>CM062806.1:739554918-740077418 GCA_031772625.1 Pinus tabuliformis | reverse complement strand
TTGGTTCCATTATGTAGTTTTTCATTGTATGGACAATGTTATTTTAATGAAATTCTTAATTATTGTGATGTTTTTTCTCATATTTATGTGCACTTTAAGTTGATTTGAGAAAATTCATTTAAGAAGGACCAAGAATAAACATAAGGTTTATTCATTAAGATATTGTTGCCACATAAATTATAATAAGAATAAATGCATTGTAATACATGGAAGATAATACTCGTCATTAGAGGACTTATCGCCATGATTCATGTATCTATTACTTAATACAGATTCTCAATGGTTTTTAAGTTGAGACATTAAGTTTGGAAGTATGGACCAAGTGGGAGAATGTTAGCTCCATTAATTTTACACAATTGCTGCCTACAATTATGGAATTGCAGTCTTTCCTTAACTTATGGAAACCAACTACAGTAGTTTCCTTAAGTTAAGAAAATCAACTGCAATTACTAAATTTATAATTGGGAGCTACTAAAGTGGTCCATCACTTTGATTCGAGTTCTCTGCCTTGATTTGTGGGACATCTAACACATAGCTATTAGAAGCTTGATGGAAGCTTAGCTACATGTTCATCTGTTTGGTCCCCAAGCTCATATCTCAATCCCCTTCAGTTTTACACCATCTAGCTGAGATAGTAGAGCTTGGAAGTGCCTTCAGAATTTTGTATGTTTTTCTTTTGCTTGGATTGAAGCTGGAGTGCTGAAGAAGAAGCAAGTGGGCCGTGGCCTGCATCAATACATCACCAATGGTTGGAGGTAATTCGTATCCCTGGGCATTAAGCTTCAACGATTCTTTTCAGTTCTTTCCGCATGCAGAATCGTTGTTTAAGTTTATGATAATCTAACAGTGAATGCTTAATGTGGATGACATGCGGCAGAGTTTAAAATATTAAGAAAAACACTCTCCAACAACTTGGAAACACTCTCTAGAGTACATTCACTTTTAGCAACATAGCTCTCTGTTCTTAAAATAGCTCTTTCTCAAATTTTATCAGCATAACTCTTAGTTCTTAAAGGATTTTCAGGCCAGGAGTATCAATGTGGATGAATGTGGATGCCTAATAAAGGGCAGAGCTTAAAATATTTTTTAAAATGCGATGACAGAGCTCCCAAGGCACTGTCCTGATTATAACACGCTCCAAAACTTGGAAACACTTATTAGACTGTATCAACGTAGTTCTCTGTTCTTAAACTAGTTCTTATTGTTAAAAAAAATCTCAACTTTCATTAATATAACTCTTCGTTATTATAGTTGTTTTAGGCCAGGCCCTGTTTTACAAGTGGTTGTTGTGGAGCCTCCTAGCTACAGTTACAAAGCTCTCTGTTAAGGATTTTTAGGCTGGTCATTTGATTTACAAATTGCTGGTGCTGGTGGTCCCTGGTAATTCGATTTACAGAGTCAGAGCTTCAAGCAGAATGAATGCGCTGCCAAGATGCCATGTCCAAGTACAAGGCTTTCAAGAAGCAGTTACAAAGGTTAGTGGCATTGCTGTAAACCCATTTTCATGGCAGGCTTATGTTTATTTGGAAAGATATGTGAAGCACTATAAGGATCCTTCCGACACATTTAGTATGTCTTCAGAGAGTGTTTTTTCTTCTGGAGTATATGTTCTAATCCTAGTAGTATTTCTCCTTGATCAGATAGAAAGGAACGCTAGTATTATTACTCCACTGCTATTACTGTGAAGATCAAACCTAACTGCTCAGAATTTCACTGAATCATCAATGCGTCCACATTGAGCTTCATCGACAAGGCTTTCACAGTAATAAACGTCTATGCTTCTAAAATCAAAGAGAGTGTCGAAGATTGAGACTCAACGCGACGTATTTGCACTGCAGAGAAAATCCCAGACTCTTTCAAACCCTGGTTCTGACAGGAGGTCAGCAACAACCCAAGAACCATGATCGTTGTTATTCGTGTTATTAATTAATTATTAATTATGATTCACGTTATAAAATTTTATCATACTGAACTATAATTTCAAGAAAAGGACATAGCTGCGGCTGCAGGGAAGCTTGCAGAGTGTCAGGAAACCATACTTGTTCTGTGTAAGGAGTTGAAGGCCCTGAGTAATGAAAATGCAAACGTTTACCTTACAACTTAGAGCTCACAGGTAGGCAGGGATTCAACACCGTGAGCGCTCCTGTGACTACTCGAGGGTTGCAGAGGGCCTGCGAAAAGAGCCAGGGGAGCGCGAATGGAGCAAGGGAGCGAAAACAAAACGAAAACAGAACGCGGGCTACTGATTTGGCACGAGCGGATGTTTTGAAAATGTGCCAGCATGGCGGGCGCCAGCAGGGCAGCGGTGGGTCACCCGCTCCCAGAAAGTTTGATGCGATGGTGGGTCACCGCTCCTGGTGAAATGTACGAATGCCGGCGAATGTTCTCATGGAAGTCCTGGGCATGCATGCAGGCTGGTTAGTTCTCGCCGATCCTTCATTAGTGTTGCTCAACCTTAGAAATTGAAACCATTTATTATTTTTCTATTGTCTATGTTTTCAATTATTCAGCTTCACTAGAGTGTCACTCAACTTTCGAAATTCAAACCATTCGTTATTTTTACTATTTCTATTGTCTCTCTTTCCAATTATTCGGCTTCATATTTAAGTAGTGTTTAGTTAAAATCAATGGGTTCCTCCAATGTAGGAACATGCCCGCACTCTTTTATCATGATAAAGCACAACCTTCTCTCCAATATCCATATAAATACATCCATTTCATAAACGAAAAATCTAAACTTTTATTTGGAGGATACAATGTTAACTTTTATTTGGAGAATACAATGTTACATACAGCGATATTAGTAATTGATTCCATTTGCATTTTAGAAACTTATTTTTGTTCAAAGAGGTTGTTACCTGTGTAGAACGTTGGCTGCTAACTAAAGATATTCTCCTATGTCTTTCTTGATTTTCTTGAAATATAAGAAGCTTAAATTAAATTAATCACTTCTATGTGAAAAAAATTAAAGATGAAAGGAAATGATTAAATCTAATGCATGGCACCGAAAGCAACCTGGTTCAATGTTGATAGTGGTTATTGCAACTTATTTCACCCGATGACAATCGCATCCATGAGTTGTGCTCCTTACTCTTTGTTTCTTCCCACAACCTTCTATAGCATTTAGATTCAAACTCAGTGAGTTTTGCGAGTAGGGAATTTAATGTGAGAGGAGCGTAATTACATAAACATGACTAGCATTATCCCAGTATTATACCATACCTGCAATAAGTACTTGTATATGAACGCAGGAATCCATGGCATCTTGTAAAGTAATACACATGCCTTTAGAATGGCATCTTGTAAAGTAATACACATGCCTTTTCTAATGTGTCTGACATCTCATGATCAATCCTAGCAATTATATATTACACAGTAGGAACACCCTTGCACAGAAAGGAATGAACATAACAATCAACGAGAGGTCCTTTCCCTAGCCGTAGCCTCATATATGTATGTGGGGTTGAGCATATATGCTTGGGCTTGGCTCTATTATGTAAAGAGATAGGGGCGACTTCAAAGACTTTGTAAAGTAAGAGATGATTATAGGAGTTTAATTCTGATGGATTCAAGGAGAATTGAACTTACCCATTATGATAGAGGGTCAAAGATTTGGTTGGGGGCTTCAACCAATTAAACTATTTATTTGGTCAATCTACCTACCTTATTTTATAAGCAGGCAAGGACAAATACAAGGGGAAGCATAGACAGGTATGCCATGTGTTGTTTAACTTTTATATATGTTTTGGAGTTTTGGTTGGATTTAGGCAAAATAATTTTTCATGAATCATGATTTTTTGTTATTTAAAATGTGTTTTTGACTATATATAATATATATGGATTCAACACCCTAAAAAACTCTTGGAGCATTGAAATTGCTGAGACATTTCACAATTAAAATATGTGATTCCAACAAATCTTTCCCCAAAAAATTAATATAAACCACAAATCCTATCAAACACTGGGAAAATTTGACTGAAAAATCCACACAGAAAAATTTCAGATAAACTACAATGGCACGACATGCTTTCGTGTAGCTCTTACTGTCAGAAAATTAATCATGACAACATTGATCACTATTCCCTAATTGGTGGTAGATGGATCACAGAAGTCAGTGAAAAATAAATGGAAGCTGGCGAAGTCACTGTAACTTCTACAACTCCTTCATGTATAAATCGAAGTGTGTCGAATGAAATCATCAAGTGTTTTGTGTTTTGCGTTATCCTCTAATATGGTATCTGAGCCAGTGAAGATTCAGAGGATTGCAGTCGCGAGGAGTTTGAAGAGTGGGGCAACCTTGTGAAGCCTTCGTGAAGTGTAAAATCTACGTCGGAGGTTAGGTGAATTAGGTGCAGTGAGTTGTGTTGTGTTGTTGTGTGAGCACTATGTGGAAGTGATTCTTTACAGAAACTGTCATAAGAAAGATTGTCAGATTGTGAGCATTGCTTGGGGAGTGAAAGATTGTGCCATAGCCAGTTGAGTGAATTAATGGTGAAGAAAAGACTGCAGTTACCACCATTTGAAAAGTCTGCGTGATTTCATCTGCATTTGTAGGTAAATTAAGGAGAAGGTGTGTCGTAATTTACCATTTCTTATGTTTTGTGAGCGTTTGTTTACGGAGTAGTCTACCCGGGAGGAGGAATTGCCCGGGAATGTCTACCGGCTTGGAAAACTTCTGACTTTGGCCACCGGCAAACACAATGTCAAAACTCTATGTCAGTTGTAGTGATTCGGATCCGTATGGAAGGATCAGGGATTCGATGTGATGTTAGCCTCCCTCCGCCGACAGCTCGTTAATGCATCTAAGACAATACATACTGTTGGAGGTACTACACACCTAGGACCTTCATTAGTGGCACATGCGGACACTTAGTTAGGGCATTCATTGACATGTAAGGCTTCAACATTGGAATCTTCACCAGATTGGCACCTTTGACTGTCCATGCATGCATGGGACTACATGCAAGATCCTTTCTGCATAATTTACTCCCTGATTTGCTCCTGCTTTCACTCTACAACTGGCTAGTTCTCTCTGGAAATTGTTGTAGGTGTCGATTCCTCTCATTGATCACTACATGCAAGATCCTTTTTGCATGATTTACTCCCTGATTTGCTCCTCCTTTGACTCCGCAACTGGCTAGTTCTCTCCGGAACTTGTTGTAGGTGTTAAGTCCTCTCATTGATCACCACTATGGCGCATTACCTTGGGATCTTCACCCAATGATGCTATATCATGAGCATTGTAACCTATTTTCTGAATCGATAATTCTTTTTGTTCTTTCGATTTTCTTTTAGTGTTTTTTCTCTGTAAAGTTGTGTGTTCAACCTTTACTAGCTAGATTCATCTATGCAGGTTTTCTAACACATTCACATGGTATCAGAGCCCACAAGTTTCTAGAAAAAAAAGATGCACCAATACTTTATTTTGCAGGTATTACAGCTTGGAGATCGAAGATCGACAGAAAAATGGAGTTTCCCAAAGCATCAATCCTAACATTGTACAACTATCACGAATGGAAGGACCAAATGGCTTGATACCTTTGTCAGAAAGGGTTGTACATGATTACCATGGCTGCAGAAGTGGAACCCACTTTAGCCATAGAGAAATCCATGTACCTCAATCGCATGGATGAGGCCCACGGATCCATATGCATGTGCATCTCCCCAGAGTTGTAGTTTCATCTATCTGCCTGCAATACTCCCAATGAGATTTGGAAAAAGGTTGGAGAACTCTACGGGAAATAGGATGGGATGAAAGGACATCTGCTCGAAGTGGAGCTACTCTCATTGGATCCACAGAACTATGACAGAATTCAAAACTTCTTCACCAAATATATTGATCTATTGCTACAACTCAAGGGTTGTGAAATTGAAAAATCCAAGGAGGAGAGTCACAAAGTTCTCTCTATTATGTCAAAGCTCGAACCAGAACACTCTGTCTTTGTGTCTAAATTTCATTCAGTAAGGCTCACAATAGGTAAATCCTACACTATGCCTTCTCTCAAAGAGTTCATGGAGTCCCTCACTTTTGAGCAAGATAAACTCATTAGCATGGGGAAAATCAAACCTCCAAAAGTGCATGCACTTGTTGTGCATGATGGCAGCCACAATAAAAATCACAAATCTGATTCAAATCAAAAAAATTAGCAGCAAAAAGACAAGGGAAAAGTGCATTCCCATCCAAAGAAGGAAGGGTACACCAAGCCCTTCAATGACTCCTCCGGCTCCAGAAATGAGAAAGGGAAGAAAGGAGACAAATGCACCTACTGTCACCAAGGATTCCATCTGGAATCCTCTTGCATGAAGAAACAAATTGACCAAATGGCAGAAATCCTTCATAAGCACAACCTTGGGGACCAAATCCCTCAGGGTGCTAAGAAGAAAACTGAGGATCCACCACATGGGAAAGGTAACAATTTTCATGCTTTAGTTGCGATTAACTCTTCCCCTAATGCATGGATTATAGATTCTGGTGCATCACATCATATTGCTACTATAAAGGAAGTCTATTCCTCTTTGGATGCATGCAAAGGACCTCCCATCCTCATGGGATATGACTCACCTATTGAGGTCACCGGAAAAGGTAGAGTGGAAATTTTACACGGAAGCTTTGAAGATGTGCTTCATGTTCCAAAACTTTTGGTAAACCTGATTTTAGTTTATCGGATCACTCATTCTGGCACTGGAAAGAGAGTGGAATTCACTCCAGATGCAGTGAACATATATGACCTACATAACAGTTCCAAAATTGCAACCGATGAGGTAAGCAATGGAGCTAGACTATATACATTTTCTGAACTTATTGAATCTGAATCCTCCTTATTGCTTACACATGCTGATGATAGTAGTAGGCTTTGGCACAAGAGGTTTGGTCACTTAAATTACAAGTATATGCAATAACTAAGCAAGCATGAGATGGTGGAAGGCTTGCCAAATATCAGTTTCTCTAAAGGAGTTTGTGAAGGGTGTGTCCTTGGCAAACATCCTAGAGAAAAGTTTGACACTGGCAAGACTCACAGAGCATCCTCTCCTCTAGATCTGATCCATAGTGATCTCATGGGGCCTTTTCCTCATCCTTCCATCAACAAAGCAAGGTATGTGCTTACATTTATTGATGATTTCTCACGGTATACTTGGGTGTATCTTCTCAAGGCCAAATCTGAAGTTTTTGCGCACTTTGAAGATTTCAAAGCACTAGTTGAGACACAGTCAGAGAGAAAGATCAAAGCCCTCCGTACAGACAATGGGGGGGAATATGTTAACACAACACTTCAGAACCTTTGCCTTGAGTCCGACATACAGTTGCAGCACACAGTTCCATACACTCTGTAGTAGAACGGAGTTGCTGAGAGAAAGAACCGATCTCTCAAAGAGATGGCTTCCTGCATGCTGCATGCTAAGTCACTACCTCATAAGCTATGGGCTGAAGCACTTAATTGTGCTAACTACATCCAAAATAGATCTCCTCATAGATCTGTCAAGGATCAGACCCCCTTTGAGGCTTGGAGCGGCACTAAACTAGAGGTCACCCACTTCCGTGTTTTCGACTCCCGAGCATGGGCCAAGATCCCCTCTGAAAAGAGGAAAGCTCTTGATCCACAAAGCATTGAGTGCATCTTTGTTGGATACCCTAATGGTGTGAAGGGATACCGACTCCTGATTTCCTCTACAGACAAGCTCATCATTGAGCGAAGTGTCCAATTTGAGGAAAGTCTCTCGCATGCACCTCAATTGCTGCATGCAGACACCTTTTATCTACCTCATGACCGAGATGATGACTCAATACACTCAGATGCAGATACAGAGCATGCAGATGCCGAGGTAGAGCATGCAGATGTAGAGACAGAGTCTTCAGATACAAATCCAGTGCATGCATATGATGATCCACATCCAAGCCCAGATCGGGCTTCCAGCAATGAATTAACTTCCCCTGTCATAAATCAGAGAACAAGGAACTTATGTGAGATATATGCACAAGACCACCCAGCTGCTAGAAATGGTCTTGTGGGGGATAATTCTGATCCGCAAAGGACTAGCTCAGAGTTTATTGAGGCTCCTCTTTCCATCACTGCCACTGAACCAATGCCATTCTAGCATTATCATTTGGTTCAGTCTTCTGATCCAAAATCTTATGCTGAGGCTGCTGGGCATCCCTCTTGGGAGTCCGCCATGGAGGAAGAGTACAACTCCCTCCTCGAGAACCAAACCTGGGATCTGGTCCCCCTTCCTTCAGGAAGGAAACTTGTCCAATGCAAATGGGTCTACAGGACCAAGAGTGCTGCAGATGGGCAAATCACCAAACATAAAGCCAGGCTAGTAGCCAAAGGCTTCCAGCAAGTGCATGACATTGATTATGATGAGACCTTTGCTCCAGTAGCAAAGATGGATTCCATATGCATTGCACTTGCCATTGTGACTGCCCAAGGGTGGGAAGTACATCAGATGGATGTGAAGAATGCCTTTCTTCACGAAGACCTATCTGAGGAGATCTACATGGAGCAGCCACATGGTTTCATTCAGGATTCATCTTTGGTTTGCAGACAGAAGAAGTCTCTCTACGGCCTTAAGCAAGCCCCAAGAGCTTGGTATGCGAAGATGGATTCTTTTCTCTTATCACAAAATTTCGAAAGATGTAATTCTGATCTGAATGTTTACATGCCCAGGACACATGACTCTGTTCTTATCTTAGTTTTGTATGTGGGTGATCTCTTGATCACCGGCAGCTCGGCTTCAGCCATTGCTGCAGTCAGGAGGACCTTGCATGATAGGTTCTTGATGACGAACACGGGTCCATTACACTTCTTTCTTGGTCTTGAGATCAGCTAGGATGCCACAAGCATCAAACTCTCTCAGGCTAAGTATGCACGGGATCTCCTTGAGAGATTTCACATGAATGACTGCAAGCCAGCGCCGACTCCTTTTCTGTCTGGGGCCCACCTTAAGGATGGAGGTGACACTCCATTAGTTGACAGTACTCTCTAATGACAGTTAGTGGGGAGATTACTGTACCTCACCCACTCCAGACTAGATCTCTCATATGCAGTACGGGCAGTTTCCAGATACATGCAGGAGCCTCATGAGCCACACTGGAAAGCTGCCAAGCGCATCCTCCGATATGTGCAGGGCACCACCACATTCAGGATTCACTATGCAGCAGGCACTACATTGAATCTCCTTGGCTTCACAGATTCTGAATGGGTAGGCGATAGCATTGATCGCAAGTCCACCTCCGGATATTCACTCAGTCTAGGGTCTGGCCCTAGCTGTTGGTCGAGTAAGAAGCAGGTTGCTATTTCTCTCTCTTAGGCTGAGGCCGAGTACAGAGGAGTAGTCAACATCACCATTCAGGCTCTGTGGCTACAACACTTCCTCACTGAGTTGGGCGTCCAGTTCCACCAGCCCACTGTCATCTGGTGTGACAACCAGAGCACTCTCAAATTTTGCAGGGATCCAGTACAACGGTAGCAGACGAAGCACATAGAGATCCATATGCACTACATCAGAGACTTAGTACATGATCGGGTCATTGATTTGCAGTTCTGTCCTTCAACGGAACAAACTGCAGACATCTTCACCAAGACATTCACTGAGCAGAAGTTTCACGCTCTGCGCAATCGTCTTGGATTGAAGGACATAGTTGCTTAGCAACTATCTTTTCTTCCTCTTTTCTATTGATTACATTGTATTTTGAGGGGGGGGGTTTCCCACGAGGTTTTCCCTCTTTCCTCAATTTTAGTACAAGTTGCACTGTATTTTGGGTGACCTTTGGCCTTATTTGCCAAAGTCCATTTTCTATTTTTCCCCATAGTGGTGTTCAGGGGGGTGTTGGAGGTACTACACACCTAGGACCTTCATTACTGGCACATGCAGACACTTAGTTAGAGCATTCACTAACATGCAAGGCTTCAACATTGGAATCTTCACCAGATTGGCACCTTTGACTTTCCATGCATGCATGTGACTACATGCAAGATCCTTTCTGCATAATTTACTCCCTGATTTTCTCCTCCTTTCACTCCGCAACTGGATAGTTCTCTCTTGAACTTGTTGTAGGTGTCGAGTCCTCTCATTGATCACTACATGCAAGATCCTTTCTGCATGATTTACTCCCTGATTTGTTCCTCCTTTCACTCCGCAACTGGCTAGCTCTCTCCGGAACTTGCTGTAGGTGTCAAGTCCTCTCATTGATCACCACTATGGCGCATTACCTTGGGATCTTCACCCAGTGATGCTATATCATGAGCATTGTAACCTATTTTCTGAATCGATAATTATTTTTGTTCTTTCGATTTTGTTTTAGTGTTTTTTCTCTGCAAAGTTGTGTGTTCAACCTTTACTAGCTAGATTCATCTGTGCAAGTTTTCTAACACATTTACACATACAGTACAGGATAATACTTGATGCCATGACATGCCATAGTATGTTATGCAAGCATCCAAATGACCTCCCGGCCTCCTTTTGGTATCCGTGTATGTTATCAGAGCATGGTAGAAGTGATGCCATGATACCATGTTACTTGATTTTAAATTGAGCGTGCGAAAATGAAATTTAGAGAAATAACAGTGCCTTTTTCAAAAACAATACAACAAACAATATGTTTTTGTTTCTTTTCTGTATTTTCTTCTGCATCTCATTATGGGAGCAGATAGTTTCAAAGTACTTTGTAAATACATAGAATGGTGCTCTGTAAATTCATAGAATTCCGATGTTGATTCACGGATATCCAGAGGCGTTTCCGGATTACTGCATCGCAGACACCAGGCTTCTATTTCTGTGAACGAAGTGCCATGCTTGAATCCCACTCAAGCTTCCTCACAACACTTCATGACATCGGCCTTGTGCACGCCACCAACACCTGGAGTGAACTTCATATTGCAAAACATAAAGAGCATGTCATGCCTCAACATGCTCGGAATTGTCATGGCTCACATAGACATGGCTGTGGAAGGGGTGGTAGCTCCACACATTAATCCCAAAGCCACTGGAATTGTGTACCTGTTGCAAGGATTCCTTCGCATGTGTTTTTAATCAACTGCCTGTATATTTAGTTCCATGTCTATTGCAGCTTTGTGCCTCAACGGTCCATGTGGGTAGCTTTTTGTGGCATGGTAAGTTTTGGACTTTTGGAAAATAATAGGTAGTTGGAAATTTACATGGAGTAAAGCATTAGTTTGGCAGACAACTGAAGGTAATAATAGATTACATTTTAGCTACTGATTTTTGTCCATAGGTTGTTTTTGTTTCTGACATTTGTGCATTAGATTACAGACTGAAAAAGGGAAATTTTTAATGCAATATGACCATTTTAAGATAGAGAGTATTAGTGTATTGTCTTCTCAATTTCATCATAAGTGAGAGAATTTTATCTTTATGAACAAATTGTCTCACTCCTTATGAAAAAATTTACAATTGTATTAAAAAAAATATTTTTATTTTTATAATAAGGCTATCACTCAATACAATCTACATCATAAAACTAAAAATAATATTCAGTGACTTTTAACTCATTAATATTTATAGTAGCACATCTAGTCTCGGGAAGAATCAACAAGATTAGAGGATTAAAAAAAGGGAAGGATCAAAAGGATTAGAGGGAAAAAGAAGAATGGCTAATTTGAGTTTCCTTAGAAAGATTCTTCAAAAAAATATTTAAAATAGTTTGCATATTGAGTTTAAAGAAAATTATATATAAAAAATGGTGTATATTGAGTTTAAAGCAAATTATGTCTTTTTTTTGTTTTGACAAGAATTTAGAATCGTTGCAAAATAAATTTAAGTTTGAAAGTTTTTTCAAAGATTTGAAACATTAGTTATGGTGGTCAAGAATATATTTGATTTGAGATATTACAATATAGTAACAATGTTTTTTGCTAAGTAATTGCGATAGGTATTTATGTTTATATAACTGTTTGGAATTAAGAAAGTTTTATATCTTTCCAAGTTTTAATGAGCAACTATAAGTGAAAAACAAATAGTTATCACAATTGCTCAGTTAAAAAAAAGGTATTTATGATGTTTATAAAGGATTTTTCGGCGAAGATCACATGAGACATCATTTGTCGACGTGTTTCGAACCAACCAATGTGGTTCATCGTCAGGACAAGTTGAAGAAACAGATCCAGCTTAGCAAGTTAAATAGAAAGAGTAAAGCCTCCAATGGCTAAAAAGACAACGGCTACTTTTGACTAGGTCCAGGGATCAAAACTCTATTTACTAAACAAGTTAACCTGGGGGGGCCTAGTCCATTAAATAAAATAATAATATGATAAAAAAAATATTAATAAATAATTAAAATATTAAAAATAATTAAACAGTGATGTTCGATTAGTACCTAAAAATAATTCTTAATAATAGTTAGTTAAAGATAAATAATAAAAAATTATATCTAGGGAAAAATAAATAAATAAATAAATAATAAAAATAAATTAATTAATCTAGAGAGGGACCAGTCCCCTTAAAAATGATAATAGTTAAATACCAATATTAATAAATAATTAAAATTTTAATAAATAATTAAATTTTAACAAAGCAATTAGGTCCCCTAAGTAACTAAAAATAATTCAGAATTAAAATTCCAATTAATTATTAAATATATTAAAAATTATATAAAGTTATATTAAAATTAAAATATAATTCAAAATATGTTTAAAATTATATTTATATTAAAATTATATTTTAGTAATTAAAGTTATATTATCCTAGGGGGACCAACCCCTAAAAAAAAATAATAATAATAATAATAATAAAATTTATAAGTTAAAAAATAATAATAATAATAATAATAAGTTTTAAAAAAAAAATAGTAATAATAATAATAATAAAAAAAAAATTTAGAAGTTAAAAATATATATATATATATATATATATATAAAATAAAAAAAAATAAATAAATAAAAATAAAAATAAAAATAAATAAATAAAATAAAAATCCTAATAATAATAATAATAATAATTCAGAATAATAATAGATAAAAAAAAAAAAGAAGGACTAGGACGAGAGTGCTGGGACCCAACACCGACTAATTTTCCAGCCATCATCTCTATTGAGATTACTCGGCCTCTTTTCAATCTCAAGCGCCTCCCTAAATTTCCGATGATGGAAGTGCGAAACCTTAGCAATAACACTAGCTTCCTCAATACAAACATGATGATTGGTTTTCTCGGCGTGCTCAGCTAAAGCGGAAGACTTAGTATGCCTATGCTTGAGATCTGCTACATGCTCACTAATCCGCTGATTAATGGAGCGACCAGTTTCCCCAATGTAGGGGATCCCACAGGAACAGGGGATCAAGTACACACCTTTCATATCTTTAGGGTCGATAGGATCCTTCAATGATCTGAGGGACATGCGAATGGTGTTCAGGGGCCTAAAGGTCACAGGGACATCATGTGACTTGAGAATCCTACCAATCTTATCAGTAGTCCCCTGAACATACGGAAGAAGGACGCCAGGAACTCGCTCCTTAGGTTCACGATGAGACAGTGAATTCTTCGAAGCTTTAAGGAAAGCCCTCTGACCCAGGAATCTACTATAATGTCTTTGTTGAGAATGGTTATAGTAGATTCCTGGGTCAGAGGGCTTTCCTTAAAGCTTCGAAGAATTCACTGTCTCATCGTGAACCTAAAGAGCGAGTTCCTGGCGTCCTTCTTCCGTATGTTCAGGGGACTACTGATAAGATTGGTAGGATTCTCAAGTCACATGATGTCCCTGTGACCTTTAGGCCCCTGAACACCATTCGCATGTCCCTCAGATCAGCGAAGGATCCTATCGACCCTAAAGATATGAAAGGTGTGTACTTGATCCCCTATTCCTGTGGGACCCCCTACATTGGGGAAACTGGTCGCTCCATTAATCAGCGGATTAGTGAGCATGTAGCAGATCTCAAGCATAGGCGTACTAAGTCTTCCGCTTTAGCTGAGCACGCCGAGAAAACCAATCATCATGTTTGTATTGAGGAAGCTAGTGTTATTACTAAGGTTTCACACTTCCATCATCGGAAATTTAGGGAGGCACTTGAGATTGAAAAGAGGCCGAGTAATCTCAATAGAGATGATGGCTGGAAAATTAGTCGGTGTTGGGTCCCAGCACTCTTGTCCTAGTCCTTTTTTTTTTTATCTATTATTATTCTGAATTATTATTATTATTATTATTATTAGGATTTTTATTTTATTTATTTATTTATTTATTTTTATTTTTATTTTTATTTATTTATTTTTTATTTTATTTTTATTTTTTTCAGAGTGAAAATCCATATATGGCCGCAGCCTTCATGATTACATTATGGCCGAAGCCAGTCAAATATGGCCGAAGCCAGAATACATTACGGCCAAAGCCGGGCAGAATACGGCCGAAGCCGGCAGAATACAACAGAACCGTCACAATACGGCGAAGGGACAACCTCCGCAGGGTTCGAACTCGGCTGGGGGGAGCGAAAGCCATCCGCCCCAGCCGTCTCATCATGCACGCTGGGTGCTTATTTATTTATTTTATATATATATATATATATATATATATATATATATATATATATATATATATATTTTAACTTATAAAATTTTATTATTATTATTATTATTTTTTTTTTTTTTTTTTTAACTTATTATTATTATTATTATTATTTTTTAACTTATAAATTTTATTATTATTATTATTATTATTATTTTAGGGGTTGGTCCCCTAGGATAATATAACTTTAATTACTAAAATATAATTTTAATATAAATATAATTTTAAACATATTTTGAATTATATTTTAATTTTAATATAACTTTATATAATTTTTAATATATTTAATAATTAATTGGAATTTTAATTCTGAATTATTTTTAGTTACTTAGGGGACCTAATTGCTTTGTTAAAATTTAATTATTTATTAATATTGGTATTTAACTATTATCATTGTTAAGGGGACTGGTCCCTCTCTAGATTAATTTATTTATTTTTATTATTTATTTATTTTTTCCCTAGATATAATTTTTTATTATTTATCTTTAACTAACTATTATTAAGAATTATTTTTAGGTACTAATCGAACATCACTGTTTAATTATTTTTAATATTTTAATTATTTATTAATATTTTTTATCATATTATTATTTTATTTAATGGACTAGGCCCCCCCCAGGTTAACTTGTTTAGTAAATAGAGTTTTGATCCCTGGACCTAGTCAAAAGTAGCCGTTGTCTTTTTAGCCGTTGGAGGCTTTACTCTGTCTATTTAACCTGCTAAGCTGGATCTATTTCTTCAACTTGTCCTGACGATGAACCACACTGGTTGGTTCGAAACACGTCGACAAATGATGTCTCATGTGATCTTCGCCGAAAAATCCTTTATAAACTTGATATGGATCACAGAAGCCTAAACTCTATTATTGAATCCCTGCAAGGTATTTATGATGTTGATTATATTGTGTGTTAGCCACAATTGCTAAAAGTAAAAGTATCTTTTTATAGAAAAATAAAATATATAAAACAAACTTATAAAAAAGAAAATACCTACAACATAGGTAGGTAGACCTCAGTATATCTTATCATATCGAAGAGTAACACAAGTAAGGGATAGTGAGAATCCAATTTATAAAGCTCTAGGTCTACCCAACCATTTGTTCATACAGAGAAACCAAACCAACAAACATAATTGTATCTTACTTATGAAGAGTGGGTGTTGCAGAGGCTAAGGAAGGAAACACGTGGAGAGAAGCACATCTCGAAGCTCTTAAATTAATTTGGTAACTACTCTATAAGTTGGGCTTTATGTTCTTTTGTAGTGCAAATATGCACTTTTTTTTTGCTAAAGTTTTGTAGATTATATGGAAGATTTCAATATAAAATTGCAATTTAAAAAGCCTCTAGAGACAAGAAAATCATGTTGTGGCTATATTGAAACATTGAAGCCTTCGAAATTACTAAAGCATATAAATGGTTTTGGATTAATCTAGATATTTTTATCCATTCCATTAAAAAAAACCAAACAAACATGTTCATAAATATATTAGTGCATGAAGACAATGATGTTAGGATTTTGTCAACCATTTATGTAGTTTGGCTTTAATAAAAATTGTTTCGTATTTTTCTTTTGGATAGAAAATATTTTTATAATTAA
Source organism: Pinus tabuliformis (assembly GCA_031772625.1). Lineage (NCBI taxonomy): Eukaryota > Viridiplantae > Streptophyta > Pinopsida > Pinales > Pinaceae > Pinus > Pinus tabuliformis. The sequence goes on along the minus strand of CM062806.1, from coordinate 740,061,316 downwards.
ATAAAACAAATGTATAAGTTAATTAAATATGTTGACAAGTGTGGTAATATTATTTCTAAATTTTATAAATTAAAATTAAATAATAATATTTAATTTTTATTTCTAAAAATTATCATAATAATTATATTTTATAAAATTAAAAAATTTAATATATAATTATTATAGTTCAAATTTTTAAATTTAATTTCTATTTGAATTTTTGAATTTTCAAAATGGATGCACCCAAGATGTGATGCTTATCACCAGGATTATAGGAGGCTTGGTTGAGCTTGTTCCATTTTTTATTAAGATTGAGTGAGTGTGAAGTTTTTTGTAAGAGCCCATGGGAGATTAAAAAAGGAAAGACAAGGACAAAAAATTGAAAACTATTTTCTCTCCTACTATACCTAATTATTCATCAATTTATAACATTTAAGATGAAAACTATTTTCTTTCCAACATTACCTAATTATTCATTATTTTATAATATTTTTCCACATAAATAGAAGAGTGGTAGCTATGCAAAGAAATAAAGTACTTGAATATTAAAAAAATCAAATCTTTAAAATTAAGATTAACTGAAGCATGAGAACATTGTTGCCAAGCCTAAGAACACCTAGGATTGGTCTAAAGAGATTAAATGCAATATCAGGGTTAAGCAAGGGTGTCCCATTTCCCTACCCTTTTTGGCATTTACATGGATAAGCTAGAAGAGCATTTAGAAGTTCAGGGGTGCAATGGCCACAAGCTCCCTAGTACAGTCACTACTCTTCTGTTATATGTTGGCACCAAAAGTCATGATGATTTTGACAAATGATGAGCCCCAAAAACGGGTAACTTATTGGGCTCATTTTGCATATTATTCTTGATTAATCCACCATTCTTCATAGTTTTATGCATGTTTTTGAATATATTTATGTTAATTGAATGAATGAGAATAGTCACTTGACCACAAAGTCTAATACGTGCTTATTGCAGATTTTTGGACATCTTTTGGACCAAGGTCAAGCATTTATGAGCAAGTTGACAGCCAAATACGAAGGAACAAGGCTGAGGAATTGTAGGAAGGGTGTCTCTTGCACTAAATGACCCCTTCCTCGAGTTCTCCACCATCAGCTCGGAGTTCAACAACCCACCAAAGATGATTTCAAGGGGCAGCCGAGCAGATTTTGTGAAGTGGCTGATTAACTACAGTTTGAGCAGCCAAGCTCCTAAAGTTAAGGAGGGTTGTTGGGAGTCCTCGTGGTGCATAAGTAGGAAGGCTTCAAGCCTTGGTAGTTTAGCTATTGAACAGTTGTTTTTCGCACTTTAGTGCAGCTCTACATTTCAGCTCATTTTCGAGCTCTTGCTGTAAACAGTTTTGTGACATGATTATTTTTTGAGTAATGGAGATAAATTTCACTTTGCACCAGCTCTGAGCTTTCTTAGGAGGCTGTAGCTCTTGGGGTTGGGCCCAACCCAAGTGCCAGTACCTCCTTTGTGTACTTTTATGTGTTTTCCTTGCATTCATAGAATAATTTCTGTTATTTAGGTTAAGATCTTGCTTTGTTACTTAGGTTGTTTTTGATGATTAAAATAGCTTTTCATGCTTCAGGTTGATTTGACAGTTTGGTAACAGAAAAGATCTGCAAAAAGGCCATCAAGCAATCCTTGATCTCATCTCTCCCTCCTTGGGACCATGAGCTGAGACCAAGGCATACTTGCTGCCACAAAAACATTGTTTTTGCCTTTCCATGCAATTGCTAGTGTTATATTTTTAGTTGGAAAAGTTGATACCAGTTGTACTTGCATGTTTAGATCTGTTCTTGCTTAGTTTCCATATTTATCTTGCATGATTTCCTGTCTATAAACTTCTGTTCATCATGTTTCTGGTTTTTAGGTCAGATTAGGTCAAAATAGATAGATCTCTGGTTTTTCTAGTCTTTGTTCAATCAGTTTTGGAAAATAGTGTGCAGAGCACCTATAATACATCCCTGCCTATCCTTCCTCCATCATACAACCTACTTCAACCCCTAATCCAAGATTCCTTCCCTTCATTTGCCACACTTTCCCAATTTGCCCTAATTTCTACATTCTTGTGCAACATTGCTCCCTCCATCCTTGAACAAATCCAATCACCTTCATCACTCCTTAGCTTCATTCACCAGGTCCTAGACCCCTTCACATCCTCATCCATCCTCCATTTCCACTTTCCCACCGTTTTTCCACCATCAACCCTCTAAAATCCTCTTTCGGCTCTTCCTGTAGAACATCCTGTAGAACCCCTGCAGACTTCCTGTAGAAGTTCATGTGAGCAGTTTTTCAAGATCTGATCACTGTGAAACTCTCTGGAAGGGTGCTAGGGACCCCTTAGGCCCTCTTCTCACCTTCCCAACCTCCTGCAAGCACCCACTCCATTTCCTTTCGCCAATCAACCTCTGCACAGTAAAAAATCATTAAAGCACATGCATAATAATTCTGTAAAATTACTCAAAAATGCAAAAAGATGTTTTTTCCATATTTTCCTTCAGAAGTAGCTTAGTCACATGCATTTTACCTTTTCAAGATCCATTGGCATCCATTTCCGTAGCTTTCATCTCTTTTCTTGCACCAGTAGGGTTAGCCAGTAAAACTAGGGTTTGCTAGGGTTTGCATTTCCTTTTAGCTTTCAGCTTCTTTCTGCAAGTAGACTAGCCTCTTTTGAGTTAGCTTTCATCCATCACAGTTAAAAGCTTCTTCTAAGAGCTCATAGAAGTTGGCTTAATCTCTTAGCGGACTTGTGCCAGCTGATCAAGTGACAGCCTGCGGCAAGAGCTAGTACTTGTGCATATAGCACCGTCGCTTCCAAGTTTGTTACGAACAACTGGGTTGATAAAAGTAAAGAAGGGAGTCCCAGGAGTTGCAGCATCATTGCTGCAATACTGGAGCTCACCATATTTTTGGCGCCATTGCTGGGGAAGCGTCAGAGTATTTGTGATTGCTGCTTTTCTTCTATTTTCTACTACAACCTTCTGCTAAGTAGTTTATTTCAGCAAGAGTAGAGTAGTTGTTTCATTTCCATTCCGCAATTTCATTTCCGCAAAAGTAGACTAGACATTTCCTACTTTCCTAGACTAGCATTTCAATTCTGCAAGCATAGATTAGCATTTCAATTCTGCAAGCGTAGCTTAGCATTTTATTTCTGCAATTTCATTTCAGCAGCATAGATTAGTCATTTCCTGCTTTCATTTCAATTCTGCAATTTTCATTCCAGCAAAGTTTACTTTAGTTAGTTGCAATTTGTTGTTCAATCAATTTCAGTTTTGTAGGTACAAGCAGAGAAAAACACAAAAATCAACCAAAAATATTTCATTTCATGCCTCATAGGAACAGAGACAATTCAGGAAAATTCTTACCCAACACCCCCACCACATCACTGAGTCACCCTTCTCTCTTCTTCGGTGGCAGTGAACCTCCAGAGATATACGAAGATCCTCTAACAGAAGAAGAGCAAGAAAACATTCCTCCTGAGACCATGGCTGAACACAGAAACGGTATAGGAGATGAGGAGAGAATAGAAGGTGCCTTTCCCATTCGAAAAACCAATGGGGACACAAAAATGAAAAACATAAGTCCCTCAACCTTACCTCACTTCCATGGATTGACCACTGGAGACCCTGATACCTTCTTGTTTGAGTTTTTTGTCCTTTGTCAAACCTATGATTATGCAGAAGACGAGCAAAAGTTGAAACTCTTTCCCTCTACCCTCAAGGATGCAACACTATGCTGGTTCATGGGGTTTCCTGGAAACAGTATCACAACTTGGGCTCAGATGCAGCAAACCTTTAACAACAAATACCCGTATTACTGTAGGTCAAAGGAAACGAAGGGAGAAATCTTTCAGATGACCATGGGAAGCAATGAATCTTTAGAATACTATGAATAAAGGTTCCAACTCAGTTATAAAAGGGCCAGGTGCACACTTGACCCCAAATCTCTGAAGTTGGTTCTGCTCTGAGGAATCCCTGAAGACCTTCTAGATACCCTCCATTTGTTGGCTGGAGGATACATTTACCAACTACCTTATGATGACAAAAAGACTATGTTTAGAAACCATTCTAGGGCAGCCCAGAAAAGAGGTAGGGGGAATCAACTTTCAGCCAATGCCACCTTCTCCAAACATGAGTTTGCAAATCAGATGGAAGATCTTAAAAGTGAGATGAGACAGACCATTGCGATGCAACTAGATACTTTCTGAATCCAACAGAAGAAAGAGGAAGCTGAGAGGGCTTTGGCCATCTTTTGTCCCAGATGTATAAGGAAACATCCTCGAAATGAGTGTCCATTACACTTAGTAGAGGTATGTTTCATTTGTAAGGAATACCACCCTACAAACCAGTGCCCAACCTTACCCGGACTTAAAGCTATGTACCAAGGGGCTGAAGGAGCCACTGAACCACTCTATTTCCTAAACCAAAGGAAGCCACATGGATCCAGACCTTACCAGCAGGGGATGCAAGGGACATCCCAAACTTATTAAAACCCCAACCAATCCACTCACATACCTTCTTAAGGTCCCCCTGCTCATCCTTCTTGGTCCGCACCCTCTCCTTGGTCATATCCATCTCAATACCATACTCAACCTGCTGCCCATTCGTTTCATTCTCATGTTTAGTCACAACCTCAGTGGAATGCACCTCAACAGGGGTGGAGGCCCCAATACAACTCTCCTCCCGCTATTTTGCCTCCACCACCTGCTCAACCACAACCATTACCTCTTGCTCCTCTGAGACAACCCTAGATGCCTACTCAACCGAACCCGAATCCCAATAATAGACAGGCCCAGCAGGTATATACTAGAGAGACAACATTCCCTACCTATGCTGTGGAGATTCAGGAGATCAACCTACGATCTAAGAAGGTCCTCCCACATAGCCAACCTCCTCCTAAGGAGGATGAGGAAGAGAAACAAGAAAGTGAACCCAAAGCCATTCCACCCTTTCCTGAGAGACTAACTGGAACCACGCAACCAAACCCTGAAGAGACTGAACTTCTGGGCGAGCTTAAATAGTTATGTGTGAAAATACCACTTCTCCAGGCCATAAAAGATGTACCAATATACAACAAATTGATCAAAGAAAAGTGTTTCAGGCACCCAGGCAGGTGCAAGAGAGATGCCCCAACTATCAATGTCATAGGACAACTGTCCAACCTAATGTTGGGACAAGTAATCTGTCCGAAATATCTGGACCCTGGGAATCCTGAAGTTGATGTCCACATCAATGGCACCATAATCCCCCACACCCTGATTTATCTAGGGGCTGCCATTAATGTGATGACCAGGGACACTATGCTCAAACTCAACCTTCAGAGTTCCCTAAGAAAGACCTCGACAGTACTACAGTTAGCAGACTGCTCCACCGTGACCCCCGAAGGGATTGTGGAAGATGTCATGGTCTCCGTTGATTCTTGGGAGTACCCTGCGGACTTCTTGGTCCTTCAGCCAAAGGCAAAACTCATGGGATACCCCCTCATTTTGGGAAGGCCTTGGTTAACTACTACAGATGCTTACATCAGTTGTCGAGCTGGGAGCATGACCATCAAGAATGGGCCTATGTCCAAACAGCTAGTCCTATATCCTCCTGCCCAACCTCTGCTAGAACATGACTTACCTCTCTGGTTGGAGGAGGAAGATGAGGATGAAGTCTACTCTGCACCATTGTGCACAGTGGAAGCCACCAGGGGAGGTCCTCAAACCGAGGATGACCTTATTGAGAATTTGATTCAGAATCCACCTCCCAGTGTGCTGCCATTAGAAGAGTTGGTAGAAGACACCCAAGCCAGTGCTTTAGTGGATCTCTGTGTGGCTGATCCGACCTCTCCCTGAGTTAAGAATGTGGAATTTGGCCCTGAAAGAACCTTGAAGATCAACTCGTCCCTATCCCCCTCTCAGGAGAAGGAGCTGTGTAGCTTATTGAACCGCCATTTGGATGCTTTTGCTTGGAGCTATAAGGAGATGAAAGGAGTCCACCTTTTAGTCTGTACCCATCACATTTACATTAAAGAGGATTGTAAACCAGTCAGGAAGCCTCAGAGGAGAATGAATCCAGCCCTTAAGGACATTGTCAAAGAAGAACTGCAAAAGTTGCTGGATGCAGGATTCATCTACCCCATCTCTGACAGCGAGTGGGTTTCTCCTCTGGTGCTTGTGCCCAAGAAAAACGGGAAGTGGAGAATCTGTGTCGATTATCGAGAAATTAACAAAGCCACCAAGAAGGACCATTTCCCTTTGCCTTTCATAGATCAAGTGTTAGATGGACTGGTAGGGAAGAAGTTCTTTTCCTTCCTAGATGGGTTTAGCGGGTATAATCAGATCCAAATCAGCCAGAAAGACCAAGATAAGGCCACTTTCACTTGTCCATGGGGTACCTTTGCCTACCGGGTCCTTCCCTTTGGGTTATGCAATGCTCCTGCCACTTTCCAGAGAGCAGTACTGAGCATATTTGCTGAGCTAGTTCATGATTCGGTGGAAATCTATATGGATGACTTTACTCCTTATGGGTCCAACTTCCAAGAAGCATTAACTAACCTGGGAAAAGTTTTAACCAAGTGTATTGAAATGAACCTGTCCCTCAATCCAGAAAAATGTGAATTCCTGATGACTGAAGGGACCGTGCTAGGTCATACAATTTCTCAGCAAGGATTACAGGTGGATCCCAACAAGATTACTATCATCCAAAGGGTTCCACCTCCTCAAAAGGTAAGAGATGTTCAGAGTTTTCTAGGCTTAGCAAGATATTATAGAAGATTCATTAAAGATTTCAGTAAGCTAGCCTCTCCATTGTTTGGTATTTTGGGGAAAGATGTTGAGTTTATATGGACTGACAACTGTCAAGAGGCTCTGGATGCGTTGAAAGGTAAGCTGGTAACTGCCCCAATCTTGAGAGGTCCAAACTGGGCCCTACCTTTCCACATTCACACAGATGCCTCGAAAAAAGCCATAGGAGCAGCCTTAGGACAAGTTGAAGAGAAGCTACCGTATGCCATATATTTTGTTAGTAAAAACCTGTCCAAGGCAGAGTTAAACTATACCGTAACCGAGAAAGAGCTCCTAGCTGTAGTCCATTCCCTAAACAAGTTCAGACACTACATCACTGGTTATCAAACATTCATACACACTGATCATGCTACAATTAGGTATTTGATGAATAAACCTGATGTAAATGCTCGTATCATTAGATGGTTACTTTTATTATAGCAATTTGATTTGACCATTGTTGATAAGCCAGGTAAGGAAAATGTTGTTGCTGATTTTCTGTCTAGACTAGATTTGTCTGCAGGTGAAAAAGGGATGGTGGACAATCAAATACCAGATGAACACCTGTTTTCTATTTCAGTGCTCTCTCCATGGTTTGCTGATATAGCAAATTACTTTGTTTCAGCACAGTTCCTGCCACACCTATCCTCAAAAGAGAATAGCAAGATCGTGAGGAAAAACATCCCATTCACATGGATTAGGGGCAACCTGTTTAAACTTGGCCCGGATCAGATTTTGAAGCGTTGTGTCAGGGAGGAGGAAATTTTTGACATCCTCCTAACCTGTCATGATGGGCCCTGTGGAGGCCACTTTGTAGCAAAAGAACTGCTTTCAAAATTCTACAAGTAAGCTACTATTGGCCCACTCTTCATTAAGATGTCAAGAGATACATCAGCCAATGTGACCGATGTCAAAGGATGGGGAAACCGACTCCAAGGGATGAAATGCCCCTCCAACCTCAAGTGACTTTCGAGCCATTTGAGAAGTGGGGCATGGACTTTGTGGGTCCTATCAACCCTCCTTCAAACCAAAAGTCTTACATCATTGTGTGCACGGACTACCTGACAAAGTGGGCAGAAACAAAGGCAATCAAGGCAGCAACAGAAGAAAAAGTGGCTGAGTTTTTGAGGGAAAATATCTTCTACAAGTTCGGCTACCCAAGAGAGTTAGTCACAGATCAAGGAAGTCAGTTTACCTCTAACTTGATTGAAGACCTGCTCGCTCATCACAGGATTAAGCACAGAACTTCCACCCCTTATCATCCACAAGAAAATGGATAGGTGGAAGTCACTAATAGAGCTTTGGAAGAGATTTTGACTAAAGTGGTGAGCAGCAACAGAAAAGATTGGGCAGATCGCTTGGTTGAGGCCACCTAGGCCTACAACACTACTTGGAAAACTACAACAAGTTTCACACCTTATGAGCTGGTCTACGGGAAGAAGGCTTTGCTGTCCATAGAATTTGAATATAACACATTGAGGTTGGCAGCTCAGCTGGACCTAGATCTCAGCCATGCACAACAGGAAAGATTACTTCAGCTGAATGGACTAGATGAACAGAGAATGCAAGCCCTTCTCCACTCAGAGGTGGTCCAACTTCAAAGGAAGATATGGCATGACCGACACCTTAAAGAAAAGCAATTTCAGCTAGGAGATTGGGCGCTATTATATGATTCCAGATACAAGGATTTCAAGGAGAAGCTGAGGACAAGATGGCTGTGACCATATACAGTGGAGAAATGCAACGACAATGGTTCAATCCTTATCAGGACCATTGATGAAGAAGCCATCCCCATGCTCGTCAATGGACATCGATTGAAAATCTACAGGAAGCCTCTTTCTAAGCAGGAGTTCATTGAAACTCTGGATAAATTAGTGTTGGTAGTGGAGCAGGCCCCTGTCTCCACTCCACCCACACCTTGAACACAAAAAAAATGAAAAAAATAGAAAAAAGAAAAAAATAAAAGATCCTTGGGTGAAAACCTCTTGGAGGCGCATAAGGCAGACAATGAGGGTGAAAACCTCCTGAAGGCGCCTCAGCTATCTCAAAAAAAAAAGAAGAAGAAGAAAGAAGAAAAGAGAAAAAGAAAAATAAACCTAATTTCTATTGAATAATTGCAGGTTGCAAGAAGGACATTGCAGGTTAGGAGGATCGCACAAGACAAAGACAAAGGTCAGCACCAGGCTGCAAGCATCCCTCACAATCCATTCCTCCATGACCACTACCCTTTCCTAAGATTTGGTCTCATTCGGGCTAAGATTTCACCTTCTACAGGAAGTTCTGTGTCTTCTACAAGAAGATCCTGTAGAACCTACAGACAAGCCAAAATCGATCTCAGAAGAGGACCCGAAGGTTGGGAATCTATCTATGAGGCCTGTAAACATCTCTGCTTCCATCCATCACCATATGTCGCCCTTTTTCCATCTCTGTACACCTCCATTGCACTCATTTTTTTATGTTCCTGCATAGTCACACACAGAAATCCTGTTTTCTTCATACTGCCAGCAAAATTTTTTTAATGACAAATCAAGCAGCAGTTTTTCACTCACCATACCTGTTACCCTCCATCTAGACTCCTCATCAGCCGAGACCCTCATCAACAATATAGCCCTGCTCATTCTAGCTTGCATTCCAGGAGGAGAAGCAACTACAGGACATCCTACAGGAATCCTGTAGCAGCTGATCCCTCTGAAAGACATACTCCAGAGACAGGGACAGCAAAGTATGGCAAAAGAGACATGCATGGAGCTCTTCTTGAATGTAAGAACATCAGCAGTAGCCGAGGCCAAGCATGCAGTGTGCATGCAACAATAGCAAACGAAGGAATGGGTTCCAAAACCCGGAATCTGCATAACACGGCCGCGACCACGCAGGTAAGTGCCTAAACTCATTCTTCAATTGCATAAATCATATTTTAAAAGCTGCATGACTATGGGAATGGTTCGGATTGAGTGGAATCAGTGGCCAGTCAACTGGCCACCCTCGGCCAGTGACATATCCTGTTGGAATCCAAACGAGCCCCATCACATTCAAAATTGCCGGTTAGAAGTGCAGCCAACACGTGTGGAGTATCCATTCAGGGAGAAATCGTCGGGACTGGTAGTGGTGGCGGTGGATAACGGGAGAGAGGAGGTGATGGCAATCAGAAACACGCTGAAACATTATGGCTGTGACGTCGAATCAACGGTCCGGTCCAGCCACCTCATCCCCTCACCACAAATCATGCCGCAGTTAAAATACGCTCAGTCGAAACATGCACCACCCTCTGTTCATTCTGCACTCACGACGTTCTCGACTGGAGTAAGTATCCACCGCTCCCAGAACAGTTAACCAGTCGTCCACCAATTTTTCTGCCTATTTTTGAAAATCTCCTACCTATCGGGCTCTATCGGAAGCACAGATTCATTCTACAGGAGCCGGGAGCCTTCTACAGGAAAGGCAGAGAACAACTCTGCGGAAGGAAAACCCGGAATTTTCATTGAATTTGAAGCTCCAAACAAGGTAGGCTCGAAAAAACTTCTCTGTGCATAATTTGTTTGTATAAGGTGGTGAATTGAACGGCATTAGTTTGAAAAACGAGAGTAAAAGTCTGCCTATGCATTGAGAAAAAAACGTGAAAGTTTGCCTGCATATTTCATTGAGTTTACCCAGTTCTTCCTCTGCATTCCGAAATCTCCTTATCATTTTTAAATTCTCCTATAAGGAAGATACCTGCAGCAGTAGAGGCCACCCTGTGTGTGTGAAAAAAAAACTGAATTTACATATCTATCTATGTGTTGAGAAGAGAACTTGTGTCCTTATGCTCTGTTCTATAAAAACAAAATTCTTCTTTTCATAAACAGACAGTCGAATTCTGGGTGACAGCAGTCTTAAAACAAGGGAATTATTGCTATTTGATATTGTAAGGAACACACGAGAAATTCCTTCTTGGGTTCAGAAGAAACTGAATTCAGCTATCCTCTGTTCCAGTGATTGACTGTTTATTTCCCTAAGCATTTTCTCTTCTAGTTAAAACATAAAAAGAGCACTCAACACCATGCCAGGAGGATTCATAAGGAAAGAACCCTCAGACTCTAGCAAGTTGCACGAGCACCCTGAGGTGGTGGACCTTTTCACCCGAGCAAATTGGATATCCTTCTTTGACAAAATTCAGGGTCATGATGAGGAGATAACTGAAGAGTTTTTAATGTCCCTGAGACTGCATTCAAAGACACATGCAATAGTTAGTTTTAGGGGTTTGACCCTAGAACTCACCCCTGAGCTCATCAGTAGAATTACTGGTCTACCATTGGGACTCCCTTGGATCAAAGAAGAGAGATCATTGGGCCAAGTTGCTAAGAAAACATTTTTTCTGCCTGAGGAGCATCCCGTAAAAGACAAAAACGGAGTTAGAAGGACAAGCTTGCCTCCTCTCTGGAGTGAAGTTAGTTATCAAATTATGAAGTACATCACATGTGAAGGGAGGTTTAGCATCATCTATGGATATCATTTCAGGTTGTTATGTGAATTAAGGCATGGGATTGACTTGCCTCCAGCCAAGAAACTGAGCATCCCATATTTCCTTCTTCAGTCCTTAATCAAATGTGGTACAAAGCTAAATGAAGGGATCCCAGACCAGTTGGCCCACCATGGGCTCATCAAACTGTTGATGGAAGATGCTTTACACACTTATATTGTCCCCATATCTTGGGAAATCTTCAAAAACATGTCCAAGGATGACGACATTAGAACTTTGGCTGAAAACATCACCCCATCCAGCAGTGAGGAGGGGGAGCACACTGAAGAAATTGAGAAAAACAATGATGAGGGAACACAGGACATTCAAGCAGAGGGCAAAACAAAAGAAGCACAGGAAGAATAGAAAGAAATTGGCAAGACTGTTGAGCCTAAAATAGAGGAAGAAACAACAGAAAAAACAGGAAGGGAAAAGAGGATACAGAATAGAAAGGAAAAGGCCGAGAAAGCCCAAATGAAGGCTGCCACAGCCAAAGTAGGCACCCAGAAGGAAAAGGGAAAGGCACACCCTGAGATATCAGTCATACAGACAAAAACAGTGGACACAGAGATTTCTACAGGAAGCGAAGAAAAAGACTAGCAGGAAGTGAAATCCCCGGAGATGTTGGCAAGGGAGGCAGCAACTGTGCTTGCTACATTAAGCACATCTGCAAAACAAAAAGGAAAGAGAAAGAGGCAAACCTCCATGTACTTTAAAGCCAGGAGAAGCACAAGGATCAAAGTGGGCAAACCCCAGCCACAATCAAAGGAACCAATTGTCATTGAGGACACAACCACTAAACCGAAAGAAGAGTCTCCTTCAAATATATCCATCACCTATGAAAGAGGAAGCCCAAAAACCTCCACCTGGAGAGAAAGAATTAGGATGATGGACTCAAAAACAGCTTTACAGGAAGCTAAAACATCTCTACAGGAAACTCTAGTGAAGTTAAAAGAGACTGAGAAATTGGAGGAGAAGGCAACCAAACAATCACAGGGAGAAGAAAAGACCGAGGAGATACTAGAGCCAAGCCCTCAGCCTAGCTTGGGCTCATATTACAACCTGTTAGAAGGTGGGAAGATCATCCCACAGAAGTTTGTTGTACCACTTTTCTTTGCATTGGAACAAGAGCGGGTTAGGACTCACACTTGGATGAGGATTGCCAAATCCAAGGGTGTTGCAGACATAGGCCACCTGGAGGAACAACTAAAAGAATCAAGAAAAGAGTTGGCCATGGTGAGGCACATGGAAAGCAGTCAGAGAGCCAAATTACAGGAAGAGAATGAGCTGCTGAGAAAGCAGTTGCAGCTACAGGAAGGTCATAAGGAAGATAGGTCGTCCATTGTGGGAGAGCAGCAGCAACAAGAAGGACCTCCAGCAGACAGGGAAACAACCGAGGAACAGTAGAGAGAGGAAAAGCTGCCAACTGATGTTGAGATGCTGACAAAACTGCTACAGGAAAAGGAGTCATAGGCAGCAGAAGAAATACAGGCTTTAAAACAATAGGTGCAAGAGAAAGAAGCCCAAATGGCCTGCATGGCCAGCTGGGCAGTAGAAGCCTTACAATGTAGGCAACCTGCTAAGTCATATGCATTATATCTTAAAGATCAATGGTTGCAATTTCAAATTAACACACTGGCCCAAAGGGGCACCATTCCATTCCAGAATTACAATCAGTTCATGTATTTGTGTGACAGTAGCTCAGCTGAAGATAAGGCCAAGTTAGCAGAATTCTATTTACACAACTTGGCACTTCCAAACATGAATCTATGGGACCCCAATGCAGCATTGGGAGATGTGCAACTAATGGCCATGGCCTCTTGGTTAAACCATGAGGAAAAGAGGGCAGCAGAAATTCGGAAAGTTATGGACAGGGAGCTAAGTGAGCCACTCATGATTAGAGTAGAACCAGAAGATCCCTCAGCTTTAGTGTATGCCCATCAGCACCTGGCCAACAACCCTCAGGTTCTCCTAGACTACATTGAAAGACAAGCTCAGGCCATTGCTCACTTTGAGGACATGGAAAGATTGTTGGGTGATAACTGCATTCATGCTTGCACAAGGAGATGGAACACATTGTCCCACAGTCTGCAAATAAGAGAGTACCACTCCCCAACAAGGATGCGAAAGGCTTTGGCCAGAGTACCCCTTTACAAACAATCAATGCAAAATCTAAAGGCCAACTGGATTGGCCTAAAGTTCAGTCCTCCATTGCTTTTGGGACTGCTGGAAGGGGTCAAAGAAGAAGAAGAACACAGGCAATGGGAGGAGGTAGAGAGAAAAGCAGGGTTTCATGACCGAGAAGAGGACATCACCTCAGAAGCCTAGGATGTCAGAGAGGCAATCAAAGCAATCAAAGATGATGAGCTGGATTAGTTGCTCAGAGGATGAGCAACACATTCAGCAGGGGGTGATGATGAGCCCCAAAAATGGGTAACTTATTGGGCTCATTTTGCATATTATTCTCGATTAATCCACCATTCTTCATAGTTTTATGCATGTTTTTGAATATATTTATGTTAATTGAATGAATGAGAATAGTCACTTGACCACAAAATCTAATACGTGCTTATTGCAGATTTTTGGACATCTTTTGGACCAAGGTCAAGAATTTATGAGCAAGTTGACAGCCAAATACGAATGAACAAGGCTGAGGATTGTAGGAAGGGTGTCTCCTGCACTAAATGACCCCTTCCTTGAGTTCTCCACCATCAGCTCGGAGTTCAATAGCCCACCAAAGATGATTTCAAGGGGCAGCCGAGCAGATTTTGTGAAGTGGCTAATTAGCTGCAGTTTGAGCAGCCAAGCTCCTAAAGTTAAGGAGGGATGTTGGGAGTCCTCGTGGTGCATATGTAGGAAGGCTTCAAGCCTTGGTAGGTTAGCTATTGAACAGTTGTTTTTCGCACTTTATTTCAGCTCCGTATTTCAGCGCATTTTTGAGCTCTTGCTGTAAACAGTTTTGTGACATGATTATTTTTTGAGTAATGGAGATAAATTTCACTTTGCACCAGCTTTGAACTTTCTTAGGAGGCTGTAGCTCTTGGGGTTGGGCCCAACCCAAGTGCCAGTACTTCCTTTGTGTACTTTTATGTGTTTTCCTTGCATTCATAGAATAATTTCTGTTATTTAGGTTAAGATCTTGCTTTGTTACTTACGTTGTTTTTGATGATTAAAATATCTTTTCATGCTTTAGGTTGATTTGACAGTTTGGTAACAGAAAAGATTTGCAAAAAGGCCATCAAGCAATCCTTGATCTCATCTCTCCCTCCTTGGGACCATGAGCTAAGACCAAGGCATACTTACTGCCACAAAAACATTGTTTTTGCCTTTCCATGCAATTGCTAGTGTTAGATTTTTAGTTGGAAAAGTTGATACCAGTTGTACTTGCATGTTTAGATCTGTTCTTGCTTAGTTTCCATAGTCATCTTGCATGATTTCCTGTCTATAAATTTCTGTTCATCATGTTTCTGGTTTGTAGGTCAGATTAGGTCAAAATAAATAGATTTCTAGTTTTTTTAGCCTTTGTTCGATCAATTTTGGAAAATAGTGTGCAGAGAACCTATAATACATCCCTGCCTATCCTTCCTCCATCATACAACCTTCTTCAACCCCTAATCCAAGATTCCTTCCCATCATTTTCCACACTTTTCCCAATTTGCCCTAATTTCTACATTTTTTGTGCAGCATTGCTCCCTCCATCCTTGAACAAATCCAACCACCTTCATCACTCCTTAGCTTCATTCACCAAGTCCTACACCCCTTCACATCCTCATCCATATTCCATTTCCACTTTCCCACCATTTTTCCACCATCAACCCTCTAAAATCCTCTTTCGGCTCTTCCTGTAGAACTTCCTGTAGAACATCCTGTAGAACCCCTGCAGACTTCCTGTAGAAGTTCACGTGAGCAATTTTTCGAGATCTGATCGCTGTGAAACTCTCTGGAAGGGTGTTAGGGATCCCTTAAGCCCTCTTCTCACCTTTCCAACCTCCTGCAAGCACCCACTCCATTTCCTTTTGCCAATCAACCTATGGACGGTAAAAAATCGTTAAAGCATGTGCATAATAATTCTACAAAATTACTCAAAAATGCAAAAGGATGCTTTTTCCATATTTTCCTTCAGAATTAGCTTAGTCACATGCATTTTACCTTTCCAAGATCCAATGGCATCCATTTCCGTAGCTTTCATCTCTTTTCTTGCTCCAATAGGGTTAGCCAGTAAAACTAGGGTTTGCATTTCCTTTCAGCTTTCAGCGTCTTTCTGCAAGTAGACTAGCCTCTTTTGAGTTAGTTTTCATCCATTACAGTTAAAAGATTTTTCTAAGAGCTCATAGAAGTTGGCTTAAGCTCCTAGCGAACTTGTGCCAACTGATCAAGTGACAGCCTGCGGTAAGAGCTAGTACTTGTGCATATAGCACCATTGCTTCCAAGTTTGTTACGAACAACCGGGTTGATAAAAGTAAAGAAGGGAGTCCCAGGAGTTGCAGCGTCATTGCTGCAATACTGGAGCTCACCAACTAGTAGCTTAAAATCCTCCATAATCATTGTTCTAACATGGGTATCAAATCCTCCATAATCACAATTCTAACATGAGTATCACTCTAAATATTGTTAATAAAAATTGAATATATATATATATAGTTAAATGCTTCTTAATGTATTAATTAATAATATATTATATCTAAATTACATTTTAATATATTATATAATATAATTCAAAAAAATTAGAAACATGTCCCCTTATTTTAAAGGAAACTTGTATAAGAATTTGAAAAAAATTAAATTAAAACTCTCATAAAAGAAAAATAGGTTGGAAATTTCAATGCATTTACAAAATATAAATATTAACTTTAAAAAAAATGTATGAAAAAATTCATAAAGGAAAATTTTATTATATTATATTACCAAAAAAAAATTTAATTCTAATTTTTATAAAGAAAAATTCTTAGTATACTTTGAAAAAAACAAAATTTGAAAATGTGTATATTAAATTTAAAGGAAATCCTTGAAAACCTTTACATGAAAGGGAAAATCATATATATATGTAACAAATTTAACACATAAAAAAAAAAAATTACGTCATTCCACATTTCATTAACTATGTTGCTTGCGAATAACAAGGTTATTAATTTATATTTTATCACTGTTGATAATTAATGAGGACCTGTCCTTTAGATCTGCCGCGATCTTCCACCTTAGTTAGACACCCACATGCTCATTTCATCGTTTAAAGCAATATTTAATGAGGGAAAGGGTGGTTCGAGGTTGTGCTGCCACTTGTAGCTTCAAGCATCAAGTATCTGACTCCATTCATTTAATATCTTTGACAACAGCTTGGTGCTTGGTCACTTCGCTGTTTCTCCATCGTAGGATCAAGGTTGGAGGATTTGACGGTCGTCTCCCTCCAGAATCATTGGTATGGTGTTTTTTTTGCAGTTGTCTATAATGTGATTTTTTGAAAGTCTTTCCGTCGGGTTTTTCCGGTCGAAATCCGGCAGGAATTTATTGGAATCGCAAGTTTGATAGCTATTTTTTGCACAAGGAAAGCGTCCCAGGAGTTTTCGAGGGTGCTGAATCCAAATATACAGTTAAAAAACCATTTTAACTGCAACAAATCAAGATTTAACCTCAATTTCTTCCGCCGGATTCCGTCACCAGAATCTCCAAAAAATCGCATTATAGACAACTCCCTTTTTTTTGGCTTCTCGTTGTGCGCGACTTAAAACTTAGGGTTTGGCTCTGCATTTTGTCTAAGGGTATGAAGTGTCACCAGGGTGTTGGCTTAATCTCCTTGGCCCGCTGGATTCAAGCATGCGTTCAGGTAGTGGGTTCAAAAGTTGTTTACAGTAAAAAAAAAAACCTTAAACCTTAAGAAGCTTTCATTTCCCATCCGTTCGAAGCGTTTCCCTGACCCATTGGTTCATGGCATGCAGGTATTTATCTATCCATGATTGTGCACATCCCAGGAAGGATGCAATAAGACAAATTACGCTTCTGTGGAGGTAAGATCCATGTACGCTACAATTTTTTTTTCGAATTGGTCTGAATGTGAACAGTCACTAACAATGGTGATAGGTTTTACAGATGCTCACAGCTTCTTCTCGCCTAGAACTCCTCTCACACATGTAATGTTGCAACCATGAGCTTCTAAATTGCTTTAGTCATTTAGTTCTTAATGCATCGGTCATTTAGTTCTTAATGCCTTACATGATTTAATCTCGGCATCCTTGTAATCGCAAGTAAGGTCTCGACAATGCGTTTTCAAGAGATTTCAGAAGTTGGAGGGTTCTCCTCACACTGATTACTGTCTTCTGGTCACAGGTCGATTTAATCACTGCACCTTCTGATGAACTCACGACGAGAAAGTGCCTCATAGCTTCTGCTAGCCATGGAAGCATTCCGCTTTGTTGTGTTTAATGTTAGATTTTCAAGTTTATATGTAACCCCATGTCAAGGCATGGCCATCTTTAGGTTAATAGCAGTACTGAGTGACATAGCATGAGGGTTGTAATTTTATTTGGTAATTTTGTTTGGAACAGTCCGACATGGGACGACACTATAAACTGGTTTGACTTTGGCTAAATGGGTTTAAGCCATGTTTGATGTTTCTCGTTCAGGCTTCAATTATAATTCAAGAACCTTCCTTAACTAAATTTTGTTATTGTGTTTGGTCGGTTCCAGTACTATTCTGGTTTTAATGAGTGTCAGTGTTTTTTGCTTGAGTAAATTTGAAATTTAGATAGGAACAAGGGCAATTTGCTCTCGGTTATTCCTACGGAAATCGACTGAGAGCCACGAAGAACCCTCGCGATTCAGTTAATGTCTTATTTTGGTACAGTTAATAATAAGTATGGTTATGCAATGATTTATAATAGTTATTCTATCAATGAAATATTGTCTTCCTATTGCATCTGATAGTTAGCATTATCTCAAGGTTGCATCTATAGAAAAGTGTATAGTTACATAATGAATTCCTTTCAGTTTAGTCTCTGAATTCTCTATGCATCTAGAACGCATCTCATGTTTGATTAAAAGAAATTAGCACTTGCTCTAAAAGCCAGAGACTAATCATAATATGATTTCTTTAATTTTCTAATGTAAAGTTAATCCGAAATGGTTAATTTGTTTTCCTAGAAAAGTATAAAGCTATCGGTGCTTCTTACCTTATAATTCATCAGTTTATGTAAAGCAATAGGATATAATCATCAGTACAAAAAGATAGCATATGTTTAACAATAGACCATGATAGCATATGTTTAACAATAGACCATGATAGAATATATGTATCTAGAAATTTGTCTGTTGTTAGCTATCTATTAATGAATAATATTAACTCCTTGTAGCTAATATATACTAAGCACAACATGTATTACTTATTTGGTTCTGCTTAATTTATAACTATGTAAGTGGTTCCCTTTTCTTGGAAGGTCTCTCCACCCAGCCACGGATCTGGCGATTACATCCAAATTCCCCCTCTGAGCTCTTCCTACTCCTGACAGTCAATAAGTCTGTCTCAGTCTGGTATCTTGGGCATCAGGACTGCAGTCCAGCCTCAAGTCTCATACCTTTTCAACTATCACTCATAGTTTTCCCACTGGTACTTTCATCCAACTCAAGGAAAATCTGGGCAGTATCCCTCATGCTTCTTTTTCTCTGTATATTTTCCAACCCCTTTAGGGTTCCCCCTCATTTTCCTTTTGAGAGGACAGATGAGCAACTATTTGTAATTGTCTCAGGAGTTATCAACTGTTTCTTTCAGTTCTTTGAAAAACTGTTTAAATTCTTAATTAATAAGTAACAAAATATGTTCTGGCTATTCAGCCTTAGTTCTTTAACAGTCTATGTTAAACAAGATTAAAGATTGAACTTTTGAAGTAAAACTTGGTAACGAAGTAAATGCTCGTGTAGCATAGGGTGTTCCAATATATATATATATATATATATATATATATATATATATATATATATATAAAGGAAATTTATGAAAACGATATTATTATATTGTAAGGAAAAAGAAAATTCTTCAAAATGTGTATAATGAGGAAAAAATTAATTATCAAGCTACCATATTTAAGAGATCGGTTTGAAGTTCGGAGAAAAATTAAATCAATTTAATGCATTGTCATTTTTTTGAAATTATGTGAATATGTAATAATATGTAAATAATAAGAAGGGTAATTAGTCATCATCTTTAAACTATAATGTGTAATTTAAAACAATAATAATAACAAATATTTTGTTACAATTGAATCTTTACTAGGGAGGTTAAAATATTTTCCTTATTAAATAAAACTACATACTTTAAAACTCCATGAAAGCCCTTAATATGAAGTTCAAAAAAAATTCCTTGCAAAACAAAATTGCACAATTTAAAACAACTTTACTCATCTCTTGTTATAGAGGCTAAATTAAGTCTTAATATAGCTCTTCCTCATTCCATTGTATGCAATATTAATTCTATCTCCCTTATTATTAGCTTCATCTTCTTCTAACAATGTATATAACATAAAAACAAGATATGACCACATCCAATAAAAATATTTAAACAAACACTTTAGAAAAAAAAAAGGAAACACACTTAATGGTTATTGTGTCAAGTCTCTCGCCTTTAGGTTGGTGAAGACTCTCTTGAGAAGTGGAGTTTTTCTAGAACCACCCTTGCCAACACTATTGGTGTGGAAGAGAGACTTAACTTCTATATCTATCACCATATTTTCAAGTGTTGCAAAGTCTTTTTCTTATCTGACTATTAGGGTTTTCTTAATGAAAAAGCTCACAAGTAGAGCTTGAGAGGTGGAGAGCTTGAGAGGTGGATGCAGATGTGGTGCTTGAAACTCGGTTTCTTCCCTTTGCATCTCTAGATGTAACCACTTTTACTGATCTAGTAGGATTAAAGGAACTAATTTCAATGCTCTTGATCTCTAAAATCAAACTACTAACATTCCACTTCTCTTCTAACCGAAATATATATCAAAACATGGTATTGTGCACTTTTTCACTATTAGTAGTGCTTGTAAGAGAAGGTCTTACACCCTTTTAACCCATTATGGAGCTTTATTATCACTTCAAACAATGTAATTTCCTCTCATTCTATTCAAATCCAAATGGTATTGACAGATCCTTCTTGTAATAGGCTCTAGGTGCCTTACCAAATCCCTCAAAGAAGTTAATTCTTTCGTGTAGTGGAGCGCAATGTTAGCATGGTGATGAATCTAGGTGATTGCTATGTCGATGCCTTTATCCATGAAAATAGAGAAAAAACTAGGATCCAACATGATATGATTTTCTAATAGAAATAACCACGCAAAATAACATACAAAATCCCTCTTATAACACAACAAAAAAAGAGTGACAAAATATCTCCAAGATGTCTATATTTTTTACCTTAGCAATACTAAAAGTCTATACATAAGCCTTGAATATTTATGTGGAAGTAACCAAAAATCAAACCCATTGGAAAGGATCAACAACTCTTTTTATTAATAATAAAATATACATCAAATTTCACCTCCGGTAGGAAGGGAATACTTTCCCTTGGTTGCAACCTTGTATGAAGTAGATCCATTTTGTGTCTTGTAACCTAGGGTTCCACCGCACAATCACATATTCAAGATAATGGATGAACTCCTGTAAATGCCATTGCCTTGGATCTGTGTATAGTCCTATAATATGATCCCTACATAGATGAGATTTTGGTAATCAATAGGAATAAACTATTTTTTGTCAATACTATGTTTCAAGTCTAGTTATTGTCAGTATCCTTCATCCAGAAAAGGGTTATCTTCCCTTGTATACTTTTAATACAAATTTAGAAGGATTTAGTTTCCTCCAGACTCAAATTATCTGTTGGTTCCCTCCCTAGATGGCAATTGTCTGTAATATTTGGTTTGCTTGCCCCATAGGGCCCATATCCTTTGTCCCACTTCTGCTCATTCCCAGTCAAACACACGCACAAAGGAAACAACAAGGGGTCTTTCGGAACCTATGATTGATCGATAGCCATAATAAAGGAACATCAATACATGCTTGTTCCCTTCGCCAGGTTACAAGACACAAAATGGATCTACTTCATACAAGGTTGCAGCCAAGGGAGAGGGTTCCCTTCCTACCGGAGGTGAAGTTTGATGTATATTTTATTATTAATAAAAAGAGTTGTTGATCCTTTCCTATGGGTATGATTTTTGGTTGCTTCCACACACACACACACACACATATATATATATAAAATAATGGTTAAAAATGTATCATTAAAAATTCCAAAAAGATAAAATATGTATATCTTTTTTATCCTTTAAAATTAAATTATCATTTTAATATGTTCTAGTCAAAGTTCACTTTTTAATTTGTTCTTACAGAAAATTTAATTGATTTTTTTAATAATAAATATAATTTCCATTTTGAAAAATTTGAAAATTCAAATAGAAATTAAATTTAAAAAATTCAACTATAATAATCATATATTAATTTTATAATAATTATATATTAATTTTATAATAATTATATATTAAATTTTTAAATTTTATAAAATATAATTAATAACCGATCATTTTTAAGAATAAAAATTAAATATTATTATTTAATTTTAATTTATAAAATTTAGAAATAATATTACACCATTGTTAACATATTTAATTAACTTATGCATTTGTTTTATTTAATTATAAAATATTTTCTATCCAAAAGAAAAACAAGAAACATTTTTATTAAAAGCCAAACTATAAAAATGGTTGACAAAATCCTAACATCATAGTATACATGCATTAATATATTTATAAACATGTTTGGTTTTTTTTAATGGAATGGATACAAATATCTGGATTAATCCAAAACCATTTTTATGCTTTAATATCATAGCATGCATGCTCAAATATATTTATAAACATGTTTGGTTTTTTTTAATGGAATGGATACAAATATCTGGATTAATCCAAAACCATTTGAAAGGCTTCAATGTTTCAATATAGCCACAATAGGATTTTCTTGTCTCTTGCACTTTTTGAATTGCAATTTTATATTGAAGTCTTCCATATAATCTACAAAAAAAAAATAAAGCCCAACTTATAAAGGAGTTACCAAAATTAATTTAAGAGCTCCGAGATGTGCTTCCACGTGTTTCCTTCCTTAGCCTTTAGCCTCTGCAACTCCCACTCTTTAAAAGCGAGATCCATTTATGTTTGTTGGTTTGGTTTGTGTGCATGAACAAATGGTTGTGTAGACTTAGAGCTTTATAAATTGGATTCTCACTATTCCTTACTTGTGTTACTCTTCGATACGATAAGATATACTAAGGTCTACCTACCTATGTTGTAGGTATTTTCTTTTTTATAAGTTATTTGTTATATATATTATATTTTTCTATAAAAAGATAATTTTACTTTTGGCAGTTGTGGCGAGCACACAATACAATCAAAATCATAAATACTTGTTTTTTACTGATCAATTGTGATAAGTATTTGTTTTTCACTTACACTTGCTCATTAAAACTTGGAAAGACATGGAACTTTCTTAATTCCAAATAGTTATATAACCATAAATACCTATCACAATTCCTCAGAAAAAAACATTGTTACTATATTGTAATATCTCAAATCAAATATATTCTTGACCACCATAATTAATGTTTCAAATCTTTGAAAAAACTTTCAAACTTAAATTTATTTTTCAACAACTCTAAATTCTTTTCAAAAGGAAAAAAAAGAAGATATAATTTGCTTTAAACTCAATATACACCATACACCATTTTTTTTTATATATAACTTTCTTTAAACTCAATATGCAGACTATTTTAAATATTTTTTTGAAGAATCCTTCTAAGAGGACTCAAATTAGCGATCCTGTTTTTCCCCTCTAATCCTTTTGATTATTCCCTGTTTTTTCCTCTAATCCTTTTGATTCTTCCCAGGATTGGATGTGCGACTATAAATATTAATGAGTTAAAAGACCCTGAATATTATTTTTAGTTTTATGATGTGGATTGTACTGAGTGATAGCCTTATCATAAAAATAAAAGTATTTTTTTTAATACAATTGTAAATTTGTTCATAAGGAGAAAATTCTCTCACTTATGAAGAAATTGAGAAGACAATACACTGATACTCTCTATCTTAAAATGGTCATATTGCATTAAAAATTTTCGTTTTTCAGTATGTAATCTAATGCACAAATATCAGAAACAAAAACAACCTATGGACAAAAATTAGTAGCTATAATGTAATCTATTAATACCTTCGGCTGTCTGCCAAACTAAGGTTTTCCTCCATGTAAATTTCGAATTACTTATTATTTTCCATAAGTCCAAAACTTACCATGCCACAAAAAGCTACCTACATGGACCGTTGATGCACAAAACTGCAATAGACACAAAGCTGCAACAGACACGGAACTGAATATACAAGCAGTTGATTAAAAACGCATTCGAAGGGATCCTTGCAACAGGTACACAATTTTAGTGGCTCTCGATGGATGTGTGGAGCTGCCACCCCTCCCGCAGCCATGTCTATGTGAGCCATGACGATTCCGAGCGTGTTGAGGCCTGGCATGCTCTTTATGTTTTGCAATATGAAGTTCACTCCGGGTGTTGGTGGCGTGCACAAGGCCGATGTCATGAAGTGTTGTGAGGAAGCTTGAGTGGGATTCAAGCATGGCACTTCGTTCACAGAAATAGAAGCCTGGTGTCTACGATGCAGTAATCCGGAAACGCCTCTGGATATCTGTGGATCAGCATCGGAATTCTATGAATTTACAGAGCACCATTCTATGTATTTACAGAGTAGTCTGAAACTATCCGCTGCCATAACGAGATGCGGAAACAAATACAGAAAAGAAACAAAAACATATTGTTTATTGTATTGTTTTTGAAGAAGGCGTTGTTATTTTTCAAAATTTCATTTTCCCGCGCTCAATTTAAAATCAAGGAACATGGTATCATGCATGGCATCACTTCCGCCATGCTCCGATGACATACACGAATACCAAAAGGAGGTCGGTAAGTCGTTTGGATGCTCGCATAACATACTATGGCATGTCATGGCATCAAGTACTATCTTGTACTGTACTGTCTTAGACGCATTAACGAGTGACTGGCAGAGGGAGTGTAACATCACATTGAATCCCTGATCCTTCCATACGGACCCAGATTGGTGCAACTGACACAAAGTTTTGACATTGCTTTTGCTGGTGGCCAAAGTCGAAAGTTTTCCCGGCCGGCAGACATTCCCAGGCAATTCCTCTGCCTAGGTAGACAACTCCCTTCTAAATGATCTTCTTCAGTTGCAACAAGTTGCAACTTTACTAAAATCAAAATTACTGAATAGAGGTCTGATCCGTGATACTTATGAAGTCGGGGTATTTGAAAGGTCGGGATGTTTATCCATGAAGAAATCAAAGGAGGAACTAACCATACTTATTCCGCTAACCTCAGATATTACCTGCTCATTGATCAAGAAAAAAATCTACAGTGAACTAATCTAACTTTGTCACGAAATAAGAAATTTTAAAGCTTAAAATTTAATTAAACCCAAGAAAAAGGTTTGGATTGTCGAAGTACTTGATCGCTGTAACAAATCATCAGTGATATTCGTTATCGAACCCCAAATACGAAGGGGCATTACTTCCTTGGCAAATTTTCTTCCAAGATCCCTAATATGATCATGCATATTTATTTTATTTTCAGTGTCCACATCTAACAGACACTTGTCCTGCAGATTTTGAAGCCCAACATTACCCCATATCTTAATATCTTTATCTCTGTCTTGCCATATGAAGAAACAAGCAATATCTAAGAATATTGACTTATCATTTTCCTCAAGCGTTTCATAACTTATTCTAAAATAGCCCTCTATCTCCTTGGGAAAAAAATTTTGAAGTCGAACCAATCGATCTTCCTAGTAATCATATTGTTGTCCGTAAACTAGTGCGCCCACCACTTTCAATGATAGTGGCAATCCACCACACACTCTAACAAACCGATCTAGCAAATCTGCAAATTCTTGTAGTGGATGTGGCTGATCAAAAACATAAGAACAGAAGAGTTCTTTGGATTGTGGGATATTCAATCCCTTTAAATAACAAGGGAAACTACGTAAGCGGTAGTCCCTGCCGACATGCCCAGGTTATAAGATCGTATAACCAAGTAACATAAGAAAGATAATTCAATGCCATCCAAATTATATCGAGGCAGCAAAAACGAAGTTTCCTTGAGATGCGGGGAAGTAGCTCTTGTGGGTGATCCCCATTGTTGTGACCCATGCCATGCTGGATTGATCGAGGGGCTGATGTATGATCTTCGTTTCAACATTGTAGGATCTGGAAACTTAGTATGAATTTGAAACAACGGTATAAACAAGGTGAATTGCAAGGAAGTATATTATATATTACTCACAGTCAATCTTGGAAATCAACTCAGGAAGGTATAAAACGAAGTGAAAGTGGATTAAACAGAATTGAATGAATAAATTAATAAAAAGCGGTAGAGGAGGTACTTGTCTTTAAAGCTTCTTATAATATCTAGGTTACACGTGTACTGCATGCAAAATATGAGTGTATGTATAGATATTGAATCGTTATTTTTTATGAGTATTTTTTAAATGAATTAAATGTATAATATGAAATAACATGAAAATCAAATAATAGAAAACTTGGCACCGTGCATGCATTCTTGCTGGATATGAGCATAGCGGGGATGTTTTCCAGACCACCTTGATCAGGTGATATGGGATGATAGCAAGAATGACCAAGGTTTGGGTCCCCAAAATTGGAATGTTGCTTATTTATGCAGTAGAACAATTTGATGAATTTTTTTGAGATGGTCTGAGGGCTGGCAGTGGAACAATTTGATGAATTTTTTTTGAGATGGTCTGAGGGCTGTTAGTTTGAGGGATAAAATATTTTTTTTTTTAGATGGTCTGAGGGCTGGCAGTAGAACAATTTGATGAAATTTTTTGGAGATGGTCTGAGGGCTGTTAGTTCGAGGGATTTTATTCGAGCTTGCATTCGATTGATTTTATTTCTATTTTGACCCTGTAGTAAGCCTACTTCAGGTGCTCTTGTGCCGTTTTTTAGTGCTTTGTTGGGTTCCACTTTTGGGTTAGTATAAGATTATCCAAATGAAAGAATGCAGAAAGCACTTTCCATGCCAATGTCACGTTCTGAAGTGTTGTTCTGCAACATACATGGAAGTGTTGTTCTGCAACATACACCACAGAGGAGAAATAGGGATTCATATAATCATTTATGCATTTTGGAATTAGAATGTTCTGACGACATTAAAGCATCATTGTTTATAACTTCAATTGGACATTCTACCAATATTTAAAAGATTTTAAAATAGGACAACGATCAAATTTCTGGGGGTAAGGATCTGTATCAATCCATATACTTTATTATTATAACAGATTGGATTCATTTCACAATGCTTGAGGGCTTCTATTCTGGGATTCATTTAAGAGGAAGGGAGACACATCCAGCCATGGACGGCTTTTATTCAGGGATTCATTTAAGAGCAAGGGAGACCTATCCAGCTATGGACTAGTGTCTGCCCACCATGACATGTACTATACATGCTGGTTGACATGTAGAAGGTGAAGTCATACTTCCATTCAGATAGCTACCCACTCCATAGCTGGAAGAATAGGCCAGCAAATACCAGACTAGGATGTCCCTTAACTAGCAGAGTTGAATACCATGAATCATTTCCTCGTACCTCTTCAAAAATATAGGGCTTTTATTCATGATACAAGTCATTGTCGTTTCCTGTCAAATATATTGTGTGCGACAAAGTCAAAGTTTTCTTCAGTTGTTACGCTCTAGATTGAAGCTACGATTGGGTCATTGGGTTCATTCCAAGAACATTGCAACTCTCTAACAGTCGAAGAATAGAGCAAGAGAAAAGATGGTGAATAGAATATTAATAACACCCAGCATTCAGTCAGAAGGGGTCGTCGCTTGGGTTCAGAAACAAATTTTTTGAAGGAAAGGTCATCGTAGGGATGGTAACTCTCTGAAGAACAATTTCTGTTAATTTAGCTGAAATCCCATTAGAGCTTGGTTTGAATTTTCTCTTTAGATATTTATACTTAGCAAAAAAGGGCTCTTCACCTCACTGTAAGACTGTAAGAAACATTCAGATTCATGACTTGAAGGAGGAGATGCAAGAAATATTCAGATTGCACAGACACATTCAAAAATAAAGCACAAGCTTACATGCCAGCGTTTTCCCTTTTTATATAGTTAGCGGAATTGTGAGCTAAGGCTGGTTTGTGAAGAATTAGAGACTGGAATTTTATTCACAGTGTTCATTTTTAGTAGATTTTTAAAATTAGAACTGGAACATCATCAAAACCGAATGATGACTTAATGATCGAGAGGAGAAGAGGTAAAGATGCATAAATAAAATGAACGAGAAAGAAAGCTTCCAAAAAAGTAAAAAAACTAGAATCAATTATTAATATTAACAGGATGGTCCTCAAACTCCTCCTCTTTACAATTAAAGAAGGATGTCAAAAACTACAAATCTTTGGATATTCCATGTTGGTTGTAAATTGCTTCAACTATAGTTCGAATAGGGGAAATGAGGAAAGAAAATAAACATTCAGTTATACATTGACCAAGAAAAGCTCATAACTAACTGTTAATTGAAATCAAACACACAAATAACAACATAGGATTTACGTGGTAAAACCTTGACAAGGTGTCAAGGAAACATCCACGGGGCAAGGGATTGGAATCTCTATTCAATCAACAATGATTCTCCATGATTACATTTCTTGGGCATTCACTAGTTTTATACAAGCCTCCTCCGTTACATAATTGTTGTTTCGGTATAAAACTAACTAGTAGTAACTAATACAATTATTACTCATATTTACATAATTCGTTGTCAAACTTCCAACAAACTCCACCTTGACAACAATTTTCCTAATCCCTTGCCCATGCCCATTCATCATCTTTTCTGCAAGCCAAGAGAAGCTAAACACCATCGCAGCTTCTCTACTGTAACTGGCTTTGTGAATATGTCTACACAATTCTCCTGCGTATGGACCTTTTGAAGAGCTAATTTTTCACCATCGATCACATGTCTCAGAAAATGATACCTGACATCAATGTGCTTGGTTTCTGCTGTGATAAGCAGGATTTGTAGCCAAGTGAATAGCACTTTGACTGTCACAAAGTACATCCACTTTCTCTTGCGTCCTTCCAATCTCATCAAGCAGACCCTTTAACCAAATTGCTTCTTTACTGGCATCTAAAGCAGCTATATATTCAACTTCGGTAGTGGACAACGCAACTGTTTCTTGAAGCTTTGACATCCAACTAATTGCTCCACCTGCAAGAGTAAAGACATAACCTATAGTAGATCTTCTTTTGTCCAAATCACCTCCATAATCAGCATCTACATATCCGCAGACTAATCCTTCACTACCATTAAAGACGATGCAATGGTCACTTGTGCCTCTTAGATATCGAAGCACCCATTTCACTGCTTGCCAATGTTCTTTACCTGGATTTTCCATGAACCTGCTGACAACTCCAACTGCATGTGAAATGTCAGGTCTTGTAGATACCATCGCATACATTAAGTTTCCTGCAGCATTTTCATATGGTACATGAGACATATACTACTTTTCTTCATCAGTTATAGGACTCAAAACCGAAGAAAGCTTAAAATGGGAAGCTAGTGGAACATTAACAGGTTTCACATTGTTCATAGAGAAATTTTCAAGTACTTTCTCCACATACTTCTGCTGTGATAACCAAAGCTTACCATTTTTCCTCTCTCTGTGTATCTCCTTGCCCAAGATATGTTTTGATGCTCCAAGATCCTTCATATCAAACGTCCTAGAGAGCTGAGCCTTTAACCTGTTGATCTCTTCCATGCTTTTGCTTGGAATAAGCATATCGTCAACATACAAAGCTAAGATAATGAATATGCCATTGAAACTTTTGAAGTATACACAATGATCATACTCACTTCTTATCAAGTTCTGGCTCACCATGAAGGAATCAAACTTCTTGTACCATTGTCTGGGAGACTGCCTCAGACCATACAATGATTTCCTAAGCTTGCAAACTAATCTTCTGTTGTGACCTTGTACAAAACCTTCTAGTTGTTCCATATATATCTCTTCATTCAAATCACTGATCTGAATTGGATCCATGAAAAATAATCAAAGTTCCATGACTGTATCAAATCAGGACAGACTTCGAATTTGTGAACAAAGAGTGATCAGGAAGACCTTTGGACAGTGGCAGTTTGTAGACAACAAGGAATGACGAGGACCTCGGTCAAAGCGCGCTGACTGAGGCCCATGGAGACCGTGTAGGAGGCAAAAGTAGTTGTTGGGAAGCCCAAATCGGGAAACAAAGGCCATTTCTGATGCACATTGCTGGGCAAAATCCCTCGAGAAGGAAAAGCCCCAAAGCGCTCGGTCGCATGGGAAGCCGGGAAACCGTAGGGAAGGCGCTAAGGCGAAAGGCGGGTCCTGCGCTCCAAAACCAGAAGTATATCGAAGGCATCCTTGGGCGGTAAGCGGATTTGGCTGAAAAAGAGTGATTCCATTCATCGCACGACGCGTGTCCGGCAGATGAGAGAGAAAACTGCCTCTCATCACGCGCTAATGGTTGAGCAAGTCAACTGCGCGAAATGAGCGAACACCATGGGATCTGGGGGCTCCAGATCTGACGGCAGAGATTGCGCCCGATGGAGAAACCAGATTTGACGAGGAAATTAAGCCACGACACATAAAAGTTTGAAGTCCGATTTGACCGCTGAGTTGGTGGATGAGTCATTCCACAATGTAACTGAAATACCGAACCATCGAGGAAGAGCTGGCGCAGTTTGTGAGAGGACAAGTGGCCACTTCCCTGTGAGCCGTTGGCGATGACGCAGAGGCAGGGAACTCCAAGCGAACAACAGTAGGCAATCTGAAGGGGTGGAAGAGGAAGCAAACAGTCAAGGACAAATTGGCTTTAAGCCATGAATAGACAGAGAACAGAAGAAGAAAAGAGAAGGAAGAACCAAAGAAGAAAAACAGTGAAATAAAATGCGAAAGAGACAGTGAAGCAAGAAGCAGAAAACAGAGAGCCGAGCTGACCTAAGGCAACATCGAGTAGACAGAAGGCTTGAGAAGTTCAAGCAGTCCCTATGAGGATCTGTTGGGAATTGAGTACCACATTGGGCTCCTCCCATTGAAGCCCAGAAAGGTCAAGATTTGGTAAGGAAAGAGTCTGTGCACTCTAGTGGCGTGGGGAATCCAAGAACCATCCTACCAAGCGTTATCTATTTCAGGAGACTCAAATTGAGCTCCTCATTGTAAATCTCTGTTTTAAAGACACAATAAAAGAAGGCCACCACTGAAAGCTGGACCGGAGATGTAGCCCTGGAGAATAGGGTGAACTCCTTATTAATTTGTTGTGTTCTTGTATTTGCTTACTGTGTTTCCCTTACTGTTTTCCATTTTCCAATGTCTGTGTATTTTTCAATCTGATCGATCCGTTGCCTAAAATAACATAGACACACACCAGCACATGAGTCTGTAATACCTTCATTCAATAATTATTTAACTGAGATCACTCAAGAGTGATTTTCAGATCAAGTGGTATTAGAGCTTTAGGCTGTAAGGTTAGACAAGCTTGTGTTGGTTTAGCTGTTGAATGCTAACTAGATCAAAGCTCAAATTAGGAGAAGGAGAGTTGGTCGAAACTAATCCTGAAATTGGGAGAGTCTATCCTCGGAAGACAATGTCAAAGGAAGGTTCTATGGGGCCAGACCCTCAATTCATAGATAGTTTCCTAGCCATAAAGTCCATGGTAGAAGAAATGTATAGGGACTTTAGAAAGCATAAGGATGAACATTCATCAGGCTCTAAACAAGACAAAGGAGAAGATGAGTCTTACTTCCATGACCACTCAAAAGGAAAAAGGAAAGAGGAAAGCTTTCTCACACCTCCTAACAGCCCTGAACACAAAAAGAAAGCATCTTTGATCAAATTTGATGTCAAATTTGATTTACCTATATATGATGGAGAGTTGAATGTAGAAAAGCTGGACAATTGGATTAAACAAATTGATGTTTACTGCAGAGTGCAGAATATCGATTCAGACAAGAGCAAGATTCAGTTGGCAAGCCTGTGCCTTGGAGGTACTTCCTTGGTTTGGTGGGAAACCCAAGCTGACATGAAAAGACATGGTAAGACTATCTCTGTCTGGAGTGAATTTTTTTCTGCAATCAAAAAGCAGTTCTATCCATTGGCCTACATGCAGCAAGCCATGATGAGTTGGCAAACTTTTCGACAATTGAAAGGGAAAAGTGTGCAAGGGTACACCCAAGAATTTAGAAAGAGAGCATTGATTCTAGGAATCTCATTAGACTCGCCTGAGACTTTGTTGAAGCACATTGGTGGTCTACACAGCTACATGAGGCACACTATCCTCATGTTTAATCCCACTAGTATAGATGAGGTATATGTACAAGCTACTCATCTAGAAGTTAGAGGAAAGAATGGAAGTCCAGAAGTTGGGGGATCATCCCAACCCACTGTAAGCAAGAATAAGGAGAAAAGAAAGCATAAATGGAAAGCAAGGAAGGCTAACACTACACAGAAAAGAAAAGCTTCATGCACTCACTATAAAAAGGATGGGCATGATGATGAGCATTGTTGGATTCTGCATCCGAAGCTGAGACCTAAGAAGTTCGAGGGCAAGAAGAAGAAGACTACTGTAGCTATTTAGAAAGATTTGGGGTCAGACTCAGGAGATGAAACAACCATCGCTGCCACAGGTATAAAATGTAAGAATTCTGAAGCATCTACTAGCAATTCTGCACAATCTGCTATTGATGAAGAAAATGAGAGAAAAAGACATGAGCTTTTCCATATTCGAGTTATTTCCAAACATCAAAAGATTGATACTTTGTTTGACAGTGGCTCACAAGTAAATCTAATTTTTGAAGCAATTGTAAAGAAGTTGGGATTAGTAACTACACCTCACAAGAAACCATACCCATTAGGATGGTTAAATGATAAAGCACAACTACAAGTGACTAGACAGTGCAAACTCAAGTTTTCTTTTGGGTCAGCATTTGTAGATGAGGTTGAGTTAGACATAATTCCTTTGGATATATGTGGAATTGTTTTAGGAAGTCCTTACTTGTATGATAGAAAAACTATTTTCTATAGAGCTGAGAACAAGTATCTACTTGTTAAATATGGAATCGAATACTTTGTAAGAGCTCATAAGCTCAAGAATAATTATACTCTCATAAATTCAGGGCAGATGAAACGAATGATAAATTCATGCAAACAATTCTTACTTATGGTTGTAAAGGAAAATAAACCTGATAAAACCAATGTATTTGAGGGCTGTAATGCTAAACAACAAGCCGATTTAGAAAAGGTTGTTTCAGAGTATGATATTCTGTTTCAAGAACCTAAAGGTCTACCACCCAAAAAGGAAATAGTGCATGATATTATTTTGCAGCAAGATGCTCCATTGCCTAACATTGGAATTTACAGGTTGTCCACTTTAGAGAATGCTGAAATCAAGAAGTAGGTGCAGGAGTTGCTCGGGAAAGGGTTCATCAGACCTAGCACATCACCATGTGGGTCACCAATTGTTTTGGTGAGAAAGAAAGATGGCTCGTGTAGAATGTGCATTGATTACCGAGCACTAAATAAGATAACAATAAAAAATCGTTATCCCCTTCCTTGCATAGATGATCTTTTAGATCAATTGAAAGAAGTTGTTTACTTCTCCAAGCTAGACTTGCACAGTGGATACCATCAGGTCAGAGTTGCAAAACAAGATGCATGGAGGACTGCTTTCAAAACAAAGCAGGGATTATATGAGTGGCTGGTTATGCCTTTTGGCTTAACTAATGCTCTTGCTACTTTCATGAGATTAATGAATGATGTACTCAGACATTTTCTTGATGATTTTGTTATTGTGTATCTGGATGACATTCCGATATTTAGTAAAACGTGGGAAGAACACTTAAAGCATGTTAAGCAGACACTAGATGTTTTGAAAAGAGAAAAACTTTATGTTAAACTCTCAAAATGTGAATTTGGAAAAACATCTCTAAATTATTTGGGTCATATAGTAGGGGGTGGTGAATTGAAGATAGATCCCTCTAAGGTCGCAGTCATTGTAAACCGGCCTAAACCCAAATCTGCTACAGAAGTTAGAAGCTTCTTAGGAGCAGCACAATATTGGAGGAAGCTCATTTCTAACTTTTCCTTAGTTGCAGCTCCCTTACATGCTTTAACAGGATTGAACAAGGTGTTTCAGTGGGGAGGCAAACAACAGAAAGCCTTCGACACCTTGAAAGAAAAGATTAGTACAACACCTGTACTAGCACTGCCTAATCTTCAAAGACCATTTGAGATCCAAACAGATGCCAGTGACTATGCCATGGGAGCAATGTTGACACGGCACGGTAAACCTATATGTTATCATTCTGAGACCTTCAATTCTGCAGTAGTTAACTATCCTACATATGATAAAGAATTGTATGCATTAGTTCAGAGTGTGAAAGAATGGAAACCTTACTTAATGGGCAAAGAGACAGTAATGCATACTAATCATCAACCACTTCAATATCTACACTCCCAAACTAAGTTGCAGCAATCAAGACACTATAGATGGATGGGTTTTCTACAACAGTTTCATTTGGTCATCAGATATAAAAAGGGCATACATAATAAAGTTGCAGACATGTTATCTAGACCTATTATAAATGCATCTACTATACTTAAGCATAATTCTGTGTTACATGAGAGCTACATTGAACAATATGCTCAAGATATAGACTTTAAAGATGTATATGCAACTTTAAGTCAAGGCAAACGAGTAGAAGAATTGGATTATCATGTAAAGGACCGACTCTTATATCATTGTGGGAAGTTATGCATTCCACAAACTGAAAGAGTAAAGATAATTCGAGAAGCACACACTTCTCTAATATTAGGTCACTTTGGGGTAAGTAAAACAGTTGCACAGCTGCAAAGATTTTGTTATTGGCCAAAAATGAATGAGATAGTTTCTAGATATGTAAGAGGGTGTACTATGTGTGCTAAAAGCAAGCCCAGCAATAGAAAACTAGGCTTGTACACTCCATTACCAGTTCCTTCTCACCCTTGGGAAAGTGTTTCCATGGACTTTGTTGGAGGACTACCTAAATCTAGGAAAGGTCATGATTATCTGTATGTTGTTGTGGATAAGTTCAGCAAAATGTGTATTTTGATACCTTGTAATAAATAGATTATAGCTGAACAAACTGCAAAACTATTATTTGAACATGTATGGGTTCATTTTGGATTACCCACTTCCATTGTATCTGATCGAGACACCCGATTTGTGGGGAAGTTTTGGTCAAGTTTGTGGGAACTGATGGACACCAAACTGAAGAAAAGCACAACTTTTCATCCACAAACTGATAGCCAGACATAAGTAGTTAACATGACAATGATCCAGTTACTCAGAGGATATTGCAGCAAACATCCTAAGCTTTGGGATGAACATTTGTGTTATGTGCAGCATGCTTACAACAGAGAAAAACATTCTTCTACACAGAGATCTCCTTTGGGACCTGTTTTGGTTTCACACCAAGGTCTCATTTGGATTTTGTCTTTGGTAAAGACACCATAGTTGAGGGACACAGTGATGTGGATAGGGAAACTAGGTTCATTGAACAAATCCAAGAGATCCACCAGGCAGTACAGGAACAGCTGGAAAAGAGCCAAGCCAAATACAAGGCAAGGCATGACAAGCATCAGATGGAGCATAGTTTCCAAGTTGGTGACCAAGTTTGGTTGTATATCAGCAAGGACAAGATGCAAGGTGAAGGTAAAAAGCTAAAGCCTATCAGGTATGGACCCTTCAAGATACTTGAGAAGATTGGTGAGAATGCTTTTCGCCTTGATCTACCAGCTTACATGCACATCTACTCAGTCATAAATGCAGATTGCTTGAGATTGTTTGAACCCTCACTAATTGAGGATCCCGAAGAGCAGAGTCAATTGCCTTCTATTGATGACCTGCTACCTGAATATCTTAATGAATTGCAGGAAGACATAGTTCTGGACAAGAAGGTAAGGACGACACGTAGGGGAGATGTTGAGTACCTCAGAATTGGGCTCAAGGGTTAAAAGCCGAGTAGTGCAAAGTGGATAGAGATTGGACAAGTGAGACAATTGTACCCTCACTTAGTCGATGCTTGAAAACCAAATTTTGGTGGTCCAAAATATTTTTCAGTGGGAAGGCCATGATCCAAATTAGATCCATGAAAAATAATCAAAGTGCCATGACTATATCAAATCAGGACATACTTCGAATTTTTGAACAAAGAGCGATCAACAAGACCTCTAGACAGTGGTAATTTGTAGCCAGCAAGGAACAACGAGGACCTTGGTCAAAGCGCACTGACCAAGGCCCATGGAGACTGTGCAGGAGGCAAAACTGGTAGTTGGGAAGCCCAGATCGGGAAATAGAGGCCATTTCTAATGCGCATCACTGGGCAAAATCCCTTGAGAAGGAAAAGCCTCGAAGCGCTTGGTCGCATGGGAAGCTGGGAAACCGTAGGGAAGGCGCTAAGGCGAAAGGTGGGTCTTGCGCTCCAAAACCGGCAGTATATCGGAGGCATCCTTGGGCGGTAAGCGAATTTGGCTGAAAACGAGCAATTCCATTCATCGCACAACGCGTGTTTGGCAGATGAGAGAGAAAACCACCTCTCATCACACGCTAACGGTCGAGTAAGTAAACCGCGCGAAATGAGCAAACACCGTGGGATCTAGGGGCTCCAGATTTGACGACAAAGATTGCGCCCGATGGAGAAACCGGATTTGACGGGGAAATTAAGCCGCGGAAAAAAAAGTTTGAAGTCTGATTTGACCGCTGAGTTGGCGGATGAGTCATTCCACAATGTAACTGAAATACCGAACTGTCGAGGAAGAGCTGGTGCAGTTCATGAGAGGACAAGTGGCCACTTCCATGTGAGACGTTGGCAATGACGCAGAGGCAGGGAACTCCAAGCGAACAACAGCAGGCGATCCGAAGGGGCGGAAGAGGAAGCGAATAGTCAAGGACAGATTGGATTTAAGCCATGAACAGACAGAGAACAGAAGAAGAAAAGAGAAGGAAGAACCAGAGAAGAAAAACAGTGAAAGAAAAGGCGAAAGAGATAGTGAAGCAAGAAGCAGAAAACAGAGAGCCGAGCTAACCTAAGGCAACATTGAGCAGACAGAAGGCTTGAGAGATTCAAGTAATCCCTATGAGGATCTGTCGGGAATTGAGTACCACATTGGGCTCCTCCCATTGAAGACCAGAAAGGTCAAGATTTGGTAAGGAAAGAGTCTGTGCACTCTAGTGTTTTGGGGAATCTAAGAACCACCCTACCAAGCGTTATCTGTTTCAGGAGACTCAAATTGAGCTCCTCATTGTAAATCTCTACTTTAAAGACACAATAAAAGAAGGCCACCACTGAAAGCTGGACCGGAGATGTAGCCCTGGAGAATAGGGTGAACTCCTTATTAATTTGTTGTGTTCTTGTATTTGCTTACTGTGTTTCCCTTACTGTTTTCCATTTTCTAATGTCTGTGTATTTTGCAATCTGATCGATCCGTTGCCTAAAATAACATAGACACACACCAGCACATGAGTCTGCAATACCTTCATTCAATAATTATTTAACTGAGATCACTCAAGAGTGATTTTCAGATCAATCACCATGTAGAAAAGTTGTTTTAACATCTAACTGTTCTAACTCAAGATTAAGTAACACAATTAGTGCCAACACAGTACGAATAGAAGCAAGTTTTACAACTGGAGAAAAAATCTCATGAAAGTCTATACCTTCAACCTGAGAATACCTTTTTGCTACCAGTCTCACCTTATACCTTTCGATACTTCCATCAACTTTTCGTTTCAGTTTGAAGACCCACTTGCATCCAACAACAATTCTCCCTTCACGAAGTTCTACAAGATCCCAGGTATTGTTCTTGGCTAAGGAATCCATTTCTTCTTCCAGCCGTTTTCCATTTTTCACTATCTCTATCATCTACTACTTCCTGATAACAAGAAGGTTCCCCATCTTCAGTAATCAAAGCAAAAGATGAAGCAGAATCTTCATACCTTTTGGGAGTTTTTCTTTCCCTTGTAGACCTTCTTAGAGTGACTGGTTATTGAACTGGTTCAGAAACTTGAATTGGTTCAAAAGCTTCAACGGCTTCCTTTGTGTCTTCAACACCTTTTTCTCCAGAAGTCTCTCCTTCCTTTTGACTATCACCGAAAGATCTAACCTCCAACTGAACTCGTTGATTTGGCGATACCTGTTCCTGTTCAATTCTTTCAACATTTGATTTTAAAAGAGAAGATTCATCAAATGTTACATCTCTACTAATGACTATCTTCTGCAATGTAGGATCCCACAACCTGTATCCTTTCACTGCATAGTCATACCCAAAAAAGACATAACATTTTTATTTTGGATCTAATTTTGAACGCTGAAATTTAGGAATAAGAGAATAAGCATCACAGCCAAATATCCTCAAATGTGAATAATCACAAGACTGACCTGTCCAAACTTCTTCAGGAATTTTACAATTAATTTCTACTGAAGGTGATTTGTTAACTAAATAACAAGCAGTAGATACTGCTTCTACCCACAACTCCTTTTGCAAGTTAGCATTGCTGATCATGCTTCTCGCTCTTTCCATAAGAGTTCGATTCATACGCTCAGCAGCACCATTTTGTTGAGGAGTATAAACAACAGTTTTGTGCCTAATAATTCCCTCATCCCTATAGTATTGTTCAAATTCAATTGAAGTGAACTCACCACCATTGTCAGTTCTTAAACATTTAATAGATTTGCATGTTCTTTTCTCTACCATTGCTTTAAGTTGTTTAAAGACATTGAATACATAAGCTTTCTTTTTTAGCATAAAGACCCAAACTTTACGGGAGAAATCATCCATAAACGTTAAAAAATATAGAGCACCTCCATATGATACAACAGGGGATGGTCCCCACAGATCAAAATGAATATAGTCTAAAATATCTTTTCTATTATGATTTCCAACTTTAAATCTCTGTTTACACTGTTTTCCATACACACAATGTTTACAGAAATCTAACTTCAAGGATTTCAGAGCGGGAAGAGATTTACATTTCATCAATATCTGAAGACCTTTCTCGCTCATATGACCTAATCGCCGATGCCATAAAAGAGTACCTGCTTCTTCCTTTTCTGACGCAACCGCTGCTTCACTGACCTGAGTACTTCCTTTTAACCTGTAAAGATTTCCGACATTTTTTGCTTTCATAATCACTAGGGCTCCTTTAAAGACTTTCAAGACGCCATCCTGACTTGTAAACTTATAACCATTTGAATCCAACACTCCCAAAGAAATCAAATTTTTCTTCAAATCAGGTACATGTCTAACACTAGTTAATGTTCTAACTGTGTTATCATACATCTTAATCCTGATATTCCCCATCCCAACAGTCTGACATGACACATTATTACCCATAAACACAGAACTACCATTTACATTTTCATACAAAGTAAACCAATTTCTGTGTGGACACATGTGATGAGAAGCACCAGAGTCTAACAACCAGCTTTCTAAACCCTGAGAGACATTACATTTAGGTGAAGTTTCATCTATCATACATAATTCTTCAGTAGATAAAACTTCATCTATCATACCTGAATCAACCTGATTCGCTTCCTTCTTCGGGTTATCAGATTCTTTTCGTTTCCAATAGTCTTTCTTCAAGTGTCCAATTTTATTGCAGTGCCAACATTTTGCCTTACACTTCTTTCCCTTCGATTTAGATCTGGAAGACCCTCTTGGTTTTTCTCCTCTTTCCTTTAAGCGTCCTCTAGCTACCATGGCTTCAGATGCAGTTTTTTCAGTATTGGATTTCCTTCATACTTCTTTAGACAAGAGAGCTCCCACGACTGATTCAAACTTCAAAGAATCAGTAGTGCTCAAGCTGATTGAAGTTACGAAGTGATCCCATGATTCGGGCAGAGAACACAGCAAGGTTATGGCTTTATCTTCTTCCTGAATTTTAACTTCCATATCTGTTAATTGGCATATAAGTGTATTAAAAACATTCAAATGTTCTGCAACTTTTGAACCTTCTTTCATTCGAAGACTGTACAACTGTCTTTTCAGATAAATTCTATTGGTTAATGACTTTTTCATATAGAGTTTTTCCAGTTTTTCCCACAATCCTGAAGCTGTACTCTCTTCAACAATGTTGAAGAGAACCTCATCCGCTAGGCATAACCTGATGGTACTGAGAGCTCAAGCATCCAAGTCCTACTAGTCTGAATCAGTGATGGTTGTACGTTTCTTAGTTGCCCCATCCAATGTCTTGTGCAACCCTTGTTGCACAAGCAGATCCCTAACTTTCAGTTTCCAAAGAGCAAAATTGCTCTTTACGGTGAATTTCTCCACCTCGAATTTTGCATTCAACATCTTGGCCATTTTTTCTTTCCTCCTAGGGTTTCAATATTTCAACTAGGGTTTATAATTTTTTTTGTTTCCCTTTCTTAAAAAAAAAAATTGATCAAAAAAAAAAAAAAAAAAAAATTCCACAATTCAACAGATTTTTATTTCAAATCTTTTGTTTTCTTTTTCATCAATTTAATGGAAGAAACCCTTGGATTTATTTTCCTTCAATTTAAATGAAATCTGGAAAAAAAAACTTTGTTCTTCACTTCAAAGATTTTCTTCACTTCACAGAAATCTTTCAACAAACCCTTCAAAGAAATCTTTCAACAAACCCTGAATTTTTTCACAAATTAAAAAAAAAAAAAAAAAAAAAAAAAAAAAAACCTGGCCTTCCAAGATGATCACACGCAGGTGGCCAGCAACAGGTATGCAGCCTGGTCCAGCAGCTCTTTCTTTCTCTGCAGCGAAGACTGGGCAATGGCTCCCTTCACGTTCTGCTCGACAAGCAACGAGATTCCACACAGGCCCCTTCACGTGCAGAAAATGGGTTTGCAGTTGCAGTAATTCACACACAGGTTCCTCGCCAGTCAACGCAGAGGCACTGGACAGGTTCTGGAAAGCATGAGGCCCTGGCCAATGGAACCACTCCATGATTTTTCAGAACATACACAAAGGGCAGAGGGCGTATGCAGTGTTGCTTCCTCTTCACGCTCTACTCATGCAACACTTCACGTAGAGATGGGCACAGATAGCCTCCTCATGCAGAAGCGTACTCCTCTTCAAACGTAGATGGACGTAGATGGCCTCCTCCTCAAATGCAAAGAAGACAAGCCTCAAGCCTCTCACGCTCTGACCTCTGCGTGCTGTCTCACTTTGTCACATTATATTTTTTTTTACACAAGCAGACTCACGCTCAGATAATGAGTTCTCTCCCTCACGCAGGTCTGGCAGCGTAGAACTGGCTGGGCACAGAGATCTGCTCGCCTTCACGCAGAGACACACAGCCTTCACGCTGAGAATGCAGCCTTCACGCTGAACACAGAGACACACAGCCTTCACGCTGAGAATGCAGCCTTCACGTTGAGAATATAGGGTTTGGCAACAGTTTTCTCAACTTCCTCCCTTTCATGCAGCCTCTCGACAGCACTCCTGGACTCCAGACTCAATTCAACTTTGCTCTGATACCAATTGTAGTTCGAATAGGGGAAATGAGGAAAGAAAATAAACATTCAGTTATACATTGACCAAGAAAAGCTCATAACTAACTGGAAAACTGAAATCAAACACACAAATAACAACACAGGATTTACGTGGTAAAACCTTGACAGGGTGTCAAGGAAACATCCACAAGGCAAGGGATTGGAATCTCTATTCAATCAACAATGATTCTCCATGATTACATTTCTTGGGCATTCACTAGTTTTATACAAGCCTCCTCTGTTACATAACTGTTGTTTCGGTATCAAACTAACCAGTAGTAACTAATACAATTATTACTCATATTTACATAATTCATTGTCAAACTTCCAACATCAATAACACTCAGCTATGCCAATTGCTTAATGAAGTTCACATGCTGAAATCTATGTTTGAGACAGTCTCTGCTTGCCACATCTATCTACAGGATTCGTAACACGGGCTGATCACTTCCTCTCTAATGCTGGAGTGCGTATGGACATGGGTTTCTGGAAAATTTCTCAAAAATTAGAGGATGACATCTCTCTTTTCCCACTCCGATCTTTTCTGAAAGCTCATCCCCCAGGATCGCCATCAACAATAATGCATCTACAGCATTTGATTTGGAAAGCGCGTGCTATGATCAAAGTCATAATTGAATAGAGCATGATCACTGGAAATTCCCTGTGGACCTCCCAACCCGCAGTGTGAACATGGTGGCTGCCTACTAACATTGGAGTTACATTTGAGCCCTAAGCCTCTAGGTCGAAATCAAAATCAAAACTTACAGTGCACAAAATATGAAACAGAACTACTGCCATCTTGAAGGAAGACAACCTTCTAAGCTTAGCAGGTTTCCCTCATGGAAAATACTAAAAGCTCACACTGTAAATGTTTTTCTACCATTCAAAATTTCAAGCTTACATAGACAAAAAAAAACATAATAAAGAAACAAGGAGAAGTAATATCAGATTTTAAAGCAAGGGATCATTTCAGCACTTTCTAAGCATACCCAACGAACTAAATATACGATAAAAGCCAGAACCTGCTTCATTTTCCAAACAAGCTCTCCATCTCTACATAAATTTGCTACACAGCTACTACCACGAATGGATGGGGAAGGAATTATGATGCTTAGGTTGATATGCAATTCGAGCTCTGAAATTCGAGCAGCAAACAGAG
The DNA here is from genome assembly GCA_031772625.1 of Pinus tabuliformis. Taxonomy (NCBI): domain Eukaryota; kingdom Viridiplantae; phylum Streptophyta; class Pinopsida; order Pinales; family Pinaceae; genus Pinus; species Pinus tabuliformis. The sequence continues at coordinate 740,019,252 of CM062806.1, read as the reverse complement.
CGCAAATGATGAGAAGTTTCTGAGTCATTTGTTGTTCTTCCAATACTGCTGCGTGGTCTCCTGGGCTTCTGGACCTCATCTCACAAATGCTATTAGACGGGGAATACATATAAAACAATGTTCTTTCATGGGCTTCAGCGTATTAAAAAAATTCTCCTCCTTCTTGGGCTTCCAGCAGTGAATGAAAAGGAATTGCGTAAATGCAAAGGATCTGCCTAAACGCAGAAACCAAGCGAGCGAAGCTATCAAACTGGAATAAATTATGCTAGCTTCCCTTTTGCAAAAGTTTACCTTTAGTATTGTTTGGAGCATAAGATTTTATTTGAGTTTCTTTAGTCTACCCATCTTAGTTATACCAAAAAAATCAAGGTACACGTGGAAGGAGAAGTCTCCAACATTTGGCATGAATGGCATGCGGCATAGTGCTAAAAAAGACATTGGATATAAAAAAATCTTTGTGCAAGTGAATATAACCAAGGCTTTGGATAAAAGATAGATTGTCACTGCGTTTTCATTACATAAGCTAAGCCTGCAATAAGACGTCCATTTTTTCTAAGCCTAAAACTGCCGAAAACTTTCGTCAATATTTCGATGAATGAAAATAACCATATAAAAGTTTGAATAAACGGTGATTAAACCAAAAAAAATCGGTCAATGACTCAATTAATTGCAAGTCAACAATCTACGTCCTGTTGAAGGTAAGGAAAAATAAAGGGATCCCTCTAGCACTCCATCGCTTTCAAGGACATGCTTATCACGCAATGTAAGCAAAATCAAGCTTTCAGGGCTAAAGAAACCCTTAATTGTCAAAAGCGCTTCCTATTGATTTGCATCATTTACATCGTCTAAAACTACGAGAGCGTGACAGGATAAGGAATGCTTTAGTATACCTTCCTCTATACACTCAGTTTCTATATTTCAAAGTTTCAAGCCTTCAATGAGCTTACTTTTTAAAATATTTAGAGACATTTCCCTAACATTGAAAATAAAGGCGGATTCCTTGTACTTTGACCTGTTAAGGTTGAAGAATGCTTTGGCCAATGTCGTTTTTCCGACCCCGCCTACACCCAAGATCTCCACAACTTTGGGTTTCACCTGCTCCTCCTGCGCCTGCAACACTGTCTTTTCAAATTCTTCTAGTTTTAGGTCCAATCCAGTTGGATATTGAGCCACATACAAAGGTCGTTTTGGAACATTTTTTAAAACCCTTCTGAGGACGTCATCCAAGAGCTCGCCCTCGTCCCTGAATAATACACATTGATGAAGTAAAATAAGAAGTTAGAAAGTAAACGTCATGTACCTTATATCATGCCAACAAATCCAATACGATTACAGATTGCCAGAGATTGTGGGAGATCCTCACCCATTATATTGTTTCAGTTTGAAACCGCTTAGATCTGCAACATATGAAAGTGTGGTTCTCCAATTCTGAATAGTGTCTGAACTGTAGCGTGGTTTTTGACCACCTGTTTGAGGGTCGGTTATTCTCTTGTCCTGGAGCTTCTGTAGGGCTTCAACGTAGCTTCCTTTTGTCTCTGTATATCGGACCTCAGAAGGATCCACCTTAAAAAAGATGGGAAGAATGGTAACCCGCTGAGGACTGGTAGCCTCGGCGTTTTTCATGAAAACAAGCTCATTAAGACACCAACTAGATTCCGCATACCTTTCGGAGAAAATTGCAATTTGGACTAAGGCACCGCCGATAGCTTGTTCTATTTGAGAAGAAAAATTGTGTCCCTCCTCCAATTCCTCCCTGTCCAAAAAGACGCTCAATCCATGATCAAGAAGGCGTCTGTAGAGATGGCTCGCGAAGGTGTCTTTTACATCCGGCCCCCTGTGACTTATGAAGACGTCGAAGCAGGAACAAGAAAACGAGGCAGAGGATAAAGCCGAGGAAGAAGCAGCAGCAGAATCATTGTCATCGTGACCTGGTGCGGTAGTTAGTTTTGCCATTGCCATGGGAATCTGGATAAGTATGGACTGCCGAACAGAAATAACAAATGAGATGTAATTATGGACTGCTGAACATAAATAATAAATGAGATGTTGAAGCAAAGACAGTCGGTTTTGATCAGTGCAAGCGAGCCGAGCATGAGCGTTTTAAAGCTGCAATTGATGCGTTGACCGATGGTGTTAAATGGGCACTTTTAATACGGCAAGTGCTATTTCATGGACTATAGCATTATAAATGCACTCTTAAGAGACCTTAAGTACAGTGTTGGGAAGCGGGTTCTGACATCGGCTTTGGCGGTCAACGGTGTGCATCATTTCTCCGGCGAACGAATTCCGATTCTGTATGTATTCGCATTCGCATTCATCCACCCGCATACCATCCATACATCACTCATTTTTAATTTGAAAACCCGCCGTCCCATGTCATACCATCGCCCGCATACCATCCATACATCACTCATTTTGAATTTGGAAACCCGCCTAAATATTGACTCGCGCCTTTCTCTCCTATTTACTGCCCTCCACTTCCTCCCTGCTTTATCAGTCAATATCGTCTGAATGCTTTTGAAATCGGGAATATGCCCAGGGAACACCCACGTGATACCCACTGGACAAGTTGCGGAAGCTCTGGAATGGCCTATATAGGCGATGTATGGATTGGTTATCTTCATCAGTTTCTTGAATATCTGTTACAGTGGAGGCTTAATTTCCGTATATGTTGTAGCTCATAGATTTCTATATAGTCTGTATATTTATATCATATATTTTTGTGGAACAAAGAGTGATGACTGTAGAACCTGTGCAGATTGTAGTAGAATATGAAAAGATGTTTGGATGAAGCTATTCGCTTCATGATAGGCAGATCGGTGCACAGACACAAATTTCTGTCTGTGTAGTGTAGTGTTTTATGGTGGGCAACTCTGGCACTTTGGCAATGGTTTTATATTGTACCATTACTTACCAGTTTCAACATTATCGTGTCTCAAACGTGAGAGTATATTGTAGACAGTTACTGCAGTAAATCTGCTCAAGTTATTTGATCTCGAATACTGAAATGGTTTTTGACATCATAAAACAAGCAAATTGTTTCGCTTAGTAATATCGTTTACTTCTGGCGGGAGTGGAAGAAGAGGAGCATACGGTTTAGCGTACTTGTAGTTTGTTGTGTTATTGTAGGATGTTGGGCTGGGGATTTCTTGGCCAATATGGATATCGTTCGGATGACAGGCGATGCAATTGATTATTTTGTTTCGCTGTGTAACGCTTCGAGGGTCTCTTCTCTCCCATTTAATAGCTAATAGGAGAAGGGTTGTTGCAAATTTCGACTTTTTTTCAATGGAAGTAAAATACAGAGGTTAAATTTGATGGAGAATAGGATGGGAAATTTGAAATGATACCTTAAATTTGTGAATAGTTATAATGTCATGTGTAATACACATATGAACATAAAAGCGTTTTAGGCTTGGCTTATTGTATTTGGAGTTTGGACTGCTTTCCTGACTTGGGTCGTTTAGTTTATTACTTTGGACAGAGGGTGGGTCATTGCACGGAAGTTTCGCAATTGAATTTTTAAATAATTAAAAAACAATAATAAATTAATTTTAATTTTAATTTTAATGCATAAAGTATTTTATTACCTTTTACTAATGAAATATATTGTAATAATAAATTTGAATTAAATATATACCATTAAAGTGATCATTATAAAATAAATATTTATTAATATTATTATATAATATAGCTATTCTTTAATAACTTTTTGTAAAGAAAAATGCTAATAAACATTTTACTTTGAATAAATCATACGGTTTAAGTATTTATTTATCGTAAGGTATATGACGCTTTCTTATAGTTTTTCTAATTTAATTTAAAAAGTATTTTAATTCTCACTTCATTTTTCTGTTTTTTTTTACATGTGGAAGAGGCAAATTAAAGATATTTATTTTTATACATGTCAAAAAAGGGGTGTTATATTGTAATTAATTTATGGTTTTTTTTTTAAATCTATAAAGTTTGATACAACTTTTCAAAATTATAATATTAAATTAAATATTCTGAAAATTAAAACTCAATTCTTTATTTTTAAAAATTTAAATTCACTTGTTTCAATTTATAAATGCATAAGATGTAATTAATTTCGTGAAGTTTTAAATATAATTGTTAGAATAAAAATTATTATTTATAAAAAATAAAGTTAAAAATATATATATAATATCACTAAGTATCTATAGACGGCCACCAATTTAACACCAACAATAGTACTTCCATCAAATCAATTAATAAATATTTATATTTTTTATAATTTTAAAATTAATATTTTTTTTTAAATTCATGATTATTTTTAATATATAACAAGCTCTACTCCACCTATATTAAAATATATATCTCATGAGATCCATGGCATATTCCTCATACTTTATTATTGTTGTGAACCCTACTTCATTCTTGTTCTCAAGCACTGATCATCGATCACGTCAGACTAGTTAGTAGTTTTTAATGTGTGGTAAATAAATATTTTTTAATTAGTTTTTAATATATTTGATAAATAGATTTTTTTTTTTTTTAATTTCAATTTACGGTAACGAATCATAATAACATTATTATATAAAACACACACATATATATTTAATATTACATTACATATAAATGGTGCTAATTGACATAATCAAAATAATGTGCGTAAAATATTTTTTTTAAAAATTATTTAATAAGTAAATATATACTAACTATTAATTAGTTTTAAAAATACTTATTATTTATAAATTTAAATTTATCGACAAATTTGATAAATTGATATTTTATTATTCATATAAATATTTTATTTTTATAAAAAAATTAGCAAATTAGTTTATTCTATATATAATGACTAATTTAAAAAACACTAGTTTTATAAATCATAAACTATTATTACATAAACATATGAATAAGTTTAAACATATTACATTTTAATTATTTTATGAAAAGAATATATATTTTTTTCTGATTTATAAGAAAATTAAAAAATAGGCCAAATTCAAATGCTTTCCAAAAAAATCAATCATATGATATTTTAATGAAAGTTTTATTTGTTTTAAATATACTAATCAACATAATATAACAAAGTTATTCATATATGTAAAACTATATATGAAAAATATTAACTCATTATTAATTTAAGATTAATATTTGACTTTCTATAAATTGTAAAAAATAAGTAAAATATAAATATATTGATAAATTTGAAAATATCACATCTTAATTATTTTATAAAAATGATAAGTTAAAAGAAAATAATAACCATAATTTAAATATTTTTAATGAAATCAAAGCTTCAAATTCCATTTGGCTTAGATATACTTAATTATCAATATGATGCAACAAGTTACTTGTATAATTAGAACTATGTATATTTACTATTTAATATGGTAAATTGCAAAGAATAAATAATAATGTTATTAATCTAAGTTAAATATTCCACCTTTGTAAATTGCAAGAATAAGTAAGATATTGAAATCCAAACAAATTAGACCTTTAGCATGGAACTCTTCAAGAAATAGACATGTTTTTTGGAGTGTGTTCTATGTCCTATATTGACATTATCTAATTCCTCATTCTTACTAGGGTTTTTCAAATAACATTGTCTATATTGATGAGAGTGTGTTTCATGATAATGCATATGTTTATATCATTTCAATAACTATTTCGATAAATTAATGATAATCACTTGGGGTCACGACTGGAATGGGTCACGCCAATCCCTAACATGGTTGTATTTTTACCTATAGGGTTTCAAACCAGCAACCTTTTCACCTTGAAGTGCCTTAACAGAACACCCAGTTACTGTCTACTTTACGCCCATAAGAATGTAGATGACCATTTTAATTGATTGAATGTTCTATGTTCTTTTAATATAGAAACTCTATATTATAGTATCCTATAATTATTCTCAAGGGGATTAGTCTGCTATCAATTACATTTCGCATAAGAGGCAGGTATTAAGCAAATTTGTTACCTTTTCTCAGATTGAAGTATTGAACATATGCTTTCTTTGAAAAATGTTACTATGTCATAAACCCTACGTTGCAATTGATTCATGAAAGTGTAGTTGGAGTATACCTTTGAATAAAGCCTACTTATAGTGAAAAAATGGTGTAATATCTCTTCAGAATCATGATGATATATTTGGAAACAGAAGGAGAAGTTACCATAAGATTATCAGAGCCCAAAATATGAAGTTGTTGAATTGAAGAAGCCTAGCTGTTAGGTAACTATACTACTAGTGTAGCCCCTTATTGTTATTAGTACAACCCCCTTATTATATTGTTGTTGAATTGAAGAAGCCCTGCTGTTAGGTACCTATACTACTAGTGTAACCCCTTATTGTTGCCCATGTAGTCCCCATATTGTTATTATTGTGCCCCATAGAAGTCCACTATTGTTATTATTGTGCCATTCCATTATTGTTGTTATGTCGGCTTTGATTCTATTATCACCCCTTAGACTCTTATATATAGAAAGGAGGTCTTGTCATTTGTATCATTGAAGAATTGTTCATTTGTGTAATGTAAAGGAGGTTTCCCCCTCGAAGAGGCTTATTTATAAGGTGTCGATCTATCTTTTCTATCTTTTTGTGAGCTAGTTTCATAACATTTGGTATCAGAGCTTTGGATTCTAGGGTTTTGCTACTCCAAACACGTCATCGTGACATTTTCGCTATAAATTTTTTTCTGTGACGTTTCAGAAGCTAAAAATAAAACCCAGTTGAGAAGAAATCTCGCTAAACCTCGGATCCGAATTTCATATCTTGTCTCGCTATATTTTTGGAGATATGATCTGAGGAAGTTAGGGATTTTTCAAGCTCCAGAATTTCATCTAAAATAGGTCATCGTAGAATTGCGCTATAAATCTTTCGCACAAAGTTTCAGAAAAAAAAAAAAAAAAAAAAAAAAAAAAAAAAAAAAAAAAAAAAAAACCCGACAGCTACGAAATCGATCAATTTCAGAGCATCTCATCAAGTGGAAGAACTTACCCGTTGAATATTCCACATGGGGGGACAAGAGTTTTATATAGAAGTATCAAGAATTACTCGAGCATTGAGGACAACACTTTTTGAAGGAGAGGGGCACGTTAGGTCCCTATACTACTCATGTAAACCCTTATTGTTATTAGTACAACCCACTTATTATATTTTTGTGCCTATGTAGTCCCCATATTGTTATTATTGTGCCCCATAGAAGTCCACTATTGTTATTATTGTGCCCTTACATTATTATTGTTATGTCGACTCTGATTATATTACGACCCCTTAGACTCCTATATATAGAAAGGAGGTCTTGTCATTTGTATCATCGAAGAATTGTTCATTTGTGTAATGTAAAGGAGGTTTCCCCCTCAAAGACGCTTATTTCTAAGGTGTTGATCTATCTTTTCTATCTTTTTGTGAGCTGGTTTCATAACACTACTAGAATCTAAAGATGATTTTTTAAAGATCACTTAGTTGGCTCAAATATCTTGAGTTGAAAAGGAAAGGATGGGCCCCTCTTCAAGCTTAGAAGTTCTAATGCTTTCTTGATAATGTCATTTGCAAACCCTACACTATGGTAGGTCAAGGACACAAAAGACTAGAGACATTAAAGTTTTTATTGTAAAGAAAGTAATGATGCCAAGAAAGATATGTTCCATCTAAAGATGATTTTTTAAGGTCTCTTAGTTTTCTCAAATATCTTGAGTTTGGAAGGAAAGGTTGGGCCCCTCTTCAATAGTAGAAGTTCTAAGGATTTCTTGATAAATTCATTTTTAAACCCTTCACTATGATAGATCAAGGATGCACATGACATCTAAGGATTTATTGTAGATAAAGTATTGATGATAGGAAATATATCTTCCATCTACTGTTTAAGTGTTGAACTTATTCGTTGTACACTGAAATGAAGGCCAAGCTCTTATGTACAAAATAGTATTGCTACATTGATTTAGAAAGATCTAATCATCATTGGACTCTCTCAATTGATTGTTGACAATGTTGGATATGTGAAAGGCATGTGACTCTAGGATTCTGACATTTCATTATGAAATTGAAAATCTAGGGTTTGTAGGCCATAACAGGCAACAAAATCTTGAATTGGTCGTTTCCACTGCAGATAGAGATCTGAGCTCATGTAAGGAAGATATGACATCATGATGACATTGTGGATGAAGGTGATTCAAGAAGGCTAAAATCAAGAGGGAGCTAACATTCTTCTCAAAAGTTGTTCTTCGATTGCCTCCTAGTGACGATTGCAGGTACGTGTTGACAATTTTCAATGGCTTTGGAAACAAAGGGAGAAGAAGTGGAAGAACAAAGCAAAGATTGTGACAAAAGGATTTGTCCCAAAATCAAGATTTGAAGATTCAAGCTTAAGAGTTACCTAGACTTATGCAGAAATGCAACAAAATATAGATATACACATAAACATAGAGATGCAGTAGAAATAAAACTTCATTTCATTAATATCAAACAACTGAAATATGTTTACATACATAAATGGAAATAAACTAGCCTGAGCGATGGTAGCTTATCTCTTAGAAGAGATGTGGCGGCTACATGCCTCTGAACTATGTTACAATGAGGCTCAAAGGCCTATTTATTATTTAGAAACAATGGAAGACCATAAAAATCCAAAAACCTAACCCTAGGAGATGAAGCACCAAAACTGTGGGCCTAGTTTGAGTAAATTGGTACATCAAATTCTCGTGGTCGTAACTTTGAGATACAATCTCCATTTGGTTATCATAATAGCTATTTTCAAGGATCGCAAAGAGGAAGCCGAAAAATAATTAAGCCAATCAATTTAGAGCTTTTTCAGTCTCTCTATTTACCCTAAAAACGGTTTTTAGTCCCTCAAAATGGTTCTGGAATTTTAGGACCCAAAAAACTTCCAAAAATAGTAAGTTGTGTTACAACTAAGGAAACTGAAAGGAAACAACAATGGTCACCCAAGTGGAATAGGTGGGTGGCCACCCATATCCACCTAGATCAATCCCCCCCTCCCAAAGGAAGCAATGGTACCCATTGCGTTGAGTGCCTTCATGAAATGGGAAAACTTTTGCTAAACTTGGTCCCTGATAAGCCACTTACCTTGGTGTAGGAGTTAGTTAGCTTTGAAAACATGATACAATTGGATCTTCTGCTGGTGATTTTTCTTGATTTGCGTGTCCATGATCCAATCAATTGTGGCTTTTTCCATGCAGTCTCGGTTTAACTCTGTTGGTGTGAGTTGTTCAACAATGTATATGTGTGTAGTAATGGTGGAAAGTATTGTCAAAGGTGGTCCACATTGAACATTGGGTGCAGTCTAAGGATTGGTGGAATTTTGAGCTCGAAAGCATTATTCCCTACAACCTTAGTGATGGTGTAAGGTCTATATTGTAGCAGGCGAAGCTTGTGGTGGGACCAAGAAAGGCGTTCCTTCTACAAATGTAACCAAAATTGGTCACCCACCTGGAACTTGTGTGGCACCTAATGTTGATCATGACGGTACTTGTGTTTAGCATTGGCTTTGTCCAAGATTTCGTGGACTTGTTGGTGGATGTGATGAATTTGCTCAATGAAGTTGTTAGCCCTGTGAGCTTCAGACTGGACATGAGTTGAATATGCCTAAGTAGTTGCAAATGGTATGGCCACATCAATTGGACACAGTGGCTATAATCCCAACCCCACCTGAAAGGGGTTGTCACCAGTTGAGCTATAGAGAGCTATGTTGTAGTTGTGTTGGACATAGGTGAGGCTTTCATCCCATGTTCTTGGATGCTTCAAATTGTACATACACAAAATGTGTATGATCTTGTTGTTGACAACCTCTATTTGGCCATCAGTATGGGGGTGGAAATTTGTGGACTTAGTGAGCTTGGTAAACAACATCGAACAGAGACTTGACCAAAATGTACTTAGGAACCTGCTCTCCCAATCTGAGAGAATGGACTGTGGGATCCCAAAATGTACCCACACTCGTTCAAAGAAGAGATTAGTGGTGGCTTCTATTATGATACTCTTCTTGTAGGCCACCAAAATGGCCATCTTAGAGAATTTGTCGATGACCACGAAAATGTAGTCATTTCCATGCTTAGTAGAAAGAAGGCCTGACATGTAATCCATGGAGATGGACTCCCAAGGTCAACTAGGACTAGGAAGAGGAGTATATAAGCCTTTCTTCTTGATGTTTGCTTTAGAAATAGTGTGAGTAATGCAGCATCTCATGTACTTTCCAACATCATGTTGAAGCTTCGGCTAATAAAAATACTTCCATAGCACTACCATAATTATCTCTACTCCAAAATGTCCAACACCCCGGCTGTAGTGTGCCTCCCAAATCATCTTGGCACGCTCTCTTGAAGGAACACAAAGTGTCCCAGGTGGCTTAAAAATGAATCCTGGAGGTGAAATTTTGGAAATTTCTTTCCTTCCAGAAGTGTCTGGTGTGTGTTGCCAAATTTTGGATAGCTCTTGTAAAGATGCGACCACCCCACAGTATCATTCCCACAAGTTTCAAGCACAGTGGTCAGCTCCATTGTCGGTGGTTAGCTGACGAAGTTTGCAAAATTGTTGTTGTTCCCTTCTTATAATTAATGTTCAAATGGAATTGTTGCAAATATGTGGACCATTTCTGATGACGATCGTTCTCCAACTTCCCTTGTGTCTCTACGAACTGCAGGGGTCGTTGGTATGTGTGAATGACCATTTCCTTCCCCAAAATGTAATTCTTCCATTGTCGAAAGGCCTCCATAATCAAATACATCACTTTGTCATAAGGGGGATAATTTCGGACAGAGTATGAAAGTGTCTCACCATGAGGTATAGCTACTTCATTCGATGAAAACTGTAAGCCGTGTGGAGTGAAAAAATCCCATTGCCCACCAGCAGGGATTTTCTTGTCATAACCGCAAGAAAACAGAGGAAGGCACCCCATTAAAATTATTGCCAGAGAAGACACATAACAGAAATACTTGACTTTTGTAAACCATAGATTTATCTTCTACACTACCATGCTTAATACCCAATGGCGCAATCGCAATATATTTTTCTTGAATAACCAGCATTCTGGTTTCCGTGTTATAACTTGCCAGCATAGACCGACTCCTTGAGGAGTAGAAGACTGGGCTGTTGTCTGCGCCGGAACGAAGTGATCGTCCGGATAATTTGCAGTTGATTTCTGATCATTGCCTTACAGTCGTAGGGATATAAATGACATCATGTTCCTGATTATAGACGGTTGAAACTAGTTTATGAAACACCCATTTACCTATTCAAAAAGATCACCAAGGGTTGGTAAAATCACTGTACTCAGCTCCTAATCATTTTTTTCCAAAACATTAGATTATAAAAATTATGAAACGACTATTGTTTATTCAAAAATTGCGTTGAGGGTTGTGATTATAAAATTTCCAAAACATTAAATTATAAAAATTATGAAACTACTATTTGTTTATTCAAAAATTGCGTTGAGGGTTGTGATTATAAAATCACTATGTTCAGCGCTTTATAATTTAAATTATGAAATGGCTATTTGTTTATTCAAAAATTGCATTAAGATTCTAAAATCAATGTTGTCAATTCCTTATCATTTCTTTCCAAAACATTAAATTATAAAAATTATGAAACGACTATTTGTTTATTTAGAATTTGCGTTGAGGGCTGTGATTATAAAATCACTATGTTCAGCTCTTTATCATTTCTCTTCAAAACTTTAGTTTATGGTTCATTTAATTTAGAGTACTGTTTACATGATTTTTTTCCAAGACTGAGTTTTTCCAAGAATGGAGGATCCTTTAGCGCATAGCCAAAGTTGGTAGAATAACCAAACACGACAATTGACATATACGGAGGGAGACAACCAATCACATATCACCAAGCGGTCTCCATTGGACACATCGACCCATAGATCGACCCCAAGGGAGGTATGGAGGTCATGAAAATGAAAGTGTCAAGAGAAAGGGCATTGGGATACGTCAGCACCAACAGGCAACAATGATGGCCAATGGGGAGCGTTTCGGGCGGTCCCCATGGGACATGTCAACTCGGAAGGCAAACCCCGATGAGTTTGTTAACATGCACAAGAGGGAAGTGCGTGGATAAGGGAGTTTCGAGCTTAGCACCTGGACACTACCCTCGACTTGTTTCACATAGAAATAATATCTTGGGCATAGAGAAAAGAGTCGCAGAGGCTCTAGGAGCATCTAAGCACTAGCTCCTTGGATTGTTTCGCGTAGAAAGGAAGGAGTGAAACACATAATAAACAAAGGGGCTATCAAATAGGGAGCTCTGTCCTTTGGGTTGATGGGTGGTCATTCGCCTAAAAACGTGACCAATGACGTGGAGCCATTAACAAAGGAAAAAGGCCTCCTATAGGACTTAAAAGGGCTTAGTGCCTAGGGCCTAAGCCAATGCTCGCCATGACTCGGTCTTATGGTGGATAACAGGAAAGGTGCCAACAAAAGGGACCTAACACAAAGAGGTCTTATTCCTAACACAAAGAGGGAGCATGACCACAAGGGGAGTATACTCAAGTCAATATTTGAGTATGAGATTATGCATTGAGAATTGGTATCATTAACTAGTATAAGTTATGCTTTGCATGATAGAGGCTAATGGTGTTTGTTGCATATGAATCAATTGACTATTATGATATCATTCTAATTGGTAATTAGTATCATACATTGGATTTATGGTGAAAGGAACATGGTGCATATACGGAAGATGTGCGCATATACGGAACCTGGGCATATACGGAAGATGTGTGCATATATGGAAGATGTGCGCATATACGGAAACTGGGCATATACGGAAGATGTGGGCATATACGGAAGATGTGTGCATATACGGAAACTGGGCATATACGGAAGATGTGTGCGCATATACGGAAACTGGGCATATACGGAAGATGTGTGCATATACGGAAACTGGGCATATACGGAAAATGTGCGCATATACGGAAACTGGGCATATACGGAAGATGTGTGCATATACGGAAACTGGGCATATACGGAAGATGTGCGCATATACGGAAACTGGGGATATACGGAAGATGTACGCATATACGGAAACTGGGCATATACGGAAGGTGTGTGCATATACGGAAACTGGGCATATACGGAAGGTGTGTGCATATAAGGAAACTGGGCATATACGGAAGATGTGCGCATATACGGAAACTGGGCATATACGGAAGATGTGTGCATATACGGAAACTGGGCATATACAGAAGATGTGCGCATATACGGAAACTGGGCATATACGGAAGATGTGTGCATATACGGAAACTGGGCATATACGGAAGATGTGCGCATATACGGAAACTGGGCATATACGGAAGATGTGTGCATATACGGAAACTGGGCATATACGGAAGATGTGTGCATATACGGAAACTGGGCATATACGGAAAATGTGCGCATATACGGAAACAGGGCATATACGGAAGATGTGTGCATATACGGAAACTGGGCATATACGGAAGATGTGCGCATATACGGAAACTGGGGATATACGGAAGATGTACGCATATACGGAAACTGGGCATATACGGAAGGTGTGTGCATATACGGAAACTGGGCATATACGGAAGGTGTGTGCATATAAGGAAACTGGGCATATACGGAAGATGTGTGCATATAAGGAAACTGGGCATATACGGAAGGTGTGTGCATATACGGAAACTGGGCATATACGGAAGGTGTGTGCATATACGGAAACTGGGGATATACGGAAGGTGTGTGCATATACGGAAACTGGGCATATACGGAAGGTGTGTGCATATAAGGAAACTGGGCATATACGGAAGATGTGCGCATATACGGAAACTGGACATATACGGAAGATGTGTGCATATACGGAAACTGGGCATATACAGAAGATGTGCGCATATACGGAAACTGGGCATATACGGAAGATGTGTGCATATACGGAAACTGGGCATATACGGAAGATGTGCGCATATACGGAAACTGGGCATATACGGAAGATGTGTGCATATACGGAAACTGGGCATATACAGAAGATGTGCGCATATACGGAAACTGGGCATATACGGAAGATGGCATATACGGAAGATGTGTGCATATACGGAAACTGGGCATATACGGAAGATGTGCGCATATACGGAAACTGGGCATATACGGAAGATGTGTGCATATACGGAAACTGGGCATATACAGAAGATGTGCGCATATACGAAAACTGGGCATAGACGGAAGATGACATATATGGAAGATGTGTGCATATACGGAAACTGGGCATATACGGAAGATGTGTGCATATACGGAAACTGGGCATATACGGAAGATGTGTGCATATACGGAAACTGGGCATATACAGAAGATGTGCGCATATACGGAAACTGGGCATATACAGAAGATGTGCGCATATACGGAAACTGGGCATATACGGAAAATGTGGGCATATACGGAAGATGTGCGCATATACGGAAACTGGGCATATACAGAAGATGTGTGCATATACGGAAACTGGGCATATACGGAAGATGTGTGCATATACGGAAACTGGGCATATACGGAAGATGTGCGCATATACGGAAACTGGGCATATACGGAAGATGTGCGCATATACGGAAGATGTGTGCATATACAGAAACTGGGCGTATACGGAAACTGGACATATACGGAAGATGTGCGCATATACGGAAACTGGGCATATACGGAAGATGTGCGCATATACGGAAACTGGGCATATACGGAAGATGTTTGCATATACGGAAATTGGGCATATGCGGAAGATGTGAGCATATACGGAAACTGGGCATATACGGAAGATGTGAGCATATACGAAAACTGGGCATATACGGAAGATGTGCGCATATACGGAAACTGGGCATATACGGAAGATGTGGGCATATACGGAAGATGTGCGCATATACGGAAATTGGGCATATACGGAAGATGTGCGCATATACGGAAACTGGGCATATACGGACGATGTGCGCACATCTTCCGTATATGCCTAGTTTCCATATATGCGCACATCTTCTGTATATGCCCAGTTTCCGTATATGCGCACATCTTCCGTATATGCCTAGTTTCCGTATTTGCGCACATTTTCCGTATATGCCTAGTTTCCGTATATGCGCACATCTTCCGTATATGCCCAGTTTCCATATATGCGCACATCTTCCGTATATGCCCAGTTTTGGTATATGCGCACATCTTCCGTATATGCCCAGTTTCCGTATATGCACACATCTTCCGTATATGCCCAGTTTCCGTATATGCGCACATCTTCCGTATATGCCCAGTTTCCGTATACGCCCAGTTTCCGTATATGCACACATCTTCCGTATATGCGCACATCTTCCGTATATGCCCAGTTTCCGTATATGCACACATCTTCCGTATATGCCCAGTTTCCGTATATGCACACATCTTCTGTATATGTCCAGTTTCTGTATATGCGCACATCTTCCGTATATGCCCAGTTTCCGTATATGCGCACATCTTCCGTATATGCCCAATTTTCGTATATGTCCAATTTCCGTATATGCACACATCTTCCGTATATGCCCAGTTTCCGTATATGCACACATCTTCCGTATATGCCCAGTTTCCGTATATGCGCACATCTTCTGTATATGCCCAGTTTCCGTATATGCGCACATCTTCCATATATGCCCAGTTTCCGTATATGCGCACATCTTCCGTATATGCCCAGTTTCCGTATATGCACACATCTTCCATATATGCCATCTTCCGTATATGCCCAGTTTCCGTATATGCGCACATCTTCCTTATCCACGCACTTCCCTCTTGTGCATGTTAAAAAACTCATCGGGGTTTGCCTTCCAAGTTGACATGTCCCATGGGGACCGCCCAAAACGCTCCCCATTGGCCATCATTGTTGCCTGTTGGTGCTGACGTATCCCAATGCCCTTTCTCTTGACACTTTCATTTTCATGACCTCCATACCTCCCTTGGGGTCGATCTATGGGTCGATGTGTCCAATGGAGACCGCTTGGTGATATGTGATTGGTTTTCTCCCTCCGTATATGTCAATTGTCGTGTTTGGTTATTCTACCAACTTTGGCTATGCGCTAAAGGATCCTCCATTCTTGGAAAAACTCAGTCTTGGAAAAAAATCATGTAAACAGTACTCTAAATTAGATGTACCATAAACTAAAGTTTTGAAGAGAAATGATAAAGAGCTAAACATAATGATTTTATAATCACAGCCCTCAACGCAAATTCTAAATAAACAAATAATCGTTTCATAATTTTTATAATTTAATGTTTTGGAAAGAAATGATAAGGAATTGACAACATTGATTTTAGAATCTTAATGCAATTTTTGAATAAACAAATAGCCATTTCATAATTTAAATTATAAAGCGCTGAACATAGTGATTTTATAATCACAACCCTCAACGCAATTTTTGAATAAACAAATAGTAGTTTCATAATTTTTATAATTTAATGTTTTGGAAATTTTATAATCACAACCCTCAACGCAATTTTTGAATAAACAATAGTCGTTTCATAATTTTTATAATCTAATGTTTTGGAAAAAAATGATTAGGAGCTGAGTACAGTGATTTTACCAACCCTTGGTGATCTTTTTGAATAGGTAAATGGGTGTTTCATAAACTAGTTTCAACCGTCTATAATCAGGAACATGATGTCATTTATATCCCTACGATTGTAAGGCAATGATCAGAAATCAACTGCAAATTATCCGGACGATCACTTCGTTCCGGCGCAGACAACAGCCCAGTCTTCTACTCCTCAAGGAGTCGGTCTATGCTGGCAAGTTATAACACGGAAACCAGAATGCTGGTTATTCAAGAAAAATATATTGCGATTGTGCCATTGGGTATTAAGCATGGTAGTGCAGAAGATAAATCTATGGTTTACAAAAGTCAAGTATTTCTGTTATGTATCTTCTCTGGCAATAATTTTAATGGGGTGCCTTCCTCTGTTTTCTTGCGGTTATGACAAGAAAATCCCCGCTGGTGGGCAATGGGATTTTTTCACTCCACACGGCTTACAGTTTTCATCGAATGAAGTAGCTATACCTCGTGGTGGGCCGCTGCCACCTTATATGATGAAAACTGTAAGCTGTGTAGAGTCAGAAGCTCCCATTGCCCACCGGCTGGATTTTTCTGCCATAAGCGCATGAGATCGGAGGAATACAGAAATATTGGGCACTTGCAAGTGGTCAACTTAATGCGTCGCCCCAGCATGCCTAAATACCCACATGCGCACATCTTCCGTATATGCCCAGTTTCCGTATATGCACACATCTTCCGTATATGCCCAGTTTCCGTATATGCGCACATCTTCCGTATATGCCCAGTTTCCGTATATGCACACATCTTCTGTATATGCCTAGTTTCCGTATATGCACACATTTTCCGTATATGCCCACATCTTCCGTATATGCCCAGTTTCCGTATATGCCCAGTTTCCGTATATGCGCACATCTTCCGTATATGCACACATCTTCCGTATATGCCCAGTTTCCGTATATGCACACATCTTCCGTATATGCCCAGTTTCCGTATATGCGCACATCTTCCGTATATGCCCAGTTTCCGTATATGCACACATCTTCCGTATATGCCCAGTTTCCGTATATGCACACATCTTCCGTATATGCCCAGTTTCCGTATATGCACACACCTTCCGTATATGCCCAGTTTCCGTATATGCACACATCTTCCGTATATGCCCAGTTTCCGTATATGCGCACATCTTCCGTATATGCCCAGTTTTCGTATATGCGCACATCTTCCGTATATGCCCCGTTTCCGTATATATGCCTATTCATTTCACGAAAATGATCATGTGTTGTTCATCCCTTATGGATTTGGGAGTCTAGGTTTTGGCTAACACAATATATTTAGGAGCGACTTTAATATGACCCTTTTATTCTTGGCAAAAAAAGGAGATAAGCCCATGGGGCATAGAATAGACAATGATAGTGTGTACTATTAGAGATCTTTGTGATGTGAAGGTCATTGGTTTGAAACTCAATGGGAAAAAATCCAATCATGTTAAGGGCTAGTGTAGCCCAAGCTGGGTGTGATCCTCGATTGATTTTGACAGATTAGATGCCCCTAGATCGTGGTTTCTCAAGCCAAAGGTTAAGCATGCAGTCATCTTAGGACTCACACAACTTAGCAAACAAAAATAAGGAAGAGATAAATTCAAAGATTAGATCCAAGAAAATATGGAAGATTTAAATAGGAAGCTAAATCTCCTTGATATAAATTATTTAAATAAGTTCACTTTGAGCAATAAGCAATCAATCCTTGGTCACATTGTTGCTTGTCTTGATCATTTCTTTATTATTGATTCCTTCTTGGAGAAAGACTTATTGTTCTCTTTCAAAATTCTCCCATGATGCAACTTACCTATCTTGTTAGAAATATAGGACAAAGGTAATTATGGTCCTCTCCCCTTCAAGTTATTCCTGATTTGGATTGGATCAAAGGGTTTCTATGATTTGATCAAACAAGTTTGGAGGCAATGGATTACAAGAATCGCAATTCACATTTGTGAGAAAAAAAGTTAAAATTTCAAAGAGGCAATAAAGACATGGGCTAAAAGACAAAAGGAAATTAGGCAAGCTTTGATTACCCAACTACAAATTAATCTGGAATCTCTTCAAAGAGTTATGGAGCATGGATTAATTACTCAAGAAATTATTATGAAAGAAAATAAAAAATTTGAAGCCTCTCACTCTGCTTTGAAAGAAGATGAGGAATTTTGGAGGCTCAAATATTGTGACTTCTCGCTTCAGGAAGGAAATATAAATTCTAAAGTCTTTCATAATTGAGCTCAAAATTGAACTTTGAAGAACAAAATCAAAGAGATCACAATGAGAGGGAACAAAATCAATGATTTTGGACTAATCCAAGATGAGGAAATTTATCATTTTCACAAGTTCTATAGCGTGATGGACCTCACAAATGCAGACTTAAAGGAGATTATGTTGGATAATGTTTTAGAAATAATTTCGTAAGAAGATAACAATTCCTTACAAAAGGATATTACAAAGGAGGAGATCAAGAGCATACGTTTTTCTTTCAATCAAAATAAATCTTCGAGACTTAATGGCCTCTCAACCTATTTTTAGTGAAAGAGACTATTAATCCATCATCATTTGTATAGTTCGGGCCTACTTTACTCTACAGTGTATCTTACAAAGTCATTTCCAAGATCTTGGTTGTAAGGCTCAAACTTCTCCTTCCAAAAATTATTTCAGAAAACATAGGATTTGTCTTTTAAAGAAAAAACTTTGACAATATTATTTTGGTTCAAGAAGCAATACATTCCATCCAAAAAAGGGGTGATAAACGAAAGTATCAAGTTAGATATTGTAAATTCCTTTGATAAAATGCACCATAGCTTTCTCTTTAAGGTATTCTCAAAATTTGGTTTGATAGCAAATTTATTCATTGGATATCTCTATGCATTTAAGCTCCTTGGATCTTGCCATTCGTTAATGGAAAATATTCTAGATTTTTCAAACTTTCAAGGGGCCTCCACCAAGGCTGCCCTATCTCCCATTTTTTATATATCATAGTTGCAGATTATCTAATTTCGAGATTGGATTTTGAGAGAAGAAGTGAAAGGCTTCTAGGAATTCAATTTGCAAGGGAAATTAAGATTATAAATTCTTCACAATTTGTAGATGACACTTTATGTATGGGAGGAGATTCTACCATTATGGCCAGAAGGTTTAAGTCAATCTTAGACCATTTTTTGGAGGCCTCAGGAGGCATGATAAACTCTAGGAAATCACATATCTATTCTTGGAATATTAGTGTTAGAAAATAAATGCAGATTGCAAGGTTCTAGGATTTCAACATATGGAAACTCGGAAAGTGTTTAAATATCTTGGCATCCTTATATGCCTAAAATGACACTATGTGTAGACTTTGGTGAGTATAGTTTCAAAATTCAAATCAAAGTTTTCTCAATGGGGATCATGTTCGTTAAATTTTATTAATCGTATAGTCTTGGTTAAGGTTGTTCTTTCAACACTACCCCTCTATCAGTGTTATGCGCTCTTGGATCCTCAAAATATCATCTCTTTAGTGGCTAATTTTTTTTTTGAAATTCCTATGGGAAGGAGGTATAACCAACACTAAAATGTTTCATCTAGTAAAATGGGCCACTGTTCAACAACCTAAGCACACGAGGGGCTCAATATTAGAGATCTAGTGCTCATGAATAAAGAAATTGGAGCTAAAATTGTCCATGCTTTCTCTCCCTAAAAGATGAATGGTGGAAGGTGGTGTTGTGCTCAAAATACTTCCCTTTTGGGTGTGATTCCTACTTGGTTGTCTCCCTTCTCGGATCTATAGTGTGAATTCAACTCCCATTATGAAATTAGGGATTTTTTTTGGAATCCTAATAATGGAGAAAGTATTAATATATGTGAAGAAAGGATTATGAACAATTCTCCTTTAGAAAAGGATAGAGACTCGATGTCACTCAAGAATGTATTTGTTGCAAATTGGAAATTCTCCTTCGCCGATATTTCTTCTTAGGATGGTAGAGGAAAGTGGTGTGGCAGAAAATTTGATTTCATAACCCCCCAACCTGGGCCATGTTGCTCATAAACTTTGTAATGCTCTCGCTAGATGTTCCCATTGGAGTCATGATGTTCCTAACGAACAAGGATGGGATAATTTGGTGTATACAATTTGGGATTTTCTTTTCTCACGTGGTTCTCCTCCAAAATCATGTTGTTGTGAAAAAAATTGGAATCCTAATAGCCTTCCCAAGATTAATTTCTTTTGTTGGTTATTGGTGCATAAGTAGATTTTGACCACATAAAATCTTCAGAAAAAGGGAATCCATGGCCCTTCTCGATGCTAATTATGCAAGAACAGTGAAGAATATATCCAACACATTTTTTTGGAGTGCTCCTATATAAAAATTGTATGGATTACAATTATCACCCATTTGAAAAACTAACTGATATGGCCATGTTCGCTCTAATATCTCTTTTCTTCCCGGAAATTTCAATACTCAGGTCGATTCATTCAAAATCAATTTTTTTAACCAATTTAGGAAGCCTAACACAAGTTCATTTGTTGTTAATTCTGATTAGCAAGGAGCGAATTTATTTTTAACAATACTCAAGTGCATCCTCAATTGACAACAATTAAAGCTTTGCATTTGTGCTCCTAATTGTGGGTCCAAAGTCCTTGTAAAGTATCCTCTCCTCAACTTTTGGATCCCTTGGAACTTGTTTGGCTTTCAAAGCTCTCCCTTCCAAAGGAAATCAATTTTGCCCCAAGGCTGCTACAAAATCTATCACAAAAAAATGGAAACTTTGCCTCTCTTGGGAAGCCTTCAAGGATTGGAAGGCACATCTCTCAAGCTTTGTCCTTAGCTTTGACGATGCCTCAAAAATGAATCCAATAGTGGCAAGAGGAGGAGGGGTACTCTATGGCCCCAATGGAATTAAAGTATTGAAGTAGTTATGGGGATTAGGAAAGATGACAAATAATCATGAAGAAGCCTATGGTCTTCTACAAGGCCTCCTTATAGCTAAAGAAAATAATGTCCCCTCTCTTCTAACTATTCAACACATGTTAAAAGGATCCTTTCCAAGGGATAAGATATTGGAAAATCTATTAAATCAAATTATAAAGGTCACAAAAAAAATCCCTTCAATTAATTATTTCCATGTTTTACATGAGAAAAATAAAGAAGCAAATGAATGTGCCAATGAAGGTTGCATCCTAAAGTTTGGAGAAAAGTTAGATGACTAATTAACACCGTCCTTTGTTCCTTAAGTTTCAATTCCACTGAATACCTTGTTAAGAATTATTTAAAAAGGAGGATGAAATATGTCATTAGGTTGAGGAACTAATCTTGTTGGTAACATCTTGGTTATGGACATGAATGATTCTACTAGCTCAAGTGGTCTGACTATAAATAATTCCCTAGATCTGAATAAACCTATGGATCTGGGAAATAAACCTATGGATCTCGAAAAGTACAATGTAATGAAAGATTTTATTCTCAAATAAGTTGGATGTTTTGAATTCTTTCCTTTATTTTGGGATCCTTTTGGAATGTTTTCACATCCAAATACATGTTCTTTGTCTCTCAGTTTAGCGTCCCTAAACAAAGGATAATTTTGATACAAATTATACTAGGTATCCTTGAAATATATGACAAATTTGAATTATAACCTTGATATAAAATTATGAAATTAGCAAAGAATTTGAAATCAATACAATTATTGTCATTTTTGCTAAAAAAATAATAATAAATTTTAATAAAGTTCAAAAGTTAAAATTTATAGAAATTGCTATTATCATTTTCAAAAATATAAATATAAAATACAAATATTCTCATTATTACTAAAAAAGTATGTAAATAAATTTGAATTAAGTATGATACTTAATAAAATTTAAAATTTAAAATTATAAAAACTATATTATTATTTTTCATAAATATAAATCTAATACCAAAAAAATTGTGTTTGGTAAATTAAAAAATAAATCTAAACTAAGAGGTAAATTAAAAAATAGGGGACAAGGCAGAGAATTCTCATTAGGGCATTGAAAGTGAGCATTTTATTGAGGAAGAATGGCTCACTCATTTCACTAACTTCTATCTTGGTTCCAATGGCTAATTGAACTAGCCATGACTTGCTATGCTTACACTTCTTAAGAGCACATTTTGAAACCACTTTAGAACTTAAACTAACTATTTTAAAAAATATAAATAAATAAGAAAATTATTTAATTTTTAAAACATTTAATTTTTTATTTTATAATATTTAATTTTTTAAATGAATAATAACATTATTGTTATATCAAACAATAAATATGTAAAAATAAATTGAAATAAGATTAATAAAAGATATTTTTAATTAAAAAAATTAATATATATATATATATATATATTAAATTTTTATTTATAATTTTAATATTTTATTTTTTTTAATTTATTTATTTAATATGAAAAATATAAATGTTTACTAGTTAGGATTAGGTGTTAATATTTTTTGATGTGAAATCATTCGTTCAATTTCTTGTCTAGATCAAAGTGTGATATATTCAACATGAAAATATAGCCCTACCAAGTTTTAAAATATATATATATATATATAAATATTTAAAATTTATATAATTATTAAACTTACTTTCACTCCAAATCCAAATTTAAAACCCAATAAAAGACCTGTAGGAATCCCAACAATATAGTAGCAACCCACATTAATGTAAGCCACAAGAGCTTGCCATCCGCAACCAACAGCTACACTTGCATGATAAGCCAAGAAACATACATCAAAGCTTCAAATATTTTGAAATTTAATCGACAAAAGTGATATTAATGGTATGTTTATTGATTTTAAAATATTTTCAAAATTTATAATTCAAATAAAATGATCAATATTTTATTATTGTGTTGTTTTTTTCCTTTTTTATTACACAAAGAACACTTATCATAAGTTGTCAAATGAGTAATGGAGACAGTGATTGTTATCCTCACATGCTGGTTAATCTGTCATCCTTATACAATCAAAATCAAACCATTTATAACTATCAGTAAAAACAACAAAATCTATATTGAAAAAAATAAACTTTTAAAACATACTCCGAACCCTTATATTGTTTTATAATAAAGCAACATTTTATCTTTATCTCATATATATATATATATAATTAATTAATTAATTCCAATTATAAATTAAATTATGTAGAGTAATTTCAAACATAAAAGCATCCAAAACTGCCAAACCTTGTAATTTTCTCAAAATTTAATAAAAAAATATATATTTGAATAAAATTTAATTAACCTGAAAGCACTGGTTGTATGCCATTGAGAATCACTGAGACAACCAAGAAAGGGCAAAGTTCTGCCACAGCATCCGAGACTTCCTCCCCTTCGGTAAATGCATAGCTAATGATGTTGCGTAGCAAGAGAATGGCAATGGCGAAAATAATCGAGATGATGAAAGAGATTGTCGTCACCACTATCACTGAAAATGCCGCTGCTCTGGGATTTCCTGCGCCGAGCTCATTGCTTACTCTAACACTGGACAAAACAAAATGGCAAGTATATTCGCCCAAAAAATCTTTAACAGATGCCAAAAGACTGTATTCAACATAAAATTTATGTGAAGAGGAGAAGATTGAATCATGGATCACTGACCTTGCTGCTGCGTTGAAGCCGACTGAGATCATGAACAACAATCCCAATACTGTCATACTGTACACAAAAATTTAAAGCTTTAAACAGTGAGAGGAAATTTAAAGCTTTAAACAGTAAAGAAAGAAAATGATGTAATGATAAAGTTATTAAAGATCGGTAAAGAGAATCGTGTCTGTAGATTGATCTGCACCAATTTGGTAAAGGCAATTTTGTTTTAAAATATAGAAAGAAATTTAACTAAAAAGGAAGAATACCAGATAGATAGTGAGTCCAATGCAATTTCTGGATTCTCCAGAAGACCGGCCAACAGAACCAATATCTGGAGATACCAGGTCTCCAAACTAATGTCATAGAAAACCAGTCGGTCAGTGAAATGTGAACTCAAAATAGGAATCAAGAAAATATTTAAAATGCTAGCAATGGCGTAATTTATGAACCTAAATCAATAAAACCAGTAAATTTTAACCGTGAATTCAAAAGCTGAAATCAATGTTGAAAATAACATAATTCACAAAACCTAATCAAGAAAATCAAGAAATGTTAGAAAATAACATAATTCACAACCCTGTTCAAGAAAACCAAAAAATGTGATCAATGAATGGACTCATGCTAACATAAGTAGGAAGGTGGAGTGTAAATCTTACCATAACATGATGGCCGAAGCGATAGAAAGCTTCAAGAACGACGGCAGGCCGGAGAAGGCCTGAAGTGAGAAGCCTGTCCATGTGTGCTTGCATTTTGGGGTTTTTAGGATATATACAAACTGAGCAATGACGACGATCCACCACGACAGACTCATCACAAACGCCGCCCCGAAGATTCCCCAGCCGAGTTTGTAAATGGCGAGCCAGCTGAGCAACAGGTGGACGAATATCGTGCAGAATGATATGAAGGCGCTGGGCATGACGATGCTCTGAGCCTGCAGGAACTTCTGGATCGGAAAATTGGCGGCATATGCGTATATCTGGGGAATTAGGCCGTAGACGAATATAGCGGCCGCGGTGGCTATTTCCTCCGACTCCCGCAAGAGCAATAGTAGGGACTTGGAGAAGACTTAGATGAGTGTGAGAGGTATGGCCGTCGCCATGAGAAGGACGGTGGATCGTTGCAGGTAAATGCCGAGCAGAGAAAGGCGCGAGTCAGTATTTAGGCGGGTTTTCAAATTCAAAATGAGTGATGTATGGATGGTATGCGGGCGATGGTATGACATGGTACGGCGGGTTTCCAAATTCAAAATGAGTGATGTATGGATGGTATGCGGGTGGATGAATGCGAATGAGAATACATACGAAATCGGAATTGTTCGACAGAGAAATGATGCACACCGCTGACCGCCAAAACCGATGTCAGAACCCGCTTCCCAACACTATACTTAAGGTCTCTTAAGAGTGCATTTATAATGCTATAGTCCATGAAATAGCACTTGCCCTTTTAATACAAAGACGCGTCACGACAGCTGCAATTACCAGCACACATGGGTCTCCATATACCTTTTAAATATTCCAGTCACTGGCCAGTCAAGAGGTACACTCATGCCATCCTCATTAATGGCCGACGAAGCGAGTCAGATGAGGCACGACTTAAGCATTATGGAGTTTGGTGAACGATGTGATATCTCAGTATAATTGTCAAATTGTTAGATTTATAATGGTGATGTAAATGATATGGTTTTGGTGGAACTTTAATATGTGATAAATCTTCTGAGAAATTTAGATATTCTCCATTAAACAAGCTCAACCAAATTAGTTGTTTTTAAAACAAACCATAATTATTTTTAAATAAAAGCATAGCTGAATAATGATCATTTCTATGATTGGTTGGGATTTTTTTTTTCATACAGGGCTTCCGATAAATATAACTCACGAAATTATTGTTTACATTTTTAATAAAGATTATCAGGAATTTTTATTTAAATTGAACCAGCAAATGGCAAGCCACAGATATTTGTAATCGGAACTTCTAACTTGATTTTAATAATATAATTTTAGAAGTGGTATATTAATCAACAATTTTACAATAATGTTTAACATTTTGATTAAATCAAATTATATAAAAATAAAAAATTAAATTAAATAAAAAAATTAATTTAACACAATGTAAATATTTTAACTTGGTTAAAAAAAATTAAAAAAATAACCTTATAAAAATAAAAATGGCTTATGGTATTGACAATCCATGGTATTTATGTGGAATATAAGCTATTTAAAGAGAAAAATTAAATGAGTCTAGATCCATATTAACCCTAGATCTATCCAGGACCGAGAAAAATCAATTCTCTTTGATATGCAAAATTGTTTTTAGAATAAAAGTGTGTATGAATATTGGTAATAATGGTGTCTGTAAATTCACGTATATGGTTTTAGTGTGTTGTCACGTAACCCGAGAAGTGGGCGCACTTAACACCATCTTAATCTGTCGACTTCCACACTTTCGATTTTTATGGGTGACCAACATGTGAAGAGAGAATACTCCACTCAAACACGGCAAAATTAAGTATCGTACACAGAAGCATTAAATCCTGTTGTAATAGATATTGAAATCCGGCAATTTAAAATCACCATGTAGACGCATGGTCTAATTGTGAAAGGTACCAATGTATCCATGCCGAAATAGCATGATCATGATATTTGATTAGCATTAAGCTCATTTTACATATGATGTTTATAATTTTAAATGTATTTGATGGTGAGGAAAACTTTTGAAATGTTATCCGTGATTTGTAAAAGAAATTTAAAAGCGTAAATTTGACATTTAAGTATTTAAGTTGTTTGATGATAAATTCTAATCGGTTGAATTTTAATCGATTGTTTAAATTTTAATGTGGTTTAAATTTTAATGAGTGATTTAAATTAATGATGATGTCTAACTATTTAAATTTTAATATGTAGATTAAATTTCAATCAGTGATTTGGACAAATGAGACAATTTGTCTAGTTGTAATATTTATTTCTTGTCATTATTTTTTGGTTGATTCGTTAGAAATGAGATTCTTATAAATACAAAAAAGATCTGGAAAAGGATTGGAATAGTGGCATTTTCTATTTGGACAATGTTAACATACATTTCATAAATAAGTTTTTGGTGTTATAGAGCTAAACTAGTGAGATTT
Source organism: Pinus tabuliformis (assembly GCA_031772625.1). NCBI lineage: Eukaryota > Viridiplantae > Streptophyta > Pinopsida > Pinales > Pinaceae > Pinus > Pinus tabuliformis. The sequence goes on along the minus strand of CM062806.1, from coordinate 739,992,041 downwards.
TGTGCTTTCTTATTCTAAGGATAACTACCTTTACGCCTGTCTCCCAATTATTATAGAAAATTTGCATATAATAACAAGGAAAAAAATTCACGCTCATCACTTTACATAAAACCATGGACTTGAAAACTAGACTTAAACTAATAAGGTTTCATGTTTTTTTGTTTTAAAGATAACTACTACCTTCAAATCTGCCTCCAAATTATTATACAAAAATTTGAAAGGTTAAAATTCACACTCATGCATTTACATAAAACATGAAAACCACCCACTTGAAAAATAAATAGCAATGATTAAATTATCAAAATTCCACTTCCCATTTTTAATTTAAAATTGAAAAACTTCGTGCTCATTAATACCCTCTTTTTCTTTTTCTTTTTCTTTTTCTTCTTCTTTTTTTTTTTTTTTAGCACGAAAAAAGCTTGATAGTATTATAAATCATTGATTCCAAAATACAATACAGTATGATAGAGAGCCAAAACTTGTAGCCCAATAAACAATCTATGCTTCAAAGATGCAGGATACAAAAACAATACTCTAGAAACCATACCATAGATAGATCCTGGGGATAGGAGACAAAACCCACAACCGGCGATACTTGCAATAACTGAAAAACATGTGCAGTTTTAGAAGAAAAATCTGAATAAACAAGTTCATGAAACATACCAGGGCCTGTAGTATGATCACTATGTACCCGGAATAGAGAAATCCTGGATTTGATGCGATTCGTTCCCCATGGTTATGTTCATATTCCATTTTCCAATCTGTGTATGGAGCCCTTTCTTTGAAAGATCATTTGCAAATATATTCTGGGATCTGTCGACATGGTTAATGGAGAAATCCTTTGAAGTTTTCCAGAGAGAAGCGATTCTGTTCATCTAGCCGGACAGATTGTGATTTTTTATGGAAATCTTACCGTTAACATGGTCTATTATGAGTTTGGAGTCTCCATAGATCTGCAGGGATTCTATATTTAGGAAGTTACAGAACAGAAGTAGTCCTGATAGAGCCATAGCTTTCGCTTTGTTGTTTGTACCTTCTCCCCCATTCCAATAGATGGCAAAATGTTGATCCTCCTTTATACTTATGAAGACTCCACAAGCACATATTCCATTTTGAGCAGCCCCATCAAAATAAGCTCTAGGAAAACTCCTCTGGGAGGGTAATATTTCCTTTGACTTTTCATTTTTCTGCTGAGGGATGGGGGGTGGAAATGCATTGTACTGGGAAATGATAAGTTCAAAAACAGTTTTAAAACTATCCTTTCTATCTTGAAATAAAACCTTATTCCTCCATTTCCAGATTGACCAAAAGACTAATAGAGGGATAGGTCTCCAAATCGCTTTCTGTTTACTCCACCATACAAATGCTTCTTTTATTGAGGAATGAGTAATATAATTGAAGCCAAAATAAGAGGCCAGATTCTTCCAGAGCTCCTGGGAATGAACACATTTTAAGAAGATGTGTAAATTGTATTCTTCCTCAGATTTGCAAATTAAGCAGATAGCAGGGCCATACCAGTTCCTCTTTTGCAAATTGTCCCAGGTAAGATTTTTATTGTGAAAAACAAGCCATGAGAATATGATAATCTTATAGGGACACCTAGATTTCCAAAACGTGAAAGGGAAGATGTTTTTGGATAGTGGAATATGAACCTCTAGAAGAGATAGATATATGTCTTTTACATAAACATTCATCTTCCCTCCCTTCCCCTTCCAGATAATACCATCCTCAGCTTCAGATCTACATATCCCCCTGTTTTTCATTATCCAAATAATCTAATTCCATTGAAGGGCTAATAAACCATTTAGGCCCAACGCAGAGGCATTTTTCTAGATGGGAAGAGTACCTTGTCATTCATCTATAACCCGTGCCCAGTTAAAAATTCCTTTTTGGTGGAGGAAAAGTAATAACTGTGGAGAAAAAGATATATCTTCTTCTCCGCCCACTATGGGATCAAGGCCAATAATTATATTGTTCCCTGTCTGAAAGCTCCACACAAGGTTTTTGAGAAAGAACTGTTCTATCTTACGGAAGCTCCTCCATATGGCAGATCCCTGGGCAGATCCTATTGATCTTTTCCTGTACCAATAAGTAATATCTCTATTTCCCATGTATTTCATTCTAATGGACTTACTCCATATACTGTCCCCTAAAACACCTCTCCATAAAGATTTACACAGCAAAGCTAGACCAAACTTTCGTAGGTCCATGATACCCCATCCCCCCATCTTCTTTGGAAGGGTAAGGTTTGTAAGTTTAGACAGGTGAAATTTCCTTTTTTCCTTATTACCCCCCCATATAAAATTTGTTGTTAATCTATTCAGATTGTGGATAACACTTGCCGGTATATAAAATAAATGGGCCCAATATACCATTAGTTGGGCCAACACAGATTGAGTTAAAATCATCCTCCCGACCATTGAAAGGCATTTATATTCCCATCCTGCTATTCTCATAAAGTACCTGTTGTGGAGCCACGTCCAGTTAGCACTTGTATAACCTAGTGGTTTCAGATGATACCCCAAGTATTTCATGCCCTCTTTTAGTGGTTTCGCTTGTATATTGTAGAGCTGGACCAGATATTCTATTATTTCCATATTTACATCCCCATGATGAAAGGAAGATTTGTCGTCATTTATAAGAAGACCTGTAGCTCTTTGAAAATTTCCCAAGATTCCGTGCAGACAGTTCCAGGAATGCCGGCAGAGCATTGCAAAAATCAATATGTCATCCACAAATAAGTTATGAGAAAAAAAATTTCCCCTGCTGATTTTTAGTGGTCGACATCTACCCTCCCTGACAGCTCTTTTTATATGGAGGCTTAAAGAGTCCATAACAAGAATGAACAGAAGGGGGGAAAGGGAACACCCCTGTCGAAGACCTCTGGCAGCAGAGAAAAAGGTAGATGGAATACCATTGATAAGTATGGCATAGTTGACATTTTCCACACAAGCCATTATCCAATTAGTGCATTGATTATTGAGCCCAATTTTGATAAGAAGGCACCTCAGAAATCCCCAATCGAGACAATCATAGGCCTTCTTAAGGTCTATTTTCAGGATGGCCGCTTCAATATTTTTTGTGTGCATTGAGTGCAGACATTCTTGAGTAATAGCAACGACTTCCAGGATGTTCCTTCCGATTAAGAAGCCATGTTGTTCCTGGGTCAAATAGCTTGATAGGATGCCTCGAATTCTTCCTGAAATGATTTTGGAAATTATTTTGTATATGGTATTGCAAAGAGAAATGGGTCTGAAGTCTGAAAAAGTGAGAGAATCCTTTTTTTTTGGGATTAAGGTAATGAATGTTGAGGAGATAATATGGTTTATCTTGCCCGTAATCCTGGATTCCTCAACCATACCCAAAAGGTCATGCTTAATCAGGTCGAAGAAATGAATGAAAAAATCTATCGTCCAGCCATCAGGGCCCGGACTTTTATCTTTTTTAAAAGATTTCATGACCGCCAATAGCTCCTCCTCTGTGACATTAGCAAATAACAGATCATTTTGTTCCTCGTCGAACATGGATGGAAAGGGATCGATACCCCAGAGGATATCCTCAATCCCGATGTCCCGGTTCCTTTTGTATGAATTCTGAAAAAAAACTTGACTGCTTCTTTTGTAATTTCATCCTGAGTCTGTAACAGGTTGCCCTCCTCATCTTTTATCTCCCATATTGTATTTATTTCTTGTCTTTTGTTTGCATATCTGTGAAAAAAATTTGTGTTCATGTCACCCTCTTTTAACCAAATCACTCTGCTTTTCAATCTCCAAGTTGCTTCTTCAATGGCCAGGAGGTTATGCCTACTTCTTTCCAGCTCCCTTATCCAGGCACGTAGTACCAAAGAAATTTTGTTGTCAGACAAACTCCCCGCGATCCTGTCAAGCTCCCTGTTTATATCTTGAAGAGCTAATCTGTTAGTACACTTCTTTTTGAATTTCCATTCTTTAACACATTTCCTGAGTGATACCAGGCGGCACAGTAAGGTATGGGCATGAGAGGATGGGTCAAGTGGAGAGGACGATAGCCAAGAATCCTGAACAATTTTATTGAACTCTGCATCCTCCAACCATATTTTGTTGAATTTGAAAGGAAAACCCTTCCTGTGGCTATGAGCAATCCATTACAGGGAAATAAGTCTATGATCAGAAATGAAACATGGTAAAATATTTGAGGAGGGTAACCCAAGACGATCCATCAGCCTGTCATGGATAAGGAAGCGATCAAGTCTTTTTGCAAGATATGCATTCTCGGATCTCCCATTATCCCAAGTAGGAGCCATCTTGGAAGGACAAATATCCAAAAAGTTGTACTGGAGTATAACCTCCCTAATGATCCCCCCACTGGATCATTTTTCCTACCTCTACCCCACACTTCATCATTACTCAAAGTACAGTTCAAATCACCTGCTATCAGTAAAGAGTCAATTTCCATAATCTCAGAGGACAAGAATCTTTTCCAGTATGAAAGACGATCCTTATATGGGGCATAAACATTCAGAATATGTATATTACCAGCCATGCCCCTAAATTTTGCAAGAAGCAGGATACCATCAAAACATTTGAAAGCCCTGGCCGATATCCAGGACAGGTCCCATAGAACAGCTAGACCCCCAGAAAGACCGATAGCCCCCGTCGCAGCAATATGCCATGTAGGAAACATGCGCCTGAAATAGGCTATTGTTTCAGGACAGCCATGCATAGTTTCTTGAATAAGGATAATTTTTTACGAAGATGATTGAAATAAATTCTTAAGAGCCAAGAATTTTGGGTCCGCTCCAAGACCCCTTATATTCATAGAGAGAATTTTAATCATGAGGTCTTTTCTCTAGGCTTACTTGCTCTAAGAGGCCCACTTACCGCAAGATCTATAATAGGAATATCAATCAGGGATGGATCCTGATGATCATTTCTGGACTTATCCCTCCTGCCACGGAAGTGCCTACTACCTCTGTTCTGCTTCCTTCTAACAGTGATATTTCCTGCCGAGGTAGGACTAATAATAGGAGAGGAGGATTTCCGAGGTTTGTGAATGGTGAGAGGGTGCAGGTGAAGGGATTCTCTTCTCAAAAGCATATCAAGATCGCTTCCAATCGAATTAGTAGGGGAAGATACAGGCGAATTTAGAGGAGTGATAGAGACAACCAGAGCTTTTCCCTTTAAATCAGTCTTGTTTTTATCCTGAGAGGAACCATGCAAGATTGGAGGAGATGGAACTTTACCTTTAGAAGCAGGTCTGTCTTTGACAGGAGATGGAGAAGAAGATGGAATGAATGTGATGTGGGATGAAGTATTGATGTCAAGATAAGGGTGCAGAATTGGAAGAGGAGACCTAATAGCTTTCCCTGGGGATGGTTCCGGAGGATAAGGATGAGAGTGAAAGACCTCCTGACTACCCAAAGGAGGAAACGAAACCGGATCATTATTAAGAGAATGGTTGAAATGAACCTGAGATTGGGATTGCGGATTGGATGAAAGAGCTTCTAGATTCTCTTTTGGGGAAAAAGAGTTTCGGTGAGAAAGCTCGCAGGATGGACCATGCGACTTCAAAAGGCGTCTAGACAGAACCGGTGAAACTTTTTCTGAAAACGTGGCCGTTGCTTTTAATTGATTCCTGTCCCCCCATCTTCACTGAACTCATTATCCGATAAGTGGGTGAAAAATTTCACATAAAATTCCTTCCTTTTTTCCTTTCCTCCCGGATGCCAAGGACAGTTCCATTTTAAGTGCCCTGTTTTATGACAGACTGAGCAGCGAAAGGGAACACCCCAGTAATCAAGTCTCTGTTGAATATATAACTCACCCCAATTAAGGTCAATGTGCTCAGGAAAACTGCCTCTGTATTCTTTCTCAATAAGAATCCATGCTACCCTTTTATCCTTAGCTCCTAGACATTTGGGATCCACAAAAACAAATTTCCCAATAGCATTCCCTATATCAGAAAGCGTCTCCTTTGTCCATAATTCAATAGGGAGGCCTGGTAATTTGACCCAAATGAGGTTGTTTAGTGGGGTATTTCGCAATGGATTAAAACCAATATACCATTTGTGGAGAGCCAGAAAGCTTTTCCCATGGACCCAAGGGAGAGCCCATATAGTTTCCAGATCCTTCACATTTAAGAAATGGAAGTTGTACCAATCCTTCATGAGCCTAACAATCGTGGGGATGTACCCCAGCAGAGAATTCCATTTGGAACCAAGCCAAATTCTCATCTGAGTGTCTTCCATATCAGGAAAATGCCATCGACCAACCAAAGCACGGGAATGAAGACTGGATATTCTGTCTGCGAGAAAGACACTATCCAGATTAATAGCCGATGGAGGCAGGGTGATCTTTGTAGGATGATGGTTTTGCTTATGCCACGGATGTGCATGTCCGCCACCTTTTTGTTCATGTAATGACTGAGAAGGTTGAGGAATCAAATGATCAGCCAGCGAGGACTGCCAGTTCATCGGATTGATAGGTCTACAATGGTTTGCTTCTGCCTCCATGGCAGCCCGCACCATAGCTGACGTGTCAGACTCAACAGATAATATCTCCATAAGGCACGCGGATATTCCGATAATCGACAGATAAGCAGTTAGGAAAGGACAGGCATGCCAAAAGAGCAAAAGATGGGGAGCAAATCAAGAAAAATAATGGGAAAAGACAAATCAGTACATTCCAGGTAAGAAAAGGAATGGTTCTGATATACGATACATTCCCATAATAAAAGGTCTGACAGGACGGATGGATCGGAAGATTATTCCCAAATCTTTCAGCACCTGTAAACACCTAGGGAAAACCAACTACTGACAGATAATAGTAATGGTTCTGACATACGAAACATTCCCATAATAAAAGGTCTGACAGGATGCATGGAACGAAAGATTATTCCCAAATCTTTCAGCACCTAAATACACCTCGGGAATACCAGCTACTGACAGAAAATAGAAAAGTTGACTTACTTTCCAGAGAAAGAGAAGAAACCGGAAGCAGCGACGACGTACTTTAGGATGAATCAATTACTCACGTGTACCATCCTACGTCCAAACCCCCCTAGTTCTTGAAAAAGAACAACTCAGGATATTTCCGTCTCTGGAAAAACCAGAAGGACAGAAATGGCAAGATAATCGATACAGATAGGATTCATGAAAAGCATGGTAAAACAATGCAGCAACAGTAACAATACTTACACTTACACCACCAATGACCTATTCTGAAACTGAAATCTAGGCACGGCTTAGATATGACACATATGTTCAGAAACCATGCAGTTTTATTTAGAAGGTCCTTAATTCCTGATAAAACTTTGTGATCCATGCACAGAGACATAAACGGAAGTCTATCCTTATATTACGAGACTGGCAAAATATAACCATAGAAACTACACTACAGATCAAATTTTATCATCTGTATAATGCTCAGGAATAAAAACAATACGCTAAGATTTGAATGAGGAACTAACCTTCAAAAGATAGAGCAAAGATGGCATGACACCACCGAGATGAAACTTCACCCATCCAGAGCCGCCTCGACCCGAAAAACTCCAACATGTGCCGAGAAACACCAAGGAAGACGTGACAAAACATAGACGGATTGAGAGAGAAAAGGCCAAGGTATGTAAACCGACACAATAGCTAGAGAAACGCTAATAGCTTACTCAAAACGGAGGAAATGGCTAAGTTCAAATGTGGTGAACACAAACCCAGATGGCGCTGAGTTCATACCGTAAAACTAAACACATGTAATTATAACCAGGCAAACGGTAAACTGGAGATAATACCAGAAGGGTGAGCCACTCCAGAACCTAGGCTATCACCTTCCCTGCGCAGAAACGCGCAGGGAAGTGAAAATAAGGAAAAAAACGTCAAACAGAAACACTCTCCATGTTTTATCAAATGTGAAAAGAAGGAGGATGGACAAAGAGCCAACACATAGCTAGACGGATGGCTGCCAGAGAGGCTTCGGGAAAAAACATGCAGTGAGTGGAGTGAATAGGTGTCACGCCGAAGATAATGTAACGTATCCCCCCACAGGCACCCCCTCCAGGAATCTGCAGGTTTTATTGGCCATCACGACGGCCCAACCAGAACGCACAAAATGGTCTTTGAGGACACGGCATGAGGCTCGGTAGGTCTCGGCAGCTCGGCAGCTCACTGATTTTTTTTAGAAGTCTAAAGCACGAATGCTCAATAATACCCTGATATGGACATCCCTGCAGTTTGTCTCTTCATGTTGAAGCTAGCTCATAATTACGATCGAAAAAGAACTGGCACTTGACCGAAATCATGCATGGTAAAATGTGTATTTCTATCTCTCCTTTTTTTAGCTACAGGGTTCGGTGCTACAAATGGTAAGGGTGACATGCTTCGGTGCTACAAATGGTAAAGGCGATAAAGGCAGTTGTGGTTCTATTTCTTTATTTTTTTTTTTAGTGAAGGGAGCAATGGATCTAAGAGTTTTTGTTATAATTAGTATAGATTAATTTTAAGTATGGATTTAACATAAGTCATGAGGGATCAAATTTTTTCAGGTGCAAATTTTTTTGGAGTGCAAATACAATGTGTTATTTTTTATTGTTTAAATTGTATTTTTTATTACTAAATAAATTATATATAGAACCAAATAAAAATTTTACCCATAAAAACTTAATTTTTTTTTTCTATATATAGATTTATATGAAGTTGATATCTACGTAAATTAGTTAACATAGATCTTCAAATAGTTTATTTAAATATATTGTTGAAATATTTTTGAAAAGTATTAGATTTAAACATCTGATTCACACATTTTTTTTTACTTCTAATTACTTTACAACATATTCATTTTTTTTAATTATAGTCTACATTATTTTTCTATGCAGAACATTGTTTTTATTTTTTATTTTTATTTTAAAAGAGCATGGACAGATGGACAAACTTGCACATCCTCTCATACTAGGTTGTAGATTGAGCCTCTAGGCTCAATCAAATTGGGTTCATTGTAGTAACAATTTTAACTAAATTTATTATTATAATGTTTTTTAAATAAAATAAAATAAAATAATTAATTATAAAATCTTTTAAATTGAGAATTTATAATATAAAATTTATTATTTTAATGATAAAATTATTAATTTTATATATTTTTCAATTTATTATGTAATAAGTCCACTGGGTCTTGGATAGAAGCTATGGGGTGCTTTGTTAAGACACCCCTTGATGTGTAGTCACTAGTTCAATTTCCCTCCCTCATCACCCTCCCTCATCGGGTAATATATTGGATATGATGAAGATGTAGTCCCACCTAACTTATAAAAAAAATTGTAAAAAAAATAAAAATTATTATGTAATAAAAAAATTATATTATCTAAAACATAGTAACTAGTACGGAGGGCTTAGCTTAATTAAACTAAAAAAACAATAGACATAAAGTTTTCATAACATAAATAAAACAACTAATTAAACACTCTATTGTTAAGATATGCTATTAATTAATATTATTTATATTAACTTATATACACTTTAATCTATATATGTGTGTGTGTTTTTATTATATATATATATTTATGTGTTTATATAATTTTTTATAATTAAATTTATTGAAATATGTTTTTAATATAATAATAAGTCATCTTAAGTTGAAAATATGGAGAGAAAAATGAAAGTCATGAAAACCGAATAATAGAAAAAAGAAAAAAAATCAAAATAAATAAAAATGAAATAAAACAAAAAACAAAAAATTAGTAACTAATAGAAATGGAAGTTACCTCAACCAATCACCTTACAAATAAATATATTTAAATAATAATAATAAATAACAAAAAAATATTTCCCAACGTTAAACTATGGATAAGCCGCATAAATTTTTGGTAAAGACAAACTAATACATAGTCAAAGCAAAATTGAATGTGTAATACCATACCTGTGGTAGGTATAAAAACTGAATGCATAATATCATGCCTGCTACAGGTATAATAACATTTTGTTGTATTCAAAATCCATTTTCCCTTTGGTCATTTTATAAATGAATATAAACAAAAAACAAAAATATAAATTTATTAATTTGATTTAGGTTTAATTCTCGACAGTAAAAAATATATATGTTTTAATATTGATAATATATATTTATAAATATATATAAAAATTTATATAAAATATTTAAATAAAAAATATGACAATTAGTTATTATTATTATTATTATTATTATTATTATTTTTGTAATAATGTTGGAGGCTTTGGTTTATGCCTAATTCCATGGGGTTTTAGACATGATCAAAGTTCACTGGTGCTTTTTCATTCTTGTCTTTAGTTATATTGGGTTGGGTCACCCATTTCTTGGGTTTGGTTGGTGTGAGTGTGTTAGAGGAGGGTTTACCCTTTGTTTATTATGGTCTGTCATTTTGATATTCGAGAGTAGGGTTTTGTTTTGTTGTTGTCGGGTGTGTTGGCTAAAGGCGGGGATCCTCACTTGGATACCATGGATATTATTGATTATGACACAGTGAGCCCCATGAGGGGTTCTATTTTTGTCTCTTCTGGGGAGGTGTATCACTCCGAAGGTGTTAACTTTTAGATAGTTGGGTCTTCTGTCGATGGTTTGAACTAGACTGATGAGTTTCCCTGGAACCCTTTTGGCTGGGTGATGGTAAATCCCTCATCTTATGCCACCTTTCAAGATCTTTCGCATGGGGCTTTTTTTCCCATACTCAATGGGGTGCATGCTAGGGGTTTCAGTGAGAGATGTTCCCCTTCTGGTCCCTTCGGTTGCCACCAGGAGTTTATTTGACATTACTAGACCTTTTTTGAGCATTTTTCCGAGTGTAGGCTTTCCCTTTCCCTATTTTTGTGGAGGGGTTTCTACACCTTTTCCAACTCAGCCCAGGAATGGTTTAGAAATTGATGTGGGTTCTTTTTCGGTGTCGAGCTTCTTTTTGGAGGGTTTCAATCTGTCGATATCTTTGGGCCCCCAAGTATCAGTTAACCAGACGTTGTTGGTCTATTTTTTGGACTTTGTTTCAAATTTGATTGGGTCTGCCAAGGTAAATTCTTCCTCGGGGTTTCAGGAGTCTGGGGGTGGTGGTTCAAAATGCATTCTCAAAAAGAAACTGAGGGTTTTAAGTTGTGAGGATACTTCTGTGACTTACAACTTGTGCCTTGGGGATGCGGTGGCAATGGTAGATGCGGTTGAACTGGATGAAAAATCATTGGTGGGTAGGGCTCGAGGCAGGAAATTTGTCCTAGCTTCTATTATGGCTTGGAGGGACCAACATATGTCTACGGTGGTTTCAGAGGTTCCTGACATTTTTTTGCTAGCTAAGGGTTGGATCCAAGTCTCTTTCAAGTCCAAGGAGGTTGTGTCTCTTATTGCGAAGTAGGTATGGGAAATTGATTCTACTCTTGTTATTTTCAAATGCTTGACTCCTTTATTCAATGTCAGGAAGGAACGCATGGACAAGATCCCTGTTTGGGTCAAGTTTCTTGGGCTTCCTTCAAACATGTGGAATCCACAAAGTTTCACAAATTTGGGGAATATTTTGGGGCAATTTTTAGACGTGAACTATTCCTTTAGATTGTCCCAGAACAAATATGTGGCACAGGTCTTAGTTTGTTTAGATAAGATAAAGAAACTTCACACCTCAATCAACATTAGGAAGGGAAGTGTTCAGTTACAAGACTTGGATTACAAGGAACTCCCATTCTAGTGTAGGAGGTGTCGTAAGTATGGGAATTTGGTGGGTAATTGCAATCTCTTCTTCAAGGATTTCTCCAATGTAATTGTTCCTTACAAGAGACAGAAAACGAGGGGTGTAGCTTCAAGGGAAGAACCTGTGGCCCCAGTGGGGGAATGTGGAGGAGGGTCGGTCTCAACAATGTCTTTCTCAGAGTTGTCTGGCTCAATGATGGTTTCTTAGATGTAGTCCTTTCTGTTTCTCTTCTAAAAATGTCTTTTGTTCTTTTCTCTTTGAGTCATTAGAATACTCTTCCCTATGGGTCTCTATTACATCAGGGTTTTCTGAGGAAGCAGGGGAGACTGAAATTATTCATAATCTTCGGTCTCATGCAGTGACTTAGGGTTTTGTGGGGGTATCTATTGGGTTGGGTTTGATTCCTCCTACTTGTTCTAATAGGAAAGGTAGGGGGCAGAAATCAAAATTCTTATGGTGCAAGCCATGGCCCGAGTGGAAATGGTCATCGAAAAAGAATCTTCTTTAGATGGGATGGTTAGAGCATTGTCTTCCCTACATGTGATTATTCAATCAAGACTATATCCTTTAATTATCGTAGGTTAGCCAGTGAAACCAAAAGACTAGCATTAAAAAGACTCATGTTGAAAAACTCTAGATGTCATATTTCATTAGGAAACTCTTAGGGAGGGTGACAACGTTGTTTTGTTTTAGGGATCCTATTTTCATTCTTAGCGTTTTATTGTTTCATGTGTTTGTGGGCATTCCAAGGGCTTGGCTCTTGGCTGGGATACTCGTAAAATTCAAGATACAAATACTTGGGGTTTCTCTACTGGACTGGTTCTAGAGGGATATTCTCGCTGGAATTAAATAAATTCTTCTCCTTTGTCAATGTATATGGGCCAAACGAAGACAGAGCTACCTTTTGGACTCCTTCTTTGGACGATCCTTTCTAGGATATGAGAATTTCATTTTAGTCAATGACCTTAATTTTGGGGAAGGAAACAATCATCCACATAGACCATCAACCCCTGCAGTTCATATAGACCCAAGGGAAATTGTAGAATGATCGCCATCAGAAGTGGTCCACATACCTGCAACAATTCCATTTGAATATCAAGTATAAGAAGGGCAGCACCAATAATGTTGCAGATTGCCTCAGTCGACCACCGATCATGGCGTTAACCACCATGCTCAACTCTTGTGGGCACGAGACTTCTGATTGGCCACTTCTCTACAAAAGCGACCCAGAATTTGGCCACACATACCAGACACTCTTGGAGGGTCAGCATGTTCCAGATTTTCACCTCCAAGATGCCTTGTTATGCCACCTGGGTTACCTTTGTGTTCCTTCAAGCGAGCATGCCAAGATGATTTGGGAAGCATACTACAGTTAGGCTACTGGGCATTCGAGGTTGAGAAAATGGTGGCAGTACTGCAGAAGTATTTCTATTGGCCAAATCTTCGACAGGATGTCGGGAAGTACATCAGATCATGCACTGTCTGCGCCATTGATAAACCGACCATCAAGAAGCAAGGCCTCTATACCCCACTGCCTACCCCTAGTCGACCTTGGGAATCCATTTCTATGGATTACATGTCAGGCTTTCCTTCCACTAAGCATGGAAATGACTGTGTTTTTTTGGTCATCGACAGGTTCTCGAAGATGGCCATTATGGTGGCCTACAAGAAGAATATCACAGCAGAAGCCACTGCTAAACTCTTCTTTGAACGAGTGTGGGTACACTTTGGGATCCCATAGTCTATCATCTCAAATCGAGACAACAGGTTCCTCGGTACATTTTGGTCCAGTCTCTGGTCAATGTTGAACACCAAACTCACTAATTCCACGGCCTTCCATCCTCAAACTGATGGCCAGACAGAGGTTGTCAACAGGATGATCATACACATTCTACGCATGTACAACTCAAAGCATCCACACACATGGGATGAGAGCCTCCCCTATGTTTAGCACAGATACAACTGGGCTCTCCATAGCTCGACTGGCCACAGCCCTTTTCAGGTGGGCATGGGATTCCAGCCACTATGTCCCATTGATGTGGCCATGCCATTTGCAGCTACTCACGCAGATTCTTCTCATGTCCAGTTCGAAATAGATAAGGCAAACAACTTCATTAAGCACATCCAACATATTCTCCAACAGCTCCATGACATTCTAGAGAAATCAAATGCCAAGCACAAGCAGCGACATGATCAAAATCGGTTGCCACACAAGTTTTAGGTGGCGACAAAGTCTGGTTGCATTTGCAAAAGGAACACCTTACTGGAGCCTATCGGAAACTCAGACCACTTTGATATGGTCCTTACACCGTCACCAAGGTTGTGGGAGACAATGCATTTGAGCTCAACATTCCCCCATTCATTGGCCTGCACCTAGTGTTCAATGTGGACTGCCTTCGGCCATACTTTCCACCATTACTAGACACATCCGACATTGCAGAATAGCTCACATCCACAGAGTTAAATCCAAATTGCATGGAACAAGCTGCAACTGATCGGATCAGGGACACACAGATCAAGCACACTTGCCAGCAGAATATACAACTGTATCGAGTTGTCAAAGCAGGCCAACTCCTTCACCAAGGACCAAGTTCAGCAAAAGTTCCCTCATCTCATGGAGGAACTCAACGCAATGGGGACCATTGCTTCCTAAGGGGGGAGGAATGATCCAGGTGGATATTGGTGGCCACCCGCCAATTCCACTTGGACCCCCACCATTTCTTCTTTCAGTCTTTTAGTTTCCTTAATTGTAGCATAGTTTACTATTTTTAGCAGTTTTTTGAGTCCTAAACTTCCAGAGCTGTTTTGAGGCCCTAAACAATGTTTTGTTTTTTAGCAATTTTTTGGGTCCTAAACTTCTGGAGCCGTTTTGAGGCCCTGAACGACGTTTTTTTGGAAATCTACCACCAGCGATTTGTTTTCTAAAATTTTCTTTTCTTTCATAGTCCTCAGAGAGATCTTTCCAACGGGATATCATGCACGTCAAACAGAGATAATATGATCAAGTCGCAACCTCGGGAAGTTGGTTGTCCAACTCACCCCAATGGGGCCCATAAACTCTTGATGTTACATCTCCTCGGGTTAGGGTTTTGGTTGTTTAGGGTTTGCTCTTATTGTTCAATAATAAAAAGGCCCTTGAGCCTCATTGTAAGGCAGTTCAGAGGCATGTAGCTACCACATCTCTTCTCAGAGATAAGCTACCATCGCCCTAGCTGGTTTATTTCCATTCCTGTTTGTAAGCATATTTCAGTATTTTACATTAATGAAATGAAGTATTATTTTCGTTGCATCTCTGTGTTTATGGTTCTCTATAATTTGTTGCGTTCTTGTTTAAATCTGGATCACAAGCTTCATATATTAAGTAAAAGTTCCAGGACACATGTATACAATGAACACCACTAGCTCCAATAATGGAACGTTGGAGCCACTACTTGCTCCTCAAAAGAACTAACTTGTCTCTTTGATGCCTTGTGGGAGGATCCAAGGCGAAATGTCGTTTTCTCAAATAATGAGGGTGTATATATAACCAATGCAGTGATGCTTCACCTCCCTTGTGACTCTTTAACTACATTCATGATTGTTTGACTTCCTATGAATTTTTGACTTTACATGACTCTTCATATTCTATATGTGTCCTTTGGACTTCCACTTTACATTACATTTTCAAATAGATAATTACATAATCCACAAGAATGATGTGGCATATGATGACTCATGACATGACATTGCTGACAAGGACTGCATGATGACAGTGGAATGTCAATCCATTCTTGTTATGTGTCTTCCATCCACTTCCATATGGCTTAGCGCTAAGGAGTCTTCAGTGATATCAAGTCTTGAGCTACGGTCGCAAACTTGTCTCCCTTTTCTTTGTCTTGATTGATCGTCTTGCATAATCAGCTACAAGTATGTCTTCTCACATGTTCCCCTTCTCCATCTCCTTCTTGATCATCCTACCATGGTATGGTAGAGTACCTCCATTTGCAATTCACTAATGAAAAGATGACATCAATCCGATAAAACCCTACTCTAAGATGTTGCATGTTGATCCACTGACTTAGTTGGAATCGGGTGATAGGTTGAGGGAGAGGCTCAATGATTATGCAGTTGCACAACTCAGGTAGTCAGGGGTGAAGCTTGGACCTTGATACTGCACAATGTGTAGTTCAGGCTAGAATGGTCAAGAATATTGCACAGTTGGGGAGCTTAGTGAGCCAGGCTGAGGGGTTGAGCACTGATTCAACCTATTGCGCATTTCTGGAAGGTAAAGGAGTTCAAGTGACTGCGAAATTGTGTAGTTCAATAAGTCAAGGGTTTGGATTGAGGTATGAGACTGCGTAATGTGCAGTTCAGGCTTGGATGGATGGGTTGATTGTGTAGTTTTGGAGGTCAATGTTTGCGATTGAGCACTGAGATTGCGTAGTGTGCAGTTCTGGAAAGAAGGAACTATGCAATACGTAGTCCCAAGAGGCATGGTTGTAGATTGAGGGTTGGGACTTTGCAATGAGAAGTTTAGGAAGGACAGATGAGGTTAAGTTTCTTGAAAATTTTCTAAATTGGCTAAGTGTAGGATCGATGAAGCTGATTTGAACAGTGATAAGACTCTACTGTGATCACACACTTAGAACACTTTACGACACAACATGGATCATCTAGAACACATGAGCAATATACCTCCCTTAGTGCGACAACTTTGTGATGACTTACGATAAGTGCGACATCAAAGATATACTTTGTGACGACACTTGTGCGACAGTGCTTAAAACTTTGGAAATGAGTGCGACAGATGTTTACATATTAGGATCAAATCATTTACACAAGATAACCCCTTAATAACCACCAAAGCAAGCTTATGTACATCATGCGACACTTAACATGTGAAAATATGACATTTTTCATTTCTCACAAACGGGACCAAAACACTTAGAGAAAACATATGTGATTAATCTTAGTGTTTGTGACGACAGTATGCAAGACCAAGGTAGGCTTCAAATTTTGTGTAGGCCAAAATTTTGTAGGGTGTTGTAGTAGCAAAAATAGAACCTCACTATTACCGATGTGTTCAAATGGAGGACCTTGTGAAGTGAAATTAGGCTTGGGGAACTTAAATAATGTGTAGTTAGTTATCACTAAATTGAAGTGATGGAAGAGGGTCTTCTCCAGTAAATGAGTTATAACTTGAATATGGTGATGTTTCAAGCAAAGTGATGAGAGAGGGTCTTCCCTAGTAAAAAACTTATACCTTAGACAAATCTACAAAACTTAGTAAATGTAACCACTATACATCACATAGTATTGGAGAGCATAGTTAATCATTCTTGAAATCCACTAGTATTCATTATAAAATAGTGTTGGGAAACCACTCCTACTTATTATATATCATATTTATAATTAAATATAATATTATATATCATATTTATAATTAAATATATTATTAATTGAGAACGAAATATATAAAAGCTTACTCTTTTATATATAGATTTTTTAATAAAAACATTTTTTTTTTTTATATTTTCATTATTACATATTACACAAAATAAATATATAATAATTATTTATAAAATATATATTTTAATATATATATATATATATATATATATATATATATATAATAGATATATTGTATAAAAGGAAAACATGACCAACAAGCATAACATCATTAATTCATTCATTAGAAGAAGAGCCCACTATAGCTACATGAATGAAGGAGGAAAAAGTGACTTTAGATGAAGTGTTGGCATTTTATTTCTCGACTCTCTTCCTCTCCCATCATTTAATTTTCACATCATGTTTTATTAGTTTGAAAATAGTATGGCTTACATTGAAAAAAGGTTTTATTTTATATATATAATATAGAGATTAGTGAATTATTTTTATTTTGTATATATATATATTTTTTTTTAAATTTGCGTTATATATATATATATATAGTATAAAAAGAAAACATGACCAACAAGCATAACATCATTAATTCATTTATTAGAGGAAGAGCCCACTATAGCTACATGAATGACAGAGGAAAAAGTGACCTTAGATGAAGTGTTGGCATTTTATTTCTCGACCCTCTTCCTCTCCCATCATTTAATTTTCACATCATGTTTTATTAGTTTGAAAATAGTATGGCCCACATTGAAAAAAAAGTTTTATTTTATATATATAATATAGAGATTAGTGAATTATTTTTATTTTGTATATATTATTTTTTTAATTTGGGGCTTATCAAGTATTGAGAGAGATCAAATCTCTTTTCACTCTAAAAGAGGCTTGCATCTGAAGAGATTTGATCCCTCTTGGTGCTAGATAGTTCTGGAGTTAAGATGGATCTAAGCTAGTTTAATTTCCTCCTTTAAATAGACTATATTCCACATGAATACCATTGGTTCTCATAAACTCAGAGCTCAAAAATGATCAGTAACTTGACCAAGCCAATTTTACCCTATTATTTTAGTTTAAAGTTATTTTTTTTAACGTAGGGTTATTTTATTTTTATCGTGTAAAAATGTTTAACTTATATTAATTTTTATTTTTATTTTGACTAAGTAAAAATGTTTATGAGACATTATATTACATTACGTTACAACATCTCTACTAAGCTAGAGAGCACTTCTCAATTGGTTTGACCAATCAGTTATGATAGATTTTTCTCACTATATACAAAATATATATATATTGTTAAGCTTGGCAGGACCTTCTTTTTCTATTTATAAAAGACAAATTTACACCACATATGTGAGATAGGTGGCCTCAAATTGCCCAGTGGGAAACCAACTCTGTTGGCCACCTATCCTTGTTATAAGCCATCCAAAAATAGTATAGTTTCAGTCGATCTACCCAATCTATATATGTATCAGTATCATGATAAGAGTCTATGTGTCTATCTATCATAAGCATGCATCAATAAAAGTAAATGCTACCCGCAAGAAACCAAAAAAACATCCTGGAACCTGAGTAATCCTGCTGATCTTTTGAGGCAGACTTCACCGAAGTAGGGTCTTTGGCTGAGTTTCCGGGTATGTCAACCAGATCGATAATGCAAGGTATATGCCTTTGGATTTGATCTAGGTGGATGTCCTACTTACACAACTGAAATTGAATGGTTTGCAAGTCTTTTTTATAACTGGGCATTTCTTGGAGGGTCATAGCCACCCCCACTGACATTTTTTCTGTGGCCTTCCCCATAAGGCTCTGCATGAGCTAGTACAGATATAGTGTCTGCTTAAACTGGGTGAGTCTTCCCCTAGTGTTCCCAGGATCTGGGATTACAGCCCGCCAATTCTCCATTTCCTCTTCAAACTCCTCCTCTTGTTTTATCTTCTCCTCCCATTCATCCAAAATCTTACGGATGCCTACATCCATTCCTTCCCTGTACATTGTTGCTGCTTTGCTAATGAGGCGTTTTACAGGCTTCCTCCCATGCCTAGGTTTTGAGGTGCTCCGGTCTGCTGCTCTAGGCAGCTCCCTCCCCCTTCTGTTGCGTCCTCTTCCACGTACAGGTCGGGCCATCTCTTCTCTTTTCCGAGCCTGTCCACACACAATATGCATTAGTCATTGGGGCGTAGTCTCATGCCTTTCCGGATTGATGCGAGTTCCCCTCCCCTCACATTTCCCATCATAATTCCCTCTACCCAGGTTCCCCTCTGCCCTAAGATATGGTGCCTCTCCTCTGCCTGAAGTGTATGCGCCCCTCTTCTACCTCTCATTATCCCTACCCGCCTACCTTACGGTAGCCTCACCACCTCTCTGATTATGGAATATCTCTCGCCTGCTCCCAAGGGTGATGTCCCAGTGCCAAACCCAAATTATGCTTATGGATCTCACTGCCAGCCCATCGAGCCAGGTTACCGTCACTCCCACTCTCATTACCTTCCCTTGCCCCTCTACCCAGTGTTGTTGTCTCACATCTCTACCGAGATGAGTTGCCCCTCTTCTCTGCTTTTCTGGAGGTCCTCGCACATGCTTAGGCATAGTCTCCCCTCCCTCCCTGGTATACCAACTATCTTGATTATTCTTAGGTGGTTTATCAAGGTCCCAGCCCGATTTTCTCTCCTGACTCCAGGCTTTGGCTCAAACCCGATCACCATCCCCCCATCTTACACTAGTCACCCCGACCTTCACCCCAATTTCCCTCCTCGGTCTTCTCCCTCACCCCCCAGCCACAGAATAACACAGTAAACATAGTAATGGGCTTGTAACGCCAGGGAATATACCCGGAAACGATTCGTAGAGGTCATTGCTGATAGCTCCATTGTCTTGTGCCTTCGCTCCTCATTCCTCTCATATTGACTATACTTCTCTCTCTGTCCCGACTTCCTTCATAATCCCCTTCCACCTTCCTCTGTCCCATCACCCGTCCTAGCTTAGCCTCTCCACCTGCTTCACCACCCTAGCCCTGCTTGTCACTTCTCCCCTGTCTTCTGTCAGTTAACATGCGGGAGGCCACCTCACCCATCACCATGAACATGTGGGGGGCGGTGGGTGGTACCCTTCCCTTATGTAACATAAATACCATATCTGATTGGCGTACTCGCCTTCCTCGAGCACACACCCCTATTGGGGAACTATATACAAAATATATAATATAATTTTGATGAGATGATATAAATAAATTAAGTAGTATGTTTTTATATTTTATTTACATTTTTAGATTATCTATATTATATTTTAATTTTTCATATGCAAAGAATATTAAAAACTTTTCTTAAAAATACATATAACAAAATAATTAATTTAATTCATATTAATTCCATGAAAATGGACCAAAATAAACTATATCATGAGTGAAAATTTATAATCTATCCATTAACAATATATTTTTGAAAGATAAAAAGTTGCTAGTAGCTTCACCAGACCTTAACCTATTTTAACCAATCTAATATGGAAACCTATAATTTACCCATTAACAAGATACTTTTTTTGGACATTGAAATTGATGTATTCATTCATATATATGTGAAATGTATAAAAATAAGCATTTGTTTAAAATTACTTAATGTAAAATTTCATTAATACTAAATTATTTTAAAATTAGCATAAATAAAATCAAGAGCCTATAATCATGCCCTTCATGCAGGGACTCTAGAAAGAAGGATGTTCCCAGTCTTCTACAAACTGAGAAATCTATCAAACTCCCATATCCTGAGAAGAACCTTCTTTCGACAAGGCATCAACAGTTGATTTTCTCTCTCTGAAATGTAACAGCCAAAAACAAACTCAAATGATTGTTTTAATAGTTTTATATCATCAAGAATCGAGCATAGTGTGTGCTTGTGACATCTAGCATTATTGTTGAACTAGTGTATGACAATCATAGAGTCATCAAAAATATGTAATTTGTGAATATTTTTTTCTATAGCGAAGATCAACTTAAGACTCGTGAGCTCTAAGAAGTTATTTTTGCCTCTCTCTAGACCACTTTTTAATTTGAATCAATGAATTATTGAAAGATGTAAAACAACAACCCTGCCACAAAACCCCCTGAAAGTGTTGTTCCATTGAAACAAGCCCATGGGAAAGATTGGTCGATGGATTCTTCAGATATAATGCATTGTTTGGGAATAGGATCAGGGGTATCCAGTAGAGATAAAATTATGATTGATTGGACCACCACTATGTTAGGAGTGTGGGTTTTTACTTAAATACTTCAGTGTTACGGGAAAGCCAGATACCTCAGGACAAAAGGACGGGAAGATAGTAGAGTTGTTTTGGGATGATAATTTTCCACCGCTCCTTCCGGATTCATAATATGAGGCTCCCTGCCACATTTGTTGAATGCTTAATTTTGCATGGGTCGACGAAAATACCTCTTTTGTGAAGGTAAAATAAAGAAAAAAGTGATTAACTTATTCGTTCAAATTTTTATAGAACAGGCACCAGCTTGGGCTAATGATGCCTCTCTTAACCAAGTTGTCCCCTGTAGGAACTTTGTTTTCTAGGATGAACCATTGAAAGAGGCTAGTTTTAGCCAGACACACTACTTTCCATAATTTCTTCCACCACGATGATGGGTGTTACGGCTTCCTGTTCTCATTTAGAAAGACATATCCAGCTTTTAGGGAACACAATCCATGTGTTGCATGTGCCCAAACCAAGGAATCCTCTCTATCACAAATGCGGACATGAGAAGAAATAAGAGAGGAGGTGTCTTTTTGCCACTGCTACCAATATATACGAGAAATTTGTAACAGTTGAGGGGTTTTCAAATCTTGAGACCGGATAATGGATTGGATTAGATCAATTATTTGAGCCAGAGAATAAAAACTCCTAGCTTGAAGGATAGCCAGAAGATCTGAAGGAAGTTGATAATGTTCATTAAAACCAACCCATGGATCCTCTCCGAGTCTCACTTGTTCTCCATTTTCAACTTTTTAGACAAGACTCCTTTTGATGAACCTGAAAGCATGAATAAAAACTTTCCATATGACCAATATATTTGTTTAGATATACGTTAAAGTTTTAATAAGAAAAATATTTTTGTTATATGTGTTTAGAGTAACTTTATTCTAGTTGTTTTTTTTTACTACACATTTAATAATAATCTTTATATATATATATATATATATATATTCTTATTAACATTTAGTAATCTTGTTTATTATTTCTAAGTAATTCACATTTTGTTAGGTTATATTTTTATATTTTTTAGTTTATTGAGAATTAGTTTTTAAGGTAATAGATAATTTATCGTTCTTAACTTTGATATTTCTATTATATTTTTTTATTTTTTACCATAATTTATTGGTTTTAACTTTAAAAAAAATGATCATTTTCTTGATTTAATTTATTTGATTTTTAATATTTTTAGTTTGATTTTTAATAGACTGTTTTTTTTCCTTTTCTAATTTAATTTATTTTTATTCTTTATAAAAAAAAAATTCTGAAAATTTACATTCATTATTTAATTTATAAATTAATATTCTTTTAAATGTTAGTCAAACAATCCTTGACGGGGGTGTGTATTGAGACAAGAGAATGGGATATGGATGGACAGATGGTATGAAACCTAGCTCTGAATGATCCAGTTGGCAGGCATGACACGTGTTGATAGAAAGTGTGATGACTACCCAAAGTGGAATGGGTGGAACCGAAACATCGAGAAGGCAATAAAGTTTTATATAAACCATCAGTTCATCATTTTAACATGTATTTGGATGATGGGTATGGGAGCAGGGATCAAAGGGATTGAGGCAATAGAGTACCCAAATTTCATTGCCCTGTGTATGCCCGCTGGTGTTGGCCCGAACGGAGTGAGAAGCATTGATGGAGTGTGGTTTATGATTTCAAAGGGTAGGGTCCTGGTGATCGTGAGAATAGTTTGGGACTCAGGGGATAGGGTCAGTGACTGTGTTATAGTGAATGTCGTCGTTGAATTATGCATATATGTGAATTTGTTGGGCTTGGAAGTTAATTGGGGTTATGGTGTTTAAATTATGGTTGGTTATTTTCATTGTAATTCCTATTTTCGATGGTGGCCCTTAGTCACCCTATAAAGTCAAAATCCATCGGCTTGCCACTGGTGTGGAGACATGGTCGCTCTGACACAACTGCGAGGAGATTGGATAAGATGAGGTCGGAGTGCTAGGAGGGTTGTGTGCTCGGTGTGCTTAGTTGAATGTGCTCTTGGGGTGAATTAGCAAGAGGAGACTCAAATTTGGTGGGAGAGACCTGCCGGTGTTCTTTGTGCTTGTAAATATGGTGTGCCGCTCCTTTGGGTAGGTTCTGAGGGTAGAGTGGGTCAGAGGCATTGCCCTTGAATCAACTTGTCGTCATTGTTAGATCCCTATACTACTAGTGTAACCCCTTATTGTTATTAGTACAACCACCTTATTATATTGGTGTGCCTATGTAGTCCCCATGTTGTTATTCATGTGCCCCATAGAAGTCCAATATTGTTATTATTTAGCCCTACATTATTATTATTATGTCGTCTCTGATTATATTATGACCCCTTAGACTCCTATATATAGAAAGGAGGTCTTTTCATTTGTATCATCCAAGAATTGTTCATTTGTGTAATGTAAAGGAGGTTGCCCCCTCGAAGAGGCTTATTTCTAAGGCATTTATCTATTTTTTCTATCTTTTTGTGAGTTGGTTTCATAACATTTGGTATTAGAGCTTTGGATTTTAGGGTTTCGCTGCTCCAAACAGGTCATTGTGTAATTTTTGCTCTAACTTTTTTATGCATTGTTTCAGAAGTGAAAAAAAACCCATTTGATAAGAAATCACAGTGAACCATAGGTTTGAATTTCAGAGCTTATCTCTCTATGTTTTCTGAGATATGATATGAGGAAGTTAAGGTTTTTGCAAGCTCCAGAATTTCATAGCAAACAGGTCATCATGGAATTTTTGCTATAATATTTGTTCTACGAAGGTTCAGACTCTGAAATTAAAACCCATTTGAACCGAAATTGTGGTGAAGCTTGGGACTGAATTTCAGATCTTGTATCGCTATATTTTCAGAGATATAATCTGAGACATTTAGTGTTTCTACAGGCTCCTGAATTACATCCTAAACAGGTGACCTTGGGGAAATCGTCATAACTTTCTCTATGAGCATCAAATTGAAATTTCGTAAGAATTTCTAGAACGAGGACAGACTGTAGTTTTCTGTGTATCAGTTTCAGGTCCTAAGGTCGCAATAGTGACACATGGCACTTCGTACTTGTTCACTCTATTGAACGAGTCTATAATCGGGTCATCGTGGGAGATTTGACATAACGCTTCCTTACAGAATCCAATCTTGATCAAACTTTCAGGGTTAGAAAGAGGACTCAGAGGAATACAACACGATGAAATTTCAGAACTTGGAAATCTGAAATTACAAAGTTACAATCATTTCAAGATCGAGCTCCTAAAATAAAGAAAAATAAAGATGAGGAAGTTTGATGGCAAGGATCCGGTAAATTGGATACTACAGGTGGAGAAATATTTTGATCTACATGGCGTACCACTGTTACAAAAGGTAGGTATTGCATCTTCAGATTTAGAACCAGATCAACTTTTATGGTATGAAGGGCTTTGTTCTCGTAAACCACTTGTTACGTGGTCAATTTTCATGGAGGAAATGATAACATATTATTAGGATACAAAGAGAAATACCTTCTTTAGCCAATTGATAAATCTCAAACAAAAGTGTTCAATGGTAGAGCACATTGAGGACTTTCAAAAATTGAATATAAGGGAAAATAATATTCCAGAGAAACATAGGATTGATGTCTCCATAGGGACTTTAAAGAATAACATTCAACATGAGGTTCGCCTTTAGGAACCTGATTCATTAGAGAAGGCATTCAGGTTGGCAAGAAAAGTGGAAAGCAAAATTATGGCAACAAGGAATTCTACCCCTCACAACTATAAATATGGAAGTTTTGTTTCTCCTAGCCTTCCACAACCTACAAGGGTGACACCACAACAATTGGAAGAAAAAATAGCAAAAGGACTTTGTTACAATTGTGATAACAAATACATTAAAGGTCATAAGTGTGCTAAGAAGAAATTATTTTACATTGATTGTGAAGAGGAGGAAGAAAAGGATCAAGAAACATCAAAAGAAGACAATATACATGAGGAACCAACCCTAGAGAAAGAAGAAATGAATTTGACCATATCTTGTAAAGCATTGACAAGAGTTACCACTCCTCAAACTCTCAAGATAGAAGGACATATAAAGAAGAAAAAGGTTCAATACGTGAAAGATCACATCGAGAAAGAAGAAATGAATCCGACCATATCTTGTAATGCATTGGCCGGAATTACCACTCCTCAAACTATCAAGATAGAATGGCATATCAAGAAGAAAAGTGTTCAAGAAGTGAAAGATCACATCGAGCATCAAGAAATGAATCTGACCATATCTTGTAATGCATTGGAAGAAATTACCACTCCTCAAACTATAAAGATAGAAGGACATATCAAGAAGAAAAAGGTAATAGTGTTGATTGATTCGGGCAATACCCATAATTTTATTCATTGTAAGATAGCCAAGGAATTGAATTGCTTCCTATATCCAGCACTAAAGTGTCAAGTGATAGTTGCAAGTGGAGGAACCATAAAGTGCTCTAGAAAGTGCCATAATATCAAGCTATCCATGGGAGAATATGTATTGAATAGCCCAATGCTTTCCATTCCAATGGGTGGTGATGATGTTTTACTAGGAGTCCAATGGCTACAATCTTTGGGTACGATAGCTTTTAATTTTCAAGAACTTTTCTTGAAATTCTTTTGGAAAGGAAAGGAAGTTGAATTAAGGGGTATCGAATGGGAACCTGGAAAGATAATCAACTCTAATAGCATGACAAAGGTTCTAAATAAATAAAAAAGGGGTGTAATTGAACAATTATGTTCACTGGAGGATCCCACATCGAAATAATGTATTTCTCCATATCTCCAAAACTTTTTGGACAATCATTCCAAGGTATTTGAGACTCCTAAAGGCCTCCCACCTATTCATGATCATGATCATGCTATTCATTTGATTCCAAGAAGTGTTCCTCCAAACATCGGGCCTTACAGATATCCATATGCCCAAAGGAGTGGGAACTCATTCAAAAGTTGCAGAAGATCTCAGTTCAAACAATATTGTGAGAACTTGACAAGGAAGGAAAAATCATATTGGAACCTGAAGCAGTCACAGAACCGAGAAATTGACAACTACAAAATAGATCAATTTCAGAGGATCTCATCAAGTGGAAGAACTTACCCACTGAAGATTCCACATGGGAGGACAAGAATTTATACAAAAGCATCAAGAACTAATCAAGCATTGAGGACAACATTTTTTTAAGGAGAGGGGCATGTTAGGTCCCTATACTACTAGTGTAACCCCTTATTGTTATCAGTACAACCCCCTTATTATATTGTTGTGCCTATGTAGTCCCCATATTGTTATTAATGTGCCTCATAGAAGCCCACTATTGTTATTATTGTGCCCTTACATTATTATTGTTATGTCGGCTTTGATTATATTATGACCCCTTAGACTCCTATATATAGAAAGGAGGTCTTGTCATTTGTATCGTCCAAGAATTGTTCATTTGTGTAATGTAAAGGAGGTTTCCCCTTCAAAGAGGCTTATTTCTAAGGTGTTTATCTATCTTTTCTATCTTTTTGTGAGCTGGTTTCATAACATTGAGGCAAAGGGGGAGGGCTTGGCGTGGAGCTAACCATCACGGGAAGCTTAGGGACTGGGTTGTGTGAGTGGAGGAGCAAGAAGAGGAGGGTGTAATTCCAGAGGAAGAGGTTTCTCAAAGTCACACCCTATTGTCGGGGGGCATGGTGCAACCCCCGACATAGCAATCAATTTCTGAACAATTGTGCGGTATCCATGAAATCTTGGACATCCTCCAGGAGCAAAGGTACAATGACTGGAATGTGGTAATTGCTTATATAAATGATTTATAGTTCTCTCAAGGTGAAATCTTGGATGACCTAGCTTCAGTTCATCGTATCCAGTGTAGGTATGACGAAAGGTTTGATGAAATAGAAGCAAGGTTGGAACATATTGATTTTCATGTTCATGAGGGGCACGATCAGTGTGCGGCTCTTGGAAATGCTCAGATGTCCATCCCTCCAATGTAGTATGGTTGTGACTTGTAATTTTTATGTTATGGTTGTATTGTGGGTGATAGGACTAGTCTGTCTTTGGGCTTCTTGTAAAAACAATCTTTATATATGGTCGAAGTGAGGTCGAGAGAGAAAAGAAATTTTGGCACAGATGTAATCGATTTTTGACGAATTAATATAAGCACTTCATTTGACAAAAAAAAAAAAAAAAATGTTATGTTGGGTGTGGAGCCTAATTATCTTCCTGATTTTTTAGAGCTTCTTTATTTCAGCCATGTTGGATCCTTGTTCTTAATGGGGCAGAAATGCCTCTCGTTTAATCGTCATCGCCCCCTAGTGGGGGTTCAGGGGCAACACCCCTGAAGCTAAAAATAGATGAAAATTTTCCTTATAAAATATTGTAATTTCGTAGTCAATTTGAGTCGTCCATTAGGCAGATGATGTGACGGTATAAGTTATGTTAATTTAGGGTTTTTCGCCCTAGAAGGCAACCCTCGATTTATATGAGGGAATTGTATTGCAACTGTGTATTACTATTCTGAGCGAGAAAGAGAGAGGAGACTGCGTGAGAGCAAAGAGGAAATTATAGTGGATCTATTGTAGGTTGTATCTCATTATTTAGCTAGATAATATAAAAGGAAGGATTGGTTGTTACTTCGTGGACGTAGCCAAAATTGGGTGAACCACGTATATCTATGTCTCTCTTGTTTTATATGTTTTTGTATTTGTGTTTATGTAATATTTTATGTGTTTCATTGCTCCTTTAATTAATTTATAACAACTTGTATTAAATTTGAAGGTCTATTTGGTTGATAAACTCGCAAGAGAAAAGGGTTCCTGGTTCAAGTGGGAGCAATAGCAGAAGATGGTAGGTTTAAGGTCGAGAAATTTAACGACAAAAACTAATAGTTATGGAAGACGCAGATGGAATATTATCTGTATCAAAAATATTTGTACCTATCATTGAGCGGAAAGACAAAGAAAAAGTTGACAAGTATATTAGATGAAGAATGGGAGATCCTTGAGAGAAAAGCACTATGAACAATACGACTATGCCTGACGGTGTCAGTAGCCTTCAATGTTTTGAAGAAAATGATAATGGAAGGTCTAATGAGGGCCTTGGTTAAAATATATGAAAAACCCTCAGCATCGAATAAGGTATCTCTCATGAAGCGTTTGTTCAATATGAAGATGTCAGAAGCTGGATTTGTTGTTGATATTTTAAATGAGTTTAATACAGTTACCAGTCAGCTAAGTTTTGTACGGGTAAATTTTGATGATGAATTTAGGGCTTTGTTATTTCTATGCTCATTTCCAGAAAGTTGGAATGGTTTTACTTATGGCTATTAGTAACACTATCTTTAGATCTAGTACTTTAAAGTTTGATGATGTTGTTGGTGCCATCCTTAGCGAGGAAATGCAATGGAAAAGATCTGGTGAGACATCAGGTAATGATTTGACTGTAGATACTAGGGGAAGAAAAATGGAAAGAGGAAGGAGCCCAAGAAATCGCAGTAAGTCAAGAAAAGGCATATCCAAATCCAGATCAGGGATAATGTGCTAGAAATGTGGGAAGAAAGGACACCTGAAGAAAGACTGCAAATCTCGGAAGGGAAATGAAGGAGATGGACAACAAGAGAACAATCATGAAGCGAATGTGATAGGTGATGTGTTGCAATATGCTTTGATTCTTTCATTAGAGAATAAAATTGATGTCTGGGTCGTAGATTTAGGGGCCTAATTCCATGCCACACCTAATAGGAAACATTTTCATCACTATGTTCAAGGAGATTTTGGACAGGTTTGTTTGGGATATGATAAACCATTGAAAATAATTGGAATGGGTAAGGCTTTTATAAAGAAACAAAATGGAAACCAATGGTTATTAAAGGAGGTAAGGCATGCTCCAGATATGAAGAAAAATATAATTTCAACAAGGCAATTACATGGTGAAAGCTATGTAACTACATTCACAAAAAAACCTAGAAGGTCACTAAAGGAGCCCTGGTAATAGACAAAGGAGAAAAGGTTGGTACGTTGTATTTATGCAATGGTATTTCTAATTATGTTAATGATTTAACCTCCACAGGAGTAGATATGACATTGTGGCATCATAGGACCGGGCACATGACTAAAAAAGGGATGCAAATTCTTCACTATAAAAATTTGTTGCCAGGTTTGAAGCATGTTGATTTGGATTTCTATGAAAATTGTGTTTATGGAAAATGGAAAGGAGTCAGATTTATCAGAGTAGGGAAAGAATAGAAGAGAAAAAAATTAGAGCTTGTGCATACATATGTATGGGGACCTGCTCAGGTATCATCTCTAGGTGGTTCTAACTATTATGTTACTTTTATTGATGATGCAACTAAGAAAACCTAGATTTATAGTATTCAAAATAAATTTAATGTATTTGATAGTTTTCAAGAAAATGAAAGATTTGGTTGAGAATGAGACTGAAAATAAGTTGAAGTGTCTCAAATCAGATAATGGAGGTGAATATAGCATTAAAGAGTTTGATAACTACTTTTTAGAGCATGAAATTCGCATAGAGAACACAATTCCAAGAACACCACAGGAAAACGGTGTGTCAGAAAAGGTAAACACAACAATCATGGAGCGTGCAAGGTGCATGAGATTTCTTGCAAGATTTCCCTTACAATTTTGGGCAGATGTTGTAGATATTTTTGTTTATCTAATAAATATAGAGCCTTCAAGCTCCTTGGATGGTGGTATTCCATAGGAGGCATGGACAGGTAAAAAGGTAACTACTCATTTTTAAAGGCTTTTGGTTGTGAAGCTTTTTCCACTTCAATAAAGAAAATAGAACAAATCTTGAGAAAAATCAAAGAAATTTACCTTTATTGGATATGGTGTAAATGATTTTGGTTATCGCTTATATGATTATGAAAATCACAAAATCATTACGAGTAGAGACGTCATATTCAATGAAAAGGTCTTGTATAAGGATTAGATGTAAGAAAAGGAAAACAAAGAATATGCAGTACTTAATGAGATGACAAAAAAAGTAAAGGTTCTTGGAAATCATAATGATCAGCAGCCACAACAACAACAACAACCACAACAGCAACAAACACCTCAAACACCTGAAAGTGGTGTTAGAAGATCTACCAGGATAAGTAGACCCTGTAAACAATACTCTCGTCCATTATATATGTATTGTTGGCCGATTCTGGTAAACCGAAAAGATATGAAGAAGCAATGTAGGTAGAAACCAAGAAGAAGTGGGAGCAAGCCATGGAAGAAGAGCTGGACTCCTTGATGCATAACCAGACTTGGGACTTAGTCATGTTGCTTGCAAGTAAAACAACATTGCAAAATAAATGGGTTTACAGGTTGAAGGAAGAAGATGGAGAAAAACAAAGGTATAAGGCTAGGCTTTTGGTAAAGGGGTTTGCACAAAAGAAAGGTATGGCCTTTAATGAAATTTTATTTCCTGTTGTTCAAATGACTTCAATCATAACTATTTTAAGTCTACTGGTAGTGGAAGATTACATCTTAAGCAGTTAGATGTAAATACAACCTTTATCCATGGGGATTTGGAGAAAGAAATATATATGCAACATCCGCAAGGGTATGAGGTCAAAGGGAAGGAAAAATTAGTGTGAAAATTGAAGAAGAACTTGTATGGCTTAAAACGGGCTCCAAGACAGTGGTATCTAAAACTTAACAGGTTTATGTCTTAACAAGGTTATACTAGATGTCACTATGACCATTGCGTTTATCTTAAAAGACAAAATGATGGAAATCATAGTATAGTGTTATTGTATTTAGATGACATGCTTGTTGCAAGGTATAACATGTAGGAAATAAATGTTCTCAAAATAAATTTGGCAAATTTTTTTGCAATGAAGGATTTAGGTGTTGCAAAACAAATCCTTGGTGTGAGAATAACTAGAGATAGGAAAAATCACAAATTAACATTGTCTCAGAGTGAATACATAGAAAAGGTGTTGGAAGTATTTAATATGCTGAATGAAAAACTAGTTAGTACACCTTTGTCTATCCATTTAAAACTAAGTAAGGAGATGTGTCCCTAGGCTCAGGAAGAGATGGATTATATGTGTAAAATTCCTTATGCATCAGCAGTTGGAAGCTTAATGTATGCAATGGTCTACACAAGGCCTGATATTGCACACGCAGTGGGAGTTGTAAGCAGGTATATGAAAAATACGGGAAAACAACATTGGATGGCAGTGAAGTGGATTCTCAGGTATTTGAGAGGTACCACAAATCAAGCATTATGTTTTGGTGGTTCAAACATTTCTCTACATGGATATGTTGATGCAGGTATGGTAGGTGATAGAGATAATAGGAGGAGAAACACAGGGTATGTGTTTACTCTAGGTGGAACAACTGTCAGGTGGGTTTCAAAATTTCAAAACATTATTGCACTTTCAAGAACGGAAGTAGAGTATGTTGTTGCTATAAAGGCTAGTAAAGAAATGATTTGGTTGCAAAGGTTTATGGATGAATTGGGTAAGAAGCAAGAGATGGGTAGGTTATATAGTGATAATCAGGGTGCCACACATTTTTCAAAGAACTCAACATTTCACTCCAAGACTAAACATATACAACTCAAGTACCATTTCATGCTGTCGATTTTGGAAGATGGATAGTTGAAGCTAGAAAAGATACACACTATCTAGAATATTGTAGATATGATAACAAAAGTTGTAACCAGGGAGAAACTAAGATTCTGCTCATTTTCAATTGGTATTCAAGTATGATGCTGAAGATGAGAAACAAGCAGGTCTAAGTGGAGTCATTGTCCAACAAGTGAAGCAACGATGGAGTTTATATAATCAGTCTCCAAGTGGGACATTGTTGGGTGTGGAGCTTGATTATCTTCTTGATTATTAAAAGGTTCCTTGTTTCATCTATGTTGGATCCCTATTCTTAACGAGGTGACAAAGCCGTCAAGGGGGTCCAAGGGGGCTACGACACATTTTGTGAGCCCCCCTTGGTAGGGGTTCGAGGGCAGTGCCCCCAAAGCTAAAAGTAGATGAAAATTTGCCTTGTAAAATATTGTAATTTTATATTCAATCTGGGTCATTCATTAGGCAGATGATTTGACGGTAGAAATCATGTTAATTTAGGGTTTTTCCCTAGAAGTCAACCCTCGGTTTATATGAGGGAATTGTATTGCGGTTGTGTATTATTATTTTGGGCAGGAAAGAAAGAGGAAAATGTGTGAGAGCGAAGAGGAAATTACAGCGGATCTGTTGTAGGGTGTATCTCTTCATTTTGTTGGATAATATAAAAGGAAGGACTCGTTGTTTCTCTGTAGACGTAGCCCAAACTAGGTAAACCCCATATCTGTGTCTCTCTTGTTTTGTGTGTTTCTATGTTTGTGTTTACACAATATTTTATGTGTTTCATTGCTCCTTTAATTAATTTCTAATATGTTAGTCAAAAAAATTATTCCTTATTAATAATTGATATATTTTATTCAGAATTTACAGTTGGAATTAATTCTTTGTACATCGTTCCCATTATTTAAACTCTTGCTAAGATCAAACTCTCCATCTTGTCCTGATGATGAACCACACTAGATGGTTCAAAACGCATTGACACAATATTTCTCATGTGATTTTTACTGAAAGATTTTCATTATACAAAATTTGGATCACAAAAGCCCAAATTGGGAGAAAAAAATATGATTAGATTTATTAAATTAGTTGTATTTTATAAATAAGGATTTGTGATTATTTGTGTTATTAGAAAGTTTTTTTTGGCCATCTAGTTGACTTCCAAAAGAAAGTTTTTTTTGGCCATCTAGTTGACTTCCAAATCTAAAATTTGAATTCTTGCCAATCTGGTTGCCACAGTTGTCTTTTTTGCTTGCATTAATATATTAAGCCTATGAATATTCATCAATCATTTAACTTATATAATTTTATTAGTTAAAATTTATTATAATCATTTATAACAAATAATTAAAATTAATGATACTCATAACATTCATTCTAATTTAACCTCATCTTATAATTGATCATATTATAGCTAAAAAAAATAAAATCATAATGACAAAATTCAACAATGTCATAGACTTATAAAGTCTACCCACTTGATTCAAAAATGTCATGTATATAAAATTTTGTCCACCCACACACACACATATATATGAAAAACATTGTAATTTAAAATAAATATATTTAATTGAAAAAAAAAATTGAAATATTTAAATTAATTTAATATATTATTAAGAATTGCTTACTAGGTGTAGAATAGATGATGATGACATACATTGTTAAGTCATTCTATGATGCGAAAGTCACCGGTTCAAAACTCCGTGAGTAAAAATCCATTCATGTTAAGCATTGGTGTGGCCTAGGACAGATACAATTCTTGGGTGATTTTGATTACTTAGATACCCC
Source organism: Pinus tabuliformis (assembly GCA_031772625.1). Classification (NCBI taxonomy): domain Eukaryota; kingdom Viridiplantae; phylum Streptophyta; class Pinopsida; order Pinales; family Pinaceae; genus Pinus; species Pinus tabuliformis. The sequence goes on along the minus strand of CM062806.1, from coordinate 739,958,415 downwards.
TGAGTCATGATTTCTCGAGCCACAAATCAAATGTAAAATCAAACTCAGACATAAAAACTTACTAAAACCATTGATATACAAGGCCATATCATTATTTCCCTTTCCCATATATATAATTATTAATAATTATCTTATATTCATCTTAATTGGAAAAAATCTTTTTCAAAAATGAATATTTTTTAAATATAAATTACATTTTTCAAAATACTTAAAATCCCTAAAATTTAAAATAATAAAATTAAAAATATTCAAAAATATATATTATAATGAAGTAAATAAATAAAATAAAATCTAAAAATCAATGTGAAATCTCTCTTTCTCATATATTATACATATAATATAATTTAAATCCAAATCACCAATTAAATTAAATAGTCATCTACGAATAATTTCAAATTACACATCTATTTAAATACAACATATCTAATATAAATTCAAACCACTAATTAAATTAAATATTCAGAGAGGAAATATCAAATTTATTAAAATGCAACTTTATTTTTGAATAATTTTATTTCTTTTCATATTTAATAGTTCCCAAATTAAAATAAATTTATATATTAATTAAATTAAAAAAATAATAAAATAGAAAAATATAATTCTAATTAAAATAAATCTACATTAATTAATTTTTGATGGGGTGTTAATGAATATGAAATGGGGGTTTAGAGGTTGTGATTGTCACCCCAGATGTGATGGCATTAATGTAGGGGAGCATGGCTAGTCCCCACCATTAAATAACCATCATATGAAGCGTGTGGAGTTTGAGGGTTGTGGTTTGAGTGGATGTAAGGGTTGGTTATCGACCTCCCATTGCTTGTCTTCTGCTCCAGTTGATAACGTTGATAGTTATGTATTAGGACTTGCATTTGTAATTGAGTTGGTGAGGCATGAGCTCTCTGGTCTGAGGGTGTTGGCGACAACATTAGAGTACCATTGGCATTCTAGCCTATGGCTGGATGCTTATAACCTAGGAATACAGTGGGTTGGTGAGGGCATCATTTGCTTCTCGCAACATGAAAAATCAAGTTGTTTTCTTTCTTCGCATGGCTATTTTGCTTATTGTAATTTTGTGTTTGGGTCTAAGGTTGTAAATTAGAGACTTAAGCGAGGATTGAGATACAATACTATTATGATTCTGAAATCATGGAGGAGAGGTCATATTGGGTTCCTAACCCTGGTTTCGCATGGCTATTTCACTTATTGTAATTTTGTGTTTGGGTCTGAGGTTGTAAATTAGAGACTTAAGCGAGGATTGAGATACAATACTATTCTGATTCTAAAATCATGGAGGAGAAGTCATATTGGGTTCCTAACCCTGGGCACACCAGGGGCAGGAAGAACCAGTATCTGAATTATATGGCTTTGCTCTGGAAAATGAAGACCCTATTAGGTATGGTCATGAAAGACAAGCAAGTGGAGTGATATAACGTCTTCACTGCCCTGGAAGACATTAAAAGGATGCTTAGAAATCAATGCTTCTACTTGGACAAGATTGACTCCCACTTGCCTCATGTGGAGGGGCATATTACTTATTGTTCTGATAATGGGGATCTGCCAAATCCATCGGGTTTGAGCGTGAGGGTACCGACGACAATCTTGTCTTTAGAAAATGATTAGTGTTCCATCCAAATGGCTTTACAATTTGACGTCTTTTGTTTTTTTTTCTACCCAGTTAGTAGGACTTTTGACTATCATGTACTTAATTGTTGGTTGTATATGTGTCGACTATGGCATATTGTTGTGTGTGAGAACTTTTGTAACTAGTATCTTGTGGAGAAATCCAAAACTAATAATAATAAGAGTATTGTTTTGAAGATAATTAAAATCTTTAAAAAACAATCTAACAAAATCATATAATTCTAATTTTTTCAGTAATACAAAACATTAATTTACCAAAAAAACTACCTTAATCAAATTAACAAATAATAAACTTAAAAAACATAATCATATTTATGTTATGTTATTTTGGAAAAAATAAAAATTCTACATTAACTCACTCAAAATAAATTTATACTAAAATAAAATAAAAAATAACATAAATACAAACTATCAATATACTAAAATAATCAATTATTTCATAATCTACCTAAAACAAATTATTATCAAAATCATATTCCACCTTAGATCATAACAAATACAAATGCTAAAATAATCAATCATACAATATGCTAAAATAATCGATCATTTTATAACATAGAGAAATATTATTATCAAATAATTTCATAACAAATATGCAATATGATAATTCAATTCAATTCAAGTTTTAGTCAATCAAAAACTTGTTACAAAATTGTTTTTTATAGTAACTAAAATTTTGATAAATTTGTGTATCGCTATCAATGTAATAATATTTAACATAGCATTAATTCAATTTTAACCAATTATATATTTCGTGAATTTGAGAGGCATGAAGTCTCATCACATTTAATGAATAACATAAGTACAATCTAAAAATTGTTTGAAAGTGGTTGATTAATGTCACATCGTGGAGGAAGGAAAGCCACGATGTTAAGATGTGCTACTGTAGTCAAACACTGAGTTTGACCAAAATACAGGCAACCAGAAAAGGCGACTCCTATATCCATACCCAGATATATAACACGCGTGCGGTGATGACTGGAAAAAAAAACAGTGTGTTATATCGGGCTATCGAGCGGTCATGTCAGCCCGCATTAATTTTGTTATAGGGTTGGAAATAGCGAGTTGGAAATAGCATTTCCCACCAGTCCCACAACAAAATACAGACTGGGGTTGGAAATATTATTTCCCACCAGCCCCGCAACAAAATACAGACCATTAGAAAAGTGAGAAAATACAGGGAATCGAATACATATTTTAGGTCTTCTTTCAATTGTTGCGGCAGCTGCTTAAGTACATTCACCAAAATACCGACAATTAGATAACAGAGAAAATACAGGTTGCGGCCACGGCCTTCATATTTTAGGCCTTCGTTCAATTGTTGCCGCAGCTGCTCAAGTACATTCCCACCCAATAGCAGTTTGGGACATCCACGAGCATCAAGAAGCTCTAACGACATTAAATGTTCCACGCCGGGCAGCTCCCGGATCTCACGGCATTGCCGAACTTCTAATGTTTTAAGCTTTGTCAGTTGCCCCAACCAGGATATGCACCTCAGCTTCACACATCCAGCAACATTCAACCTCTCCAAAGAAGTCAAACATTCCACCCCTGGCAGCTCTTGTATCTCACGGCATCTACCAACATCCAGATGTGTAAGCTTTGTGAACTGCCCCAACCCTGGTATGCTCCTTAGTTTCTTACATCCACTAACATTCAACCACTCCAAAGAAATCAAACATTCCACCCCTGGCAGCTCTTGTATCTCACGGTATCCACTAACATCCAGATGTGTAAGCTTTGTGAACTGCCCCAATCCCGGTATGCTCCTTAGCTTCTTACATCCACTAACATTCAACCACTCCAAAGAAGTCAAACATTCCACCCCTGGCAGCTCTTGTATCTCACGGCATCCACCAACACCCAGATGTGTAAGCTTTGTGAACTGCCCCAATCCCGGTATGCTCCTTAGCCTCTGACATCCACTAACACTCAACCACTCCAAAGAAGTCAAACATTCCACCCCTGGCAGCTCTTGTATCTCACGACATCCCCTAACATTCAGATGTGTAAGCTTTGTGAACTGCCCCAACCAGGATATGCACCTGAGCTTCACACATCCACTAACATTCAACCTCTCCAAAGAAGTCAAACATTCCACCCCTGGCAGCTCTTGTATCTTACGCCATCCAGTAACATCCAGACGTGTAAGCTTTGTGAACTGCCCCAACCCTGGTATGCTCCTTAGTTTCTCACATCCACTAACATTCAACAACTCCAAAGAAGTCAAACATTCCACCCCTGGCAGCTCTTGTATCTTACGACATCCACCAACATCCAGATGTGTAAGATTTGTGAACTGCCCCAACCCTGGTATGCTCCTTAGTTTCTCACATCCACTAATACTCGACCACTCCAAAGAAGTCAAACATTCCACCCCTGGCAGCTCTAGTATCTCACGACATCCACCAACATCCAGATGTGTAAGATTTGTGAACTGCCCCAACCCTGGTATGCTCCTTAGTTTCTCACATCCACCAACATCCAGACGTGTAAGATTTGTGCACTGCCCCAACCCTGGTGTGCTCCTTAGTTTCTCACATTCACTAACATCCAAACACTTCAAAGAAGTCAAACATTCCACCCCTGGCAGCTCTTGTATCTCACGGAATCCACCAACACCCAGATGTGTAAGCTTTGTGAACTGGCCCAACCCTGGTATGCTCCTTAGCTTCTCACATCCATAAACACTCAAACATTCCAAAGAAGTCAAACATTCCACCCCTGGCAGCTCTTGTATCTCACGGCATCCACCAAGAGCCAGAAGTTTAAGCTTTGTGAACTGCCCCAACCCTGGTATGCTCCTTAGTTTCTCACATCCACGAGCACTCAACCACTCCAAAGAAGTCAAACATTCCACCCCTGGCAGCTCTTGTATCTCACGGCATCCATCAACTTTCAGATGTGTAAGCTTTGTGAACTGCCCCAAACCTGGTATGCTCCTTAGCTTCTCACATCCATAAACACTCAACCACTCCAAAGAAGTCAAACATTCCACCCCTGGCAGCTCTTGTATCTCACGGCATCCACCAACATCCAGATGTGTAAGCTTTGTGAACTGCCCCAAACCTGGTATCCTCCTTAGTTTCTCACATCCACTAACACTCAACCCCTCCAAAGAAGTCAAACATTCCACCCTTGGCAGCTCTTGCATCTCACAGCATCCAGTAACATCCAGACGTGTAAGCTTTGTTAACTGCCCCAACCCTGGTATGCCCTCGAGCTTCTTACATCCTCTAGCACTCAACACCGCCAAAGAGGTCAAATATTCCACACCTGGTAGCTCTCGTATCTCATGGCATTGCTGAACAATTAGATCTCTGAGTCTTGAAAGCTGGCGCAAGCCTTTTATTCTCTCGAGCTTCTCACATCCCTGAACATTCAAAGTCTCCAAAGATACCAATGTTTCAAAACCGGGGAGGTCCTCAACATTGACACAGCTACTGATGTCGAGATCTGGAGCTTTTGACAGACCACAAATCCATCCTAGTTGCCTCAATTCATGACACCCCCTCAAGGACAGTCGTTGAAGGTTGGGGCAAACACCCTCTTCAAAAAATACCTCCCTTATTTCTGTGCCTGACAGCTCTAATGTCTTGAGCCAAAACATGCACATGCCATTGGAGGAATTCAATTTATTCATTGTTCTTTCCCCTTGTAATGATAAGTGTCTTTCTATGTCTCCTCCAACCCTTTTAAATGGAAGTTCCCCCAACGGACAATCTGATACCACTAGAGATTCTAGATTGTTCATCTTGAGAAGGTGTTCTGGTAGATATTCTATCCCACAATTTTCTATATCCAAATGTGTCAACTGAGTCAACAGTTCAAAGGAATCGGGCAAGGATTTCAATTGCGGCGAAGAAGAGAGTGAGAAGATCTTCAAGCTCTTGAGGTCACCGAGCCAAAGTGGAAGCGCTTCCAACAAATCGCTACCTAATTTTAGAACTTCCAAATTGCAGAGGTCTCCCATAACGCTAGGGAATTCTCTTAACTTCGTTTCCTGCAAATATAACTGTTGCAAGGACCGTTGATGTGCGACTTGGGGTGGCAAATCGACCAACCGACTGCAGAAAGAAAGATCCAAGTGTTCCAGCATTTTAATATCTCCCAGAGTTCCATTGTCAATGGCCAAATTCTCGCAACCCCTCAATGAAAGATGTTTCAGTCGAGTTAAATTGCCAAATGAATTGGGAAGAGTGAGCAAAGAGGAAGCACCTTCCAAATCCATGAGCTGTAAGTTATTTAGCTCTCCAAATGAAACAGGTAGCGACACCAATTTTGAGAACCCTTTGAAAATTAAGTATTTCAAAGAGCGCAAATGACAAAATTCGTCGGGCAACCTTTCGACGGTGACTGCTTTGGAGTGATTCCATATGGCGATCCTTTGGAGGTACTTCAGCTGCCCTATAGACCTTGGAATCTCTGAGAGGGGAGCCGAGATATTTAACTCTTTCAGATCGAGAGGCAACACCCGCAATGTTCACGTTGCAACATAAGATTGTAGCCTACAAAATGAGAAATTAAATGAAGAAGGATAAACGCACACATATTTTCGTACTTTAGATTGATGTGGCCACAGTCTATTCAAAGTGTTTCCCTGCATTTCCAGAACTCTTAACTTCGTCATCGGAATCCAGTCAGGAAGGGAAGCGTGGGAAAATCCATACCAACGGAGCCATGTCAAATGCGGTTTCTGCTCCCTCAATATGTCTTCGAAATCATCTTCTTCAGTTGCAACAAGTTGCAACTTCCTAAAATCGAAATTACTGAATAGAGGCCTGATCCGTGATACTTGTGAAGTCGGGGTATTTGAAAGGTCGGGATGTTTATCAGTGAAGAAATCAAGGGAGGAACTAACCATACTTATTCCGCTGACCTCATATATTACCTGCTCATTGATCAAGAAAAAAAATCTACAGTGAACTAATCTAACTTTGTCAGGAAACAAGAAATTTTAAAGCTTAAAATTTAATTAAACCCAGGAAAAAGGTTTGGATCGTCGAAGTACTTACATGTGAGGATCGCTGTAACAAATCATCAGTGCTATTGGTTGTCGAACCCCAAATACGAAGGGGCATGACTTCCTTGGCAAATTTTCTTCCAAGATCCCTAATATGATCATGCATATTTATTTTATTTTCAGTGTCCACATCTAACATACACTTGTCCTGCAGATTTTGAAGCCCAACATTACCCCATATCCTGATAGCTTTATCTCTGTCTTGTCCTATGAAGAAACAAGCAATATCTAAGAATATTGACTTATCATTTTCCTCAAGTGAGTCATAACTTATTCTAAAACAGCCCTCTATCTCTTTGGGAAAATTACTTTGAAGTCGAAACAATTGATCTTCCCAGTAATCATATTGTCGTCCATAAACTAGTGCGCCCACTACTTTCAATGATAGTGGCAATCCATCACACACACTAACAAACCGATCTACCAAATCTGCAAATTCTGGTAGTGGATGTGGCTGATTAAAAGCATAGGAACAGAAGAGTTGTTTGGATTGCGGGATATTCAATCCCTTTAAATAATAAAGGGATCCCTCTAACACTTCATGGCTTTCAAGGACATGCTTGTCACGCGATGTAAGCAAAATCAAGCTTTCAGGGCTAAGAGAACCCTTAATTGTCAAAAGCGCTTCCTGTTGATTTGTATCATTTACATCGTCTAAAACTAAGAGAACGTGACAGGATAAGGGATGCTTTGGTATATCTTCCTCTGTACAGTCAGTTTCTATATTTCCATTTCCAAGTTTCAAGCCTTTAATGAGCTTACTTTCTGTACACTCAGTTTCTATATTTCCATTTCCAAGTTTCAAGTCTTTAATGAGCTTACTTTTTAAAATATTTAGAGACATTTCCCTAACATTTTCAATAAAGGCGGATTCGTTGTACTTTGACCTGTTAAGGTTGAAGAATGCTTTGGCCAGTGTCGTTTTTCCGACCCCGCCTACACCCAAGATCCCCACAACTTTGGGTTTCACCTGCTCCTCCTGCGCCTGCAACACTGTCTTTTCAAATTCTTCTACTTTTAGGTCCAACCCAGTTGGATATTTAGCCACAAACAAAGGTCGTTTTGGAACAGTTTTTAAAACCCTTCTGAGGACGTCATCCAAGAGCTCGCCCTCGTCCCTGAATAATAGACATTGATGAAGTAAAATAAGAAGTTAGAAAGTAAACATCATGTACCTTATATCATGCCAACAAATCCAATACGATTACAGATTGCCAGAGATTGTGGGAGATCCTCACCCATTATATCGTTTCAGTTCGAAACCGCTCAGATCTGCAACATATGAAAGTGTGGTTCTCCAATTCTGAATAGTGTCTGAACTGTAGCGTGGTTTTTGACCACCTGTTTGAGGGTCGGTTATTCTCTTGTCCTGGAGCTTCTGCAGGGCTTCAGCGTACCTTCCTTTTGTCTCTGTATATCGGACCTCAGAAGGATCCACCTTTAAAAAGATGGGAAGAATGGTAACCCGCTGAGGACTGGTAGCCTCGGCGTTTTTCATGAAAACAAGCTCATTAAGACACCAACTAGATTCTGCATACCTTTCAGAGAAAATTGCAATTTGGACTGAGGCACCACCGATAGCTTGTCCTATTTGAGAAGAAATATTGTGACCCTCCTCCAATTCCTCCTTGTCCAAAAAGACGCTCAATCCATGATCAAGAAGGCGTCTATAGAGATGGCTCGCGAAGGTGTCTTTTACATCCGGCCCGCGGTGACTTATGAAGACGTCGAAGCGGGAACAGGAAAACGAGGCAAAGGATGAAGCCGAGGAAGAAGAAGCAGCAGAATCATTGTCATCGTGACCTGGGGCGGTAGTTAGGTTTGCCATTGCCATGGGAATCTGGATAAGCATGGACTGCCGAACAGAAATAACAAATGAAATTATTATTATGGGCTGCTGAACAGAAATAATAAATGAGATGTTGAAGCAAAGACAGACGGTTTTGATCGGCGGAAACTGCAAGCGAGCCGAGGAAGAGCGTTATAAAGCTGCAATTGATGGGTTGCGCGATGGTGTGAAATGGGCACTTTCAATAAAAGCATAGCTGTATAATGATAATTTTTATGATTGGTTGAGATTTTCTTAGATACATGGCTTCCAATAAATATAACTCCGATATTATTTTCTACATTTTTTTCCATATTCTCCATTAAACAAGCTCAACCAAATTAATTGTTTTTAAATCAAAGCGTAATTATTTTTAAAAAAATGCATCGCTGCATAATGATAATTTTTATGATTGCTTGGGACTTTTTTCCCTACAACGCTTCAAATAAATGTAACTAGGATATTATTTTCTACATTTTTAATAAAGAAACTTGATAAGTTGAGGAATTTTTATTTAAATTGAATCAGCAAATTGTAAGCCATAGGGATTTTTAGAGAGGATTTCTACATTTTTAATAAAGAAACTTGATAAGTTAGAGGAATTTTTATTTAAATTGAATAAGCAAATTGTAAGCCATAGGGATTTTCAACCAGAATTTCTAACTATGACTTTGATATTTTTGAGGCTAAATTAGTATATTTTAGTGACTATCATTTTATGTATTTGCTTTTATAATTAATATTTGTGATCTATTTCATTTTATAGTTTTGTTAGGCACACCAACATCTTATAATTTTAGAATTAGTATGTTAATTAACAATTTATAATAATGTTTAATATTTTGACTAAATTAAATTATATAAAAATAAAAATTAAATTAGATTAAATAAAAAGATTAATGTAAGGTAATATAAATATTTTAACTCATCAAAAGAAAATAGAAATAACTAAATAAAAATAAAATAAAATAAAAATGGCTCACTACATTCACATGGTATTGAAAACCCATGGTATTCATGTAGAATGTAGCCTATTTAAAGACAGAAATTAAACCAACGTAGATCCATCTTAACCCTAAATCTTAACCCTAAATCTATATACAAAGTTGTTTTCAAAGTGAAAAGATATTTGATCCTTCTCAACTTTTAATAAATTAAAAATTAAGATAAATCTAGAGATTTATTTTATTTATTTTAAATTTTATATAATTATTTATTTAATTATATTTAAAAATAAATTAAATTTTAAAAAATAATTTAAATAATACGATAAAAAAATTATTATATTATATAATTTATAAAAAATATATATAAAAAAAATTATTTAATTTTCTATAATTAAAAAAACTTTGCTATCAAAAATATATATTTTAAAATCTCATATTTATAAAAAAAGAAAAAAAAGAGAGGTAAACTTTATGTTATAAAAAAACACTCTTCATGTATATCCATTTTTGTGGTCTGCGACTCACCAAAACACCGAGAGGTTTTGTGTTTTTTTTTTCCTTTTACCAAGGGGAATCTGATATTTTGGACATCTTTAGTAAATGATGTGATCCGCACTTCCAATTTTTACCATTCCAACTTCACCGCTGAGAATATTGAATTTTACCATTCCAATTTCACCGTTAACAATATTGTTTGGGTTGTAAGTGTTTATGAGTATTGGTAATAATGGTGTCTGTAAATTGTAAATTCTTAGTGTGTTGTCACGTAACCGAGAAGTGGGTCCACCTAACACCATCGTAATCCGTCGACTTCAACACTTCCGACTTTTATGGGTGACCAACCCGTGAAGACAGAATACCTACTCCATTCAAACACGGCAAAATTAAGTATCGTACACGGCAGCATTAAATCCTGTTGTAATAGATATTGAAATCCTGGCAAGGGCTAACCAGCCATATATTGTGTATTAAATGCTGGGCCAGCTATGTATGTCAAAGATATGTATGCGCCCCCAGGACTTATGTCGTATATCCATGGAACTGGACTCCGGCGACCACCTTGTGTTTCCGGTGACGAGCGCGGGACCCACCAACCGCGGCCCCCCGTCTCGAACTTGCTGTTGTCTCGAAGTTGGTTGGCCACCCTCACACTGCATCCAACCGTTCAAGGGAATGTAAGGGTACTCTTCAACAGATGCTGGGGCTTCTATTGCATCAGTCTTGACTACAAAGGTGCTCTTAAAGTTTAAAGTTTTTGAGGAATTACCTGGTTGCAACAAGAAATCCAAGCGGTATAGACAATTCCCAGTCGTTGATGTTCAAGCTGTAAGGTATTCAGACACAATATAGTTTAACATGAATGCAACCTCTTATTCTGTAATAGCTAAATCGACCACTATAATTTCATTGACTTCACAAATTGCGATTGCTTTATCTTTTCATTAAAACATGAAAGTAATTACTTGTGTTGCCAAAAACTGTACTGCGGGCTTGGAATGGAGCTCTGTTGGAATGAAAAATGAAGAGGAATGCACCACAGTGCTACTCTCCCTGATAGTTGAGAAACATCCTCAGACTGTCCCAGGAGCCTGAGAATAGGGGTTGTAAACAAAAACAGGGGAAGAAGAAGAACTGCGAATCCCAGGAGCCCAATCCAAGAGCTATGGAGATATATTCCGAGCATATGGTGTTTATTTCCGCCAACAGCTTACCCACAAAGAGTCCCAAGCGCAATCCGCATTCCAATCTGTTAAAGCAAGATTAAAGTATAAAACATTACATTTCACAACACCGTCTATATCCATCCAATTTGCAGCAAGAACGTCTATATCCATCCAATTTGCAGCAAGAACGGGATAAATCTCTAGAGACCTTACTGTAATTTTACCAAAACAGTAACGTAAGAATTATTACCACATCATGTAACAGGAATGTGCAGCGTCAATCCGGGTTGCAGAGGCCGCTATAGACCGATTTCGAACGCGTTTTGGCGCGAGGGGAGGTCGACAACAGCAAGTTCGAGATGGGGGGCTGCAGTTGGTGGGTTCCGCGCTCGTCACCGGAAACACAAGGTGGTCGCCGGAGTCCAGTTCCATGGATATACGACATAAGTCATGGGGCGCATACATATCCTTGACATACATAGCTGGCCCAGCATTTAATACACAATATATGGCTGGTTATCCTTTGCGTTGAAATCCTATGCCACTTGATGTTCAAAGATTCGCTTCCTACATTTGGCATATGGTTGACTTTTTTTTTTTTTTCTTTTTTTTTCTTTTTTTTCTTTTTTCAAAAGGTGGAAAAACCTATCAAACTCAGTTTGTCAAACCAACAGTGAGGACAGCGATCTCTGGCTGCTATCCGCGAATGTTAGTTTAACACATCACTGTTATCAAGGAAAACCACGCCACCTGAAATAACCCGCTGGTGGTCCGTAAGGGAGCAGGCTATCACTCCTGCCAGATGCCTCTGGGTCTTGGGCCGTTAACCTGTTTCCTTACGTCCCAGGAAGACGAGCTCTTAGCCAAGCAGAGGCAGTTTTAGGGCATACTCCAGGCCCAAGCATATGGTTGACTTGAAGCATCAATTATAACCTTTATATTTTATTAAATATTTTGTAAAATCACTCAATATTGATATTTTATTGGGAATTTTTTTCCAATTGAATTATAATTTAAAATCCTTGGTAATACATGAAAAACTCTTTTTATTACGATAGTTGATAATACACGAAAAACTTGTGTTTAACTTATAAAGATTTAAGTGAATCATTCAAAATTACACCTATTTGATTTTAGAATTTAAATTTTATTTATAGAATATAATATGATGTTGTAGTAATCTGAAAAGAGGGTTTATAATTTAGCAATAAAATAGTGTAGTGGAGTTAATTTTTTTTAATTATAATATTTTATTATTTTAATTATACTATTAAATATATAAATATTTATATTATTATATAAATTTAATAAATTCAAACTACAAAGTTTCTACCGTGATCAAAGAACAATTATTTTTTAAACCACTGCTTGAACAGCTTCAACCATTAAGGTTTATATAAAAGTCCATGGACCAAGTAAAAAGATGTCCAAAGCCAATAATACAGTACGCATATGATATTTAAAGGTATGGTGGGATGATATTGATCACTGCCAATAATACAAGTTCAATTGACTGCGATCACTGATTATTTATGATAAGTGATAAAATTAATTCTCTATCGAACAAGTAAAGAGGGGTCCCAAGCCATTAGTTCTGTCCATATGGTAGGGGCACTAGAGGACGGCAAGCTTTATTTCCACCTCTATAGACCCATTAATACACCCTCTAAGGACATCGGTACATGGGAAGACTCTGACATCTATTTACCAGTCAATCCGTATACGTAATTTTCAGGTGAACACTTTCTGGTTAATAGTTATGGCGCTGTTCACATTGTATGCTCCATTCCACAAGTTGGACACGCAATTCAAACCACAGTGTTGCAAGTGGACAGGGATCTTGGAAAGTGTGCTGCAAGTGGCAGCTGTCCGTTATCTGTGTCTCCCATAGTATGGCTTCAGCACCACATCCCTAGCCATGTCATCTCTGATTGTTACCAAATATGTTGACTACTTTGCTATTAAAATTGTTTTCTTTTCGCAGATCCAAGGCTTTGAAAACACGAATATGATGTTGTTGGAAATCATTTGTCCAACACATCTACTCGAATTATAATAGATCTTGATTTCGATGATGAGTAAGAGTCCAAAAACTCTGGTGGGATGCTTCCTCCTGAACCTACAACAACAAGTGTAGATGGAAAGGCGACAATCTCATGTTGCATAGATCCTTCTTAACCATGGACTTTATCAAGCACAAAGTGAGTATAGTAATGATAAAACTTGTTGAGTTGAGTAGCGAAAACATACTCTGCAAATAAATTGAAATTGCAGAAAACAATGCCAAATAAACAAGATAGCATAATAATCAAACACAAAGATTGACACAACGTTTTACGTGGTAAAACCCTCCTTGTGAGGAAAACATCCATGGGGCAATGATAATCGGTATCCTTACTATTCAAGGGAGATTTACGACAACCAACTCACATGCATACATTATCCAACCATTCAACCCACCCTCCATTCGTTTTATGTTTTCATATGCCTCTATAGACTTGCATGGATAAATAACAACCTACTAGTTTTTTTCTAAATTTGTCCACAACTTTTAAAGTAGTTACATAATAATTTTTTTACATAAAAAAAAAAAAAAAATAACAAAAACAAAAACAAAAACAAAAAAACACAAAAAAACAAAAAAACAAAAACAAAAACATTGTTCTATGTTTTTTCCAAAAGACTTAGCTTATTAAAAACAAACCAAAGGAACTAATCTTAGCTATTATCCCAACTTGAATATATGGAAATAATTGGCAACTTCTAACAATCTCCACCTTAACAATAATTTCCCTGATACATCATGCCCAAATTATTTATTACCTTCCTCACAAGCCAAGAGAAGTTGGGCACCATTTTAGCTTCTCTCAAATGGTTGGTTTTATGAACATGTCTGCACAATTTTTCTTTGTATGGGCTTTTTCCATAGCCACTACTTCACTTTCATTAATAACTTGTCTTACAAAATGGTATTTAACAGGTATATGTTTTTTCGTACTATGATACATTGGATTCCCTGCTAAATGAATAACACTTTGACTATCACAAAATACTTTAGCCTTGTCCTGCATCCTTCCAAACTCACCTAGCAAAACTTCTAACCAAATTGCCTCTTTGAAAGCATGTGAGACAACTATGTATTCTGCCTTAGTAGTGGATAAAGCAACTATGTTATGAAGCTATGGCATCCACCTAACAACTCCACCTGCAAAAGTAAGAACATATCTAGAAGTGGATCTCCTCTTGTCTAAGTCACTTGCAAAATCTGAATCAACATAACCATAGATTGAATCACTACTACCATTATAGGTGATATAGTAATTACTTGTGCCTTTAAGATACTGAAGCACCCATTTCATTGTTGCCCAATGCTCTTTACCTAGATTCGCCATGTATCTACTGACAACACCAATTACATGTGAAATATCTGGTCTTGTACTAACCATCGCATACATCAAACATCCTACTACATTAGCATATGATACAAAAGACATATACTCCTCTTCTTCATCATTAATATGACACAAACCTGAAGAAAGATTGAAATGGGAAGCTAAAGGGATTTGAACAGGTTTCCCATTATTCATACCGAATATCAGAAGTATTTTCTCCACATACTTTTGTTGTGATAACCACAACTTACCATTTTTCCTCTCTCTGTGTATCTCCATGCCCAAAATTTATTTTGCTGCTCCAAGATCCTTCATTTCAGAAGTCCTAGCCAACTGAGCCTTTAACCTGTTGATCTCAATCATGCTTTTTCTTTCTACAAAAATATCATCAACATATAACACCAAAATAATGAATATGCCATTTTCCAACTTTTGAAAGTAAACAAAATGACCATACTCATTTCTGATAAAATTGTAGCTCATCATGAAGGAATCAAGCTTCTTGTACCATTGCCTGGGAGATTGCTTTAGGCCATACAATGACTTCTTAAGTTTGCAAACAAACCTCTTTTTGTGATTTCGAACAAACCCTTCTGGTTGCTCCATATATATCCTCAGCCAAATCTCCATGTAAGAATGTTGTTTTAACATCTGGTTGCGATCAAGTAATGCAACTAATGCTAACACAACTCTAATTGAAATAAGCTTAGCAATTGGTGAAAAAATATCATGAAAATCAATACCTTCCTTTTGAGAATATTCATTTGCAACCAATCTTGATTTGTACTTCTTAACAATATCATCAACTACTTTCATCAACATGTAAACCCACTTGCAACCAACAACCTTCCTGCCCTTAGGAAGTTCCACCATATCCCATGTCTTATTTCTTTGTAAGGAACCCATTTCCTCTTTCATTGCTACTTTCCATTTATCACTATCAAATGCTTCCATTACTTCTTGATCACAACTAGGTTATCCATCATTAGCAATTAAAGCAATGTATGTAGCAAAATCATCCTACCTTTTAGGAAAAGAACTAATCCGTGTACTAGACCTTCGTACAATTTGTTGTGCTATTTCCTCAGTTTCCTGACAAATTTGTGTCCTCATATGCTTTTGTAGGAGTTTCTTCACGAACATCTTCATGATCCTCCTCCATTGAAGATGATTGGAGTTTCCACCGGAGCTCCGAAGGCTTGACACCATAAAAGACAGGAATAATTGTAACCTCATTCGGCTTCGACTGAAATGCCTTCAACATGTGCAACTGTTTGTCTAGACACCATTTTGATTTCGCATAAGTTGATGAGAAAATGGCGATGTGGATGAAAGAGGTTTCGATGGCGTGTAGTATTTGAGAAGTAATATTTTGCCCAACTTCCAGTTCCAGTTTGTCAGAAACACTCGCAGTCCACAAGAATTAAGACTACGGTATATATTGGTGACGAAGGTGGTCTTTATGTCAGGGCCGCGATGATTGATAAAAACATCGTAGCTGTTATAAGAAATGAGGGAAGAACACGAGGCTATGGAGGAGGAGGAAGAAGCACCAAAAGCATTGCCACTGTTGCCGGTTGTTTGGTCTACCATTGGAATATGGATTTGGATGAATGGGATAGACAGAAAGATAAGATCGATATAATAGTAACAAAAAGATGAAGGGCAGGCAGGTAGACCAGAGGAGTGGAGACTGCAGGCAGCGTGAAGCAAGAGAGTTTCTGAGCAATGTCGATATACTGTGGCACCATCCGCCACTTGATATTCAAGATTCGCTTCCCACAAAAAGACTCAAAAACAACAATTGGCATATGGTCTACTTGCACTATCAATTATAACATTATATTTTATTAAATATTTTGTAAATATTAGTCACTGGATACTTCTATTTTACTAAACAATTTAGTAACTATTGGGACTTTTTTTCCAATTGCATTTTAATTTCTGTTTTACTAAACAATTTAGTAAATATTGGGACTTTTTTCCAATTGAATTATAATTTAAAATTGTTGGTAATAACTGAAAAACTGTTTTTATTATAATCATTCATAATACATGAAAAACTTGTTTTCACAAGATAAAGATTTAAGCTGATGATTCAAAATTACAAGGATTTAGATGAAAAGGGATTTTAAATTATTTTAGATAGTTAAATTTTATTGATATAATATAATATGATGTTGTAGTAAGTTGAAATGAGGGTTTATAATTTAACAATAAAATAGTGTCGTGAGATTATTTCTTTTTAATTATAATATTTTATTATTTACCTTATATTTTTAAATATAAAAACACTTATATTATCATATAAATTTAATAACTTTAAACTATAATGTTTCCACCCATGATTAAAAAAATTATTATTTAAACTACTGCTTCAGCAACAGTTTCAACCATTAAGGTTCATATAAAAGTTCATCGACCAAGTAAAAAGTTGTCCAAGGCCAAGAATACAGTCCACATATGATATTTAAAGGTATAGTGGAATGATATTGTACAGGTTCATTTGAATAACACATGCATAATTTGGCAGGTTCAAAGAGGAGTTCGCAAGCCATTAGTTCTGCCCATATGGTGGGGGCACTAGAGGACATAAAGAGGAGTTCGCAAGCCATGTTCTATCCATATGGTGGGGGCACTAGAGGACATTTAGCGGTGATATCGCATGGTATTCTATCGTACAGCAGATCTTTCGGTGAATGATGTGATGTAAGATTCCAAATTAACATGTTAAGTATTTGGCCAATTTATTTATTTCTTTTTCTTTTTCTTTACGAAGTGATGCAAATATAACCAATGATGAAAGTCCTGTTTGATTTAAGAAAAGTTATTTTCTTGACTTGAAAAAGTTTAACAATATGCATTTCTACCTTTGGCAATGATCATGTGTTCTTGCAGTTTCGTTTTCCTTCGTTCTTTTCAAACCAACCCGAAGAGGGGCCACCCTAGGATGGTTGGAATTTGGCTTGTCTTTACTCATTTCACAATATATATATATATATATATATATATATTTAATATATTTTTTAAATATGTTGTGGGGTTTTTATGTTTCCCATAAAAAAAAATTAGGTTTATAATTTTATTTTTAAATAATGATTTTTAATGTTTTTCATAAAAAAGAATTGTTTTAAATAATGAATTTTTAATAATAAAAGTTTGATTAAAAATTTATGTTTCAATAATATAATTATGTTAAAAAAATTTATATATTTATTTTAAGGAAAAAATGACAATAACATATAAATGACTTATTAAATCATGAATTTTGGTTTACAATTATAAGGAACACTCACATTAAAATTTCCATAACTCTGAAATCAAGTGTTTTTGACCCAGACATGCCATAGCATTTGTATATATTAGATATGACTAAGGAGATCTTACAGGACATATAAGATGACCAACAAAATAAAACTATATGATGGGATATTTTCCACGTCCTCTTCATAACCATAATCACATGGAATCAATGTGGGGTCTGCGATGGAGAGTTTGTAGTTAAGAAAGCTGAGTGCATTAAAAGCATTTTAATATTTCATAAATGGCGAGAGATGTTTTTCATATCTTTCAAAGCTTTTAATTGATCTATTTGAGACACTGGAGATTTGGTGCAGACTGTAGTTGAAATGATGTTTCCATTGTTCCATAGGTGACATTGACATAAGATAATGTTCACAAATGAGTGGTGAGTCGATGCCACTATGGCAGACCCCTAGCCCAAACAATCCAATAAGGGTGGGTGGTCAATGCACTCAAGGAGAGCGAGTGTTGACAAGCAAGGTTATGGTCCAAATTCATTATGACAAGGAAGAATTTTTGTGCTTTCGGTTATGTAGCTTTGATGATGCACTAACACAATCAAAGATTGATTGTTTGTTTCATTCAAATGGGGTTATTAATTACATTTACATAACAAATATATGCATATTCATTGGATAATCACTTTTTTTTTTGGGTTATAGATATTGTATTAATTAATGAGGTTATTGGTGATGATTAGCAAGATGTGATTTATACCATTGATGTATATTACAACATACGTTATATAGGTCAAAGGACAATAGCTTGAATGGTAGCTAGCAAGTTTAATTCCCCCTCCACCTAAGTTCTATTCTCTGGAGACATGTTAACTTGTGCACAAAAAAATTGAACAAGTTGAAAATTTTGACGAGTAATTTCTATAAGCCCAAAGGGGTAGGAAAATTTGAATATCTCGATATAGAGGTGAACAATGGCACTTGTTGTGATTCGATCCTAGGCATTTGTATGAAAAATCCTATAAAGTTAACAATTCACAAGTTATCGTGAAAAAAAATGTTATATAATATACATACTGATAAACTATAAATAAGATATTTTTGTTAGGAAGAAAAAAGGTGAAATACATAAATAAGTGACTAATAACATGAAAACCACCATGTATATGAGTCAACTTCATTTCTATATCCTTGGCCACTCTAGCTAAGTCTGGTTGCTTGCAACAACTTACAGTAGACTTAACAAACCTTTCTTGATTACAACAAATAACATGGGAAAATGCAAAGGGTTACCAAAACCATGGGCACATAACAAAACTAGATCTAGAGCTTTCAAGATTCACTAGTGGGAGTAATTATATAATATTTCAACACCCCCCCTTAATATTTATCTTCTTGTCTAATCTTCTACTTGTTGATTTGTTTTCTTCGTCTTGATTTGCGACATGTTATTATCTTTAGTTTCCTCATCCTTATGCTTTCTTGGCCCTTCCTTTTTCACTTGCAAAAATATGATCATTGATATCCATATAAAAATAAATCATTTATCGAGATATATGGGTGCCAATTGTTGTACTAACCAATTATATAGGAAATATCTTCACCTGCATGGCTCATAACCATGTTATATTCTTACTTAACAATGACTTGCTACTAACCGTCTCATATTCTAAGATTACTTCACACATTCCCCCCTCAGTCGAAGATTCAACATCTCTGACAACATCAAGCTAGCATATGAGTACATCTACCACCCTTTACCTATCCAAATGATTCATTCCACAACTTCATCTTATATCCTCTTTATTCATTATAGGGATGAATGTGTGTGCCACCATGCTACAACACATATGCCTCAATAATGAGGCTTACAACAAACATAGGGAATTGAACCTGCCTAAGGCTAGGCTTTACAACTTGAACCAAAATCTTTGGGGTGTTAAGTTCATCCAATCATGCAACCCTTGAAACATTACATCATTTGAATTTAGGTACAACAATTGTTTGGTTGATTAACAACAACAACAAGATTAGCCTCATCATGTGCCCAAAACTTGAGACAATAGGAAAAAATATGATTATTTATCAAGGTCACTGCCCATTGTCGATATCGTGTACTATAACTCATTCCATTCAACTTCTATCCTAACTCTATATCATAATACAACTTTAAATGTAATTCCTATGTTATATATCTTGCTTAAGCCACTTCCAATATGATTGTATTTATCCAATTCAAAAACATAACAATATCCTCCTTTAAACCCTTTTGGCGAAGGCTAAATTTAATGACTCTTTTAGTGAATGAAACTTCCTTCAATCCGCAGATAGAATCTTTCGTATTTAGATACCTTTACCACATAGTGAATAGTGGTGGGTTTGCAAATTGTCACTCCAAGAGCTCTATGATATCCTCTTCACCTCTTCATCCAAAATCCCCTGTTATGTTATGTTAATCAATTTCCGGTGATCTATGGATTTGAGTCCATGCACTCACAAGAAAGCACTCCCTTCTTAGCTAGGTTTCACAACAATGATAAGTGCAAGTATTGTTACAACAAAATCCAACACCTAGTGCAAAGCCTCATTAGGTGACCTAGACAATGTGCAACACTTGAGAGTATCATCATTGTCACCTCAACAACTACTCGCCTCTCTTTAGTGAAGGACACAATCCAACACAATGGAGTCTTCCCTAGTAGTGCTTAGGGATAAAGTAACCCAAGGATCTTAAATTAAGTGTCCCCTAAGGATTCTACAACATTGATTCACCAAATAAAGTTATGACAAATTATGGTTTGAGATGGATGAAGGAATAAGTTCTAGATTTGGGTTCAAGGGAGCTATGAGTCAATCTAAAAGCTATGGTTGGTCTAAAAAGTTTCAAATAGGTTTCTAAAACACACAAAATCAATAAAATACTCAAGATTCATATAACTAGGGTTTTAAATCAAACAATTGCATCAAAACAATACTTTATGACAACAACAAATTTCGCCATGAAAATTGCGAATAAACTATGTGAAATGAAGGCTAAACTAGAGAGCAAACCAGGGACAAAGTTACAACAAATTTTGATGGTTAATAAAGCATAGAACAACAAATAAAACATTCATATTATCCCTCGAAAATGGTAGAAATGCATGGAAAACTTCATTTTTGCTTCTCTAATGTACTTCTGCACAATGTTTAACCCTAGGGCATACATCAACAAGTCATTGAGTGCTAAAAATGTAAGATTTTGTGGTACTTTAACCTAATTTACTGTGAAATAATAAAGAAGTGGTCTTTATACTTTAAAATAATGCCACAAGAGAGAAACAAGTGATTTCTCATTCTAGGGCATACAAAGTCTATGATACAGATGCTTAGGTTTCCTTCTAGTATCTAGGGGAAATAAAATAACTTAGCCTAGGGTGTGAGATTTAGGTTCTCAATTTTTTGGATGATTGAGAGAAAGAAAAACCTAACTCTATTCCTCAAATAGTTGGACGGATGATTTAGCTCAACACAATACAATGAAGAAAATACCAAATAAACTTTTTTTTTCTAACACATATATACACATCACCTTAAAAATTAAAATGAAAAAGGTACTAAACATACTAAAAAAATGCCACACACACACACACATATAATTATAATTTTAGAATTAACATGTTTAAATTTGATATAGTATCTCATCTTATATATATATATATATATATATATATATATATATGTGTGCACTTTGTATTAAAATCAAATGATGATTACATAGATCAAAAAATTTCTGCGATTGGTTCATGGGAAGGAAACTAGACCAATAACATAAGCTCGAGGTAGCTAAAACCTCGTATAGATCATTTTCTAATTACAAACTTATAGAAACAACTAGATGTGCTAGACCTTGACATGCATTGACATTAGGAGAAAAAAAAGACTACTAGTGCTGCAAGCAAAAAAAACAAGTGAGACATAACAACTAGTAAGTTGAATCTCCAAGCATGTGGTCACTACCCTCATTCGAGGAATGGGAGATGTTGGTTGATCTCTTGGCTAGAATGGTTAACTTGCTGTCAATATTGTCAATTCCCTTCCTCCCAACCCCTTCCCCAACTTTGCCAATGTGATATAATTCTCCTTTGAGCCATCTTATACCTCCCAATGCCACCTGCAATATTCAGATAATGTTTAACCTTGTACAAACTTTGTTCCATGATCAATGAAGTGACAGAAACGCATGCAATGCACCAAGTATAGTGGAATCCACAACCCCCTTTCATGTAAGCTAGCATCATATCAAAGCAAAAAAACACATATATATTATTTAAAAAAAATTATATATAATATAAATAGTATTATAAAATATTAACATAGACCTATCTTTTATCAAGTATAAATAAAAATTAAGATTATGTTAATATTTTATATTAATACAAAAATTACAGCTTAAAAATTTAATCCCTATCCATTCTAATATTTCAACCATTTTATAATACTATATTGTAATTTTATATCAATAAAATATAATAACTGGCTAATATTTTACTTTTGTATAAAATCCCTATCCATTCTAATATTTCAACCATTTTATAAATACTTTATTGTAATTTTGTATCAATAAAATATAATAACTGGTTAATATTTTACTTTTGTATAAAATATAATTTGTAATTTGAACAAAATGGGTTTCGCATTCTCATCAACAACATGCAACCCTAATGGAAAGAACAAAGGATGACAACACCACTGTTTATTAATAGATAAATTGTTTAATTTATTTGATATTTTTAGAATCATTAGCTTCCTTGAAGGTTTGTGATAACCGCCAAATGCATTTCAAATGGATCTTCCTCCACCATCCATCATTATCAATCACTACAAAAATTTTCTATAATTTATCCATCCTAAAAATTAGATTTATATAAATATTTTTCTATTTTTAACTAAAAATCAATGGAAACCTGTGTGCACCATCTGACCTCACAACTAATAGACGAGGGTTTAGTATATCTAGGGTTTTTATGTCACGTGGGGCATATAGGTGATTTATTTTTTCTTTTCTAAAGGTTAATAGCATCATTATATATGTATTTCTTGCAACGCCTTTTCGAACTTTAGAGCCTGTACACGTTGGATTGTATTTCTGGTAGTGTCAAGGATTAATTTGGGCTTTTTCATTTATTTTTTTTTTCTTTCAAAAGTTTATATCATCTTTATATATTGTATTTTTTGTACGGAGTTGTTTTTAGTGTGATTTTTTGGATTTTTCAGTGTCGGAATTCAGTGGAAAATTTGAGGTGAAATCTTGATTTGTGTTATTTAGACTAATTTTTTGACTCTATATATGGATTCAGCACAGTGAAAAACCCTTAGGGCATTTCGATTGCATAGGGTTACCCATCAAGCTTCTGATTTTAATAAATTCCTACCGGATTTTAGAGCAATTACACCGGAAAAACCCACCGTAAAAATTTCCAAAAAGTCGCACTCAAGACAACTCCTTTCTTACACTGCGTTTTTCGAACTTTACAGGTTGTATAGGTCGCATTGTATTTCTTGGAGCGTCATGTATTAACATAGACTTTTTACCGTTCACAAAATAAATATATATATATATATATATATATATATATATATAAATTAAATTAAGTTAAGTGTTAATGTAATTTATATGAGTATAATTTTAAAATTTTGATGTAAAAATCAGAATTTTAAATAAAATTTGATGACTCTGATGTTTACATCAAAATCTTGAAATTATACTATCATAGATTACATTAATATTTAATTTTAGAAAAAATTTAAATGGTATGTAATATATAATATTTAATTAATTTTTATATTTTCTTTTTAAAACTATATAATTTAATAGACATATTAATATTTATTGAATTGTGAAAAGTCCATGTTAATCGATGACGCTCTAATAAATACAATTTGATATATACAACTTACAAAGTTTTAAAATGGCAGTGCATATATATTTATGTATCAATTTTGTAGGATAATTATTTTGAGTGTATGTGGATATTTTAAAATATTTAAAATTAATTATTATTAGTAATAATCTCTAAAATGTGTAAAAAGAAGGAAATGAAGATTTGGGAACATCATTTGAAAAGCTAAATTATTTTCAAACTTCAAACAAACTAATTATTTTCAATGTAATTCAATTCTATATTCCAACTACATATTTTTATTTTATATAAGTTTTTTAATTATCAATTTTAAATAATGTCAACCAACCACCACTTTTTGTGAAAATGCTATAGTAAATAATTATGGAAATTGCTCTTTGCCCTCACCAACATCCATAACCAATACTTTCAATTCTCACATATGATATATTGGATTTAACTAACACCCTAAATTATGGCATGTGATATGTTGAATTTATGATGAATAGACATACTTTCTTTATATAAAATATAAAAATAATTTCTCATGAAAAAAATAAGCATATTCATAAATTAGCAATTTCACCAGATGTTGCAAAGGAAATGCAATAAGACATAAAATCAAGAAGAATTGTGACATATAAAAAATCATTGAAGATGAAAATTAGTAAACAAAATGTCATTCAAGAAAATATTCAATGAAGAATGCTCATTAGGTACACGGGATGACAATTTGGTTTTTAAATAGTAAATTCAATTTTTCCTAACTCTATTTTGGCATTTTACATTCATCGATATGAAACATCAAATTATTCGAAAAATGCAGTCCAATCAAACCTATGGCTTTATCAAGATTGTACATATAGGCAAGTCTTTCAATTTCCTTGGTAAGATGTAGCTTCAACCAACATTTTCCATAGACCTTTAGATTGTATAACATGTTCGTCTTGAGTTTCCAAATGTAGTATATATGTGAGAAAGGACAGTTTATGCAAAAAACAACTGAAGAAGAAAAGAGCAGAGATTTTGCAATATGTGATATCTAGATGTTTAGATTTGAATTAACAAAGTACATTAGATGTCTAAAAATGCATATCTGCAATGATGAATGACAGGTATGAAATTTGGGCATGTAGATCTAAAGTATGTGCAATGCCGAAAAAAACAGTCAATCTACATACTAAGTTCAAGATTGTTGGGAGCAGAGAACAGGAGTGGGAAGCACAAATTTTCAAAGGCTTCTAAGAGCATAGCACTTTTTATATGCTATATATATAATGGGCAACACTTTCAAGTCCTTCAAGCTCCAAGTTGGAAGGTTCGTCCCATATTTGTTCACGTCTCATTGGAATTTCATTTGATGTCAAGCACTTGGTAATAGCAGAAGAGCCCCAGTTTCTATGGGAACAATAACGTAAATAAATTGTTGGGGGCATAGAAATGATGCAGTTAAGTGAGTTGTTGAGGAAGGATTGCCTGATGAAGAAGAGGAGGCAGTGGTCCTTGAGGGATACAGGTTGTCAGCTTCAAGAGTAGGGGTTGGGGCTGGAGAAATGCTTGGAAGACTAAATATGTCCTCAGGGAGCAGTACTTTCTGCACAATGTAAAGTGCCAAGGGATCCGTAACATGCACACTACAAAGGAAAATACATGTTTTGGGCATGAAGACCGAGCCTTAAAATTTCTCTATTCACAAAGTTGATCTTGCTGACAGTTCATCAGTTGACATAGTTGAAAATTTTACTAACTCGCATAGTTGAAAATTTTAGTAATTGGTTGCAACATCATTTTTTCTTCTACTTAAATTTGGGAGAGTTTTTTATTTTTTTTGGTGTGCCACAACCTTGATGTAGTTGTTACCTTAAATTTTGCGAGTTTCCTTTTTTTGGGTGTGCCACAACCTTGATCTTGCTGATAATTCATCAATTGGCATAGTTGCAAATTTCACCAATTGGATGCACTACAATCTATTTCTTTTATCTCTCCATTCTTATGATGGCACTGACCTTCAAGACTTCAAAACTTGGGTTGTACAATCTATTTATTTGATTTCTTTGTGCTTATGATGGCACTGGCCTTCAAGACAAAAAAATGGGTTGTTGTTTCCTTTATTTTGGTGTGCCACATTGTAGGTTATATAGTAGCATGTTTGTGCTTGTGGTGGCTACCTTAGTAGCACCCATTTTCTATTTGGAGATACCTGTATAGAAAAATTGTGTTATGTAATAGTGAAAGGGAAGTATTTCTGATCAAAATTACACATTTTTTTGCAATTTGTGTTTTTTTTTCCTTTTGTTAAAATGCAATGTAAAAATGAAACTGTAAAAAATATACATATCATAGAGTAGAAATATAATTAGATAAGATAATCTCTCTTAAAACAATTGTGCATATATACGAATTTACCACATACGTTTAAAAACATATATATCAAAAAAATATACTTATTATAAATATATTTATAGAATAAAAAATATGTTTAAAATATCTTTTTTTCCTCAAAAAGAATATTTATATTCCAAAACAAAGATATACATATTGTCTATCTAAGAATCATATGAAACCATAAGCCACATGGTGATAGACTCTATAACTTCAACCAATATAAAAAAGCAAACCATGAGGCCAAAATTAAGACTTGAAGTATAAATTCCATGCCTTCACATTCCTGGCCATCAATAAATTTATATACAGCAAAAGAGCCACCTGGATACTCGATTGCCTCCTCAGAGAGCTTATCTGCTAGTTGATTGAGCTCACGATAAATGTGGATGATGGATTACCATTCTAGCTCCTGAATGCACAACCAAATTTGAGACATCATGGATTGAAGTCGCACATTCTACATAGAAAACTTGCATTAAACTGGTTAACAACTATTTGAGATTCCCATCTCTTGCAACCTCTTCAAACCACAAGCACTTTCCAAATAAAGAACAACAAACAATGCAAAGAACTCGACCTTTGAATTGGAACCAGGAACCAGAGTATATCTGATATGAATGAATTGAAATTAATTTATATAATAAACACCACCAATCCCACACCTAAGTGGATGCCCTTGGTTGGAGCCATCAATTCCATTTAACTTCCTGCTGCCCTAGGTGTATAGCATGAATTTGTAAGGACATGAAATTGAGATTGAATACAAATTTTGGGTTGTTTTGAGCTTATCTCTAAGACCTAGCATCTAAATAGAAGGAAGCCCACTCAAATTCCTCATTTCTCTAAATTTTTTGAAAATTAATAAGTTAAAAAGAAATTACTTACGAGCGTCTAGTTGCTATATGCCTAGATATCTAGTCTAAGTTTCAAAGGAATGAATTTGGTGCAAGCTAGATTGTTTAAGATAAATCATTGCCTCTCAAACCTAGTACCTATGCAGAAGGAAGTCCACTCAAACTCTTCATTGTATGTTTCTTGAAGCACTTAAGAAAAAAGTATGAGGAAAAAATAAAAAGAAGCAAGCCAACCTTTAGTTGCGGTCTACCTTAGTTGTTTAACATAGGTTTCAAAGAAATGAGATTGGGTGCAAAACCTAGATTGTTGAGGCTGCATTTTACATATTGCAATTGTGCAGGTGGAGTATATTTTTGTCTTTGATTTGATGATGTCCCTATTTTCTCTCTTTTCTCACTTCTATTTGTTGAAACTTATATCAAAATAATTTTGTTGAGAGTTTTATTTGAAGTGCATTTGATAAATTGTAGAGGAAATGACCCTATACGTTTCCCCATCTTTGTTGGCACAAGTTCTAGCATGCCTTGGACAATATATCACATAGATTAAGGCATTTTTAGCTTGTGGAAATTCTATATCTTCTCAGTTTCTCTTGATGAAGACATGCAAAGCTAAATGAATCATAGAACTTTTTGGATGACAGGTTTATTCATGGCTTTCCAACCTTGAATCATAGCATGTGGGAAAATTAATGCAATCTTTGGAACAATTCTTCATTTTCTCACTGGACTGGAAATTATGGCAGTTGCTTCAATTGCAGCTGATCTTTGAGGCCGCATTTTGCATATTGCAATTGTGCATATGGAGCCTTTTTCTTGTCTTTGATATGATGATGTCCCTGTTTTCTCTCTTTTCTCACTTCTATTTGTTGAAACTTATATCAAAAGAATTTTTCTAAGCATTTTTGTTGAAGTGCATTTGATAAATTGCAGTGATGTGAACAAAGATGCTTGTGGAGACATTATTTTCTCCTTGAAAAGTAAGGTACACATTAGTTTTGAATGACTTATAAAAAACAACGAACAAGAAGCTATAATAACAAGACTGAAATGAAATAGAAATAGGACTTACAGACTCATTGCACCTTAGTTGTGGTCAGGCTGTAGAGATGTTCTATGTTATATCGCTGAAATCTAAATTGTTAGTACACCCCATCCTACAGTATGATTATTTCAACTATCAAGAGCTTCATAAATTACCATGCCACATGGGAAAGCAAATACGACTCCAATAAATTAATTTTGAAAAGAAGTTGTGACCAGTGAGAGCTTACCTAAATTGACCAGTAGGAAAATATTGTCTTCTTGACCCAAACTACAAAACTTCCCTTTCTGCATTCACTACAACAAAACCAGCGATTTGCGCCAGATTTAGCGCCAGATTTTAGTGCATTTTTTTTGTAATTGTGATGAGCAACCTGGCGCTAAATCTGGCTCTATTGTACAATTTTTAAAGCGTCCTTTTTTGCACCTAATTTTGCATCCTTTTTCACGCTAGATTTTGCATCATTTTTTACACCAAACTATGCATCATTTTTTGCGTCAAATTTTGAACCAAGATTTGCATCTTATTTTATGACAGGTTTTGCTTCTAGTTTTGTGTCATTTTTTGCATCTATTTTTCATTCTCTTTTGCTTCCTATTTTGTGTCATTCTTTGCTTCCATTTTTGCACCATCATTTGCATCAAGTTTACACTGTATTTTGAATCCAATTTAACGTCTTTTTATGCATCCATTTTGTGTCAGTTTTTGCATCTAGTCTTACGCCAGGTTTTGTATCTAGTCTTACACTAGTTTTTGCTTCTATTTTTGCACCAGCTTTGGTGCCTATCTTTGCACCATGTGTTGAATTTGATTTAGCACCAAATTTTGCATCCATTTTTGTGCCCATTTTTGCATCTTTTTTTGGACCATTTTTTACATCCACATTTACGTTTGATTTGTCTCCATTTTTCCCATCTCATTTTGCACCATATTTTGCGTCATTTGTTTCATCCAATTTTGCATCATTTTTAA
This sequence comes from Pinus tabuliformis, assembly GCA_031772625.1. NCBI lineage: Eukaryota > Viridiplantae > Streptophyta > Pinopsida > Pinales > Pinaceae > Pinus > Pinus tabuliformis. Next base: position 739,929,522 of record CM062806.1, on the reverse strand, counting down.
CACCATCTCTTGCATCTAATGTTACATCATTTTGAGCATCCAAATTTGCATTTATATTTGCATCTTATGTTGAGTCATGTGTTGTGTCCACCTTTGCATCTTATTTTGTGTCTAATGGTACATTCAATTTAGAGCCATTTTTTACGTCTACTTTTGTATTTGTTTTTGCACCAAGTTTTGCATCCAACTTTAAGCTATTTTATGCCCCTTTTTGCACCATTTTTTGTGTCTACTTGTGTCCAATGTTGCACCATTATTTACACCGACTTTTTCATCCAATTTTGCATTTTTTTGGTGTCTAGTTTTACATCGTTTTCACCATCCAAATTTGAATCTTTTTTTGCCTCATTTTGTGTCCACATTTGCATATAATTTTGTGTCTGAGTTCGAGCCTAAATTTGCATGTGATTAGGAATCATTTTTTACATCCAATATGGCATCCTTGGTTTCACCTTTTTTCAGCCCCATTTTGCATCTTGTTTTATGTCTTTCTTACATCTTTTTTTTTTCCTTTTTTGCACCCAAGTTTGCATCCCAAATTTACACCATTATTTGCATCATCATTTGGCATATTAATTTGTAACGTTTTTTGCTTCTTTTTAACGCTCAACTTTGCATCTTATTTTACATCTAGTTGTTGTCTTTTTTTGCATCTAATTTGGTGCCCATTTATGTGTCCTTGTTATTGCGCAATTTGATATCCTTTTGTATGCCATGTTTTGTTCCCTTCTTTGTGTCAACTATTGCACAATTTTTCACTTCTAATTTAAAACACTTTGTATGTCAATTGTTTGCATTTTGTATTAATTCCTAGTTTAACATCCAATTTTACTTTCAATTTTGCATCCATGGTTACATCCGCATTTGACTTCTTATATAGAGTATATTTTTCTTTACATATATGACCCCCTTTATAGATTCATAGTGAAATATATGATAGTTTCTAAATATCATTAAAGCATATATCACAATTCAAAATCATTTGTAAAGAAATTTAAGAGAAATTGACAACATCCATCCAAAAAAATAACAATGTGTCATTAACAATTTTCAAAACATGTATAAAATAGCAACATAATACTAATAAAATCAGTATTATTTTTAATCAAAACAAGTAAAATTCAAATATGATTAACAAATCAAAATATTTCATGAATATCGTTATTCTACGATAAATTAACAACATACATAAATCAAACTCATCGTATGATTACAAAATCAAAATGTCTTATTGATATAGGGTAAATTCACAACACCCATCTAAACATAACAATGTCATTCTACACAATAATTTCTTCATAAAAAACAATGCATGTGCATGCCTAGCTACCACCACCAAGATCATCCTCATGATCATCTTGACCATCCTCATTACTCTGATCCACATCATCACCAACACCGCAACTATCATCATCATCTCCTCCTTCACCACCATCATCCTCATCCTCATCCTCATCATCTCCTGATATATGTTGAACATAATTTGGATCATCGTCTTGGCAATCATTACCTATAGCATTCTGACAAAAAAAATCAATATTACATGTTAGTATTAATTACATAACACAACACATGTTTTTGTTATACAATGTTAACCATAAAATGAGGTAAGATATACTAGCATTTGCACCAGATGTTGCAAAGGAAATGCCGTAAGGCATAAATTGAAAAATACAAATACAACAAAAGAATACTTTGATAAAGAATAAAAATATATTGAATGCTCAAATCAATGCCCCATTAACTGGAAGCATTTAGTAGACATATCTAATGCAGAGACAAGCAAAAATATATAATTCTTCAAATTCTAGATGGATGCAATCACTTAGTAATGCCATGTTGAGAACCTTCCTCTACTTGTAATATCCTCTATCAGGGGCAACCTTCACGCCTCTACCTTATATCAACACTGACAAAGTTAGCAATCCCATTGGCCCATCCTATTTATCTGTCAAGTTTGAAGCATAAGGCAAGTGACTGGACACTGGTATTATACAATAAGCTGAAACCTAAACTGAACTTCCCCCATGGGCATGACGGACAAGAGATGGGGCTTTTCTTAAATAGAAGAGATAGGGCAATCTTTACATCCCTACCTCATCAACACTGATGAAGTTAGTAATCCCATTGGCCTATCCTATTTACCTGTCAAGTTTGAAACATACGGCAAGAGACTGGACACTGGCCAATCCTATCAGATATCCCTCTATCAAAGCAACATTCTAATGGCCCCTGCTACAATTATACAATATCTAGAGAGCATCATTAGAAACATCCTTTGGAGAGATAAAAATGAACACAAGTGGCCTCTACTCCATTGGAAATGGGTGGCATTTCTTAAATAAGGTACGAGGGACAGAATGCAAGATCTTTTTAGCAAGGTCCCCTATACAAAAATCTATTGATACTATTGATGGAAACACACTTTGGAATAAATCAATTAGAAGTATCTGGTGTGAGGCAAAAAATAGAAGAGATAATCAAGAAAATATGTATGCCTAAAGGTTGTATAATCTACAACGATGTGCTTCAAAGTAAAATTTTATCTAAGGTAGACACAGAAGTTTCAATTCATACAAAATTAACTATCAAATTGTTTTGTTTAGACTCTTAGAGCTAACTTTAAGTTTTAACAACAGAAGATCAGACAGACCAGTAGTTTAGGAACTCTGCACTCCTCACCATTTTTGTATACTTATGGAGAAATTATAGATTTGTCAGATGGATGAAGATGTTTCTGAAAGCATCATTTTGCAAACATGCAAATTCTCCTCTGCGTAAACAAATAAAAGCTGAAAAAAGAGAAGAAACCAAAAAAGGGGTAGAAGTATAGGCCAACCCAATGTGAAATTTCAATATAACCTTCTCTAACCTTGTCTAATTTCTAAACAACACATTTAACTAGTCATTGATGTCATGTTTCCTCTTTGATGCTTTACATCAAATTAACTTCATCTAACCCCCAGCAAGGTAGATGTGCCCACCACACCACTTCATGAGAATGTGTACACAGTTGTACGTCCCTTCATTATCTCAGATGATGCTTTTACTCTCCACCAAACTCCTCGCATGAGAAAAGCAATCTTTGCAAGGTCTCAGTTCAGATTTGGGAAGCTTTGCAAAGGCACATTGTGTTGTTTCATGATGGTAAATGTTATTCATGAATGGCAATTTCTATCTGATTATGCTGAATCCAGGGCATCCTCTGTTATTCCTTGCTGCTTTATGGTTTTTCTGGTTTTGTTTATGGTGGTGTGAGGCTTTGTCGAGGTGTGGTGTGAGAGAGGGACCAGACCATCTTGGGCTACCCTCCTCTTGGGATCAGCTCCTACTCAGGTCTCTTTATTTTCTTCCTCTCGTCAAGTCCTTACTCCTCAGTTGGTCGGGGCACGCACTTCTGAGGTGGATTCTATCTGCAGCAGGGCCTCCTCAGGGCATACATAACCCCGAAAGCTCATCAATTGCCGTGTGAGTTGGAACTAGCATTTGAGGGTGGGAAAATGGCAATGGAAATTTGAGAGGTATCACTGCTTCATTGCTGAAAGGTCATCTATCAAGAGTAGATGTACCAGTCCCATTACAACTAGACAGCTGCAGGGAAGGGTACTCCTTTCCAAAAATGACACTAAAAACAAAATTCTGATGATGATGAACATGATGCAGTTGGAATTTAAAGCCATGGACAAGCATTTGACAAGGATAAAAGCAGTCTTACCGCATGGCAAAGGCCCAACTCATCTAGACAGTCCAGGTGATCAAGCACCCATAGATGTGGAGGTTTCCACCTCCTAGTCTCCTCATGAAAATTTATGTTTTCTATCTTTACTATTATAGTAGGATTATGTGTTATATTTTGTGGCTGTTAAGCCAAGGCACTGTAGGCTTTTTTAGAACTCAGTATATTTTTTTAAAATGTATATTTTTGGACAGCAGACCTCCTGTATTGCCAATGGTCCGGTTTCCCTAGTGGCAGACCAGAGGCATACAGAAGGTTGGATCATATGTGATCATCAACAGTTAATAAAAGGCCTTTAAATTACCTCCCCACCCCCTCCCAAAAATAAAAAATAAAAATCATCTATAAAGTTTAAAAACTCAATTATTGAGAAGATTTTTCGGCATAAATCACATCATAAATCATTTGTCGACGCGTTCCAAACCAACAAGTGTGGTTCATCATCAGGACAAGTTGAAGATCCAGACTATGGCAGATTATTTTCCAACTAGCAAAATTAAATCACAACTAGGTTATTATCCAGCTAAGATTAATCAGAAATCAATTTTTTAAAAGTATGTTCTTATCAAGCCCAAATTTAATCAAACTTCAATTATACCCTGAAGATGAGCTCTGCAGTGTGGTCAAAAAATTGAGGAATAATCTACTCCAACACAGCTCTCCTCTTGAATAAAATAATGTCCAGCTACCTGAGCTTTAAATTCATTCTAACCTTTTGTATGGAAGATTTATAGAATTCATTTCCATTTTAGTTATAGAAAATCCCAATAAAGATAGTGATTGATTTCATGTTTGTACATATGTAATGAACACTTAGCACAATAGTATAGCTCAGTTTGCCCAACTTAGCACAATAGTATAGCTCAGTTTGCCCAACCCTAGCACAATAGTATAGCTCAGTTTGCCCAACTTAGCACAATAGTATAGCTCAGTTTGCCCAACCCTAGCACAATAGTATAGCTCAGTTTGCCCAACTTAGCACAATAGTATAGCTCAGTTTGCCCAACCCTTTCTACAGAAGGCATAATACCTAGGGAGGTTACAGGATCTATTCCCAAGTAGTTCTGTCCAGTTACCAGCTGGTATTTCAACTAGAAGTCAATTCCATTCCTCACCCAGAAAAAAAAATGCAGGGAAAGGAGGGAGAAAGGGGGATTCCATCACTCTGACAATGTACCAACTTCCTCACTTGGAACAGTTAATATGTGGGCAAGTTAAGGGAACATCTTTCTCTGGGAAAATTAATATAAACAATTACTGATGCAGTTACCTCCTTATAATGGCATAAATAAAAATTTTGTTGAATTAATGTTTGTAAGGAATTATCTTTGTAAGGTTCCAATTTTGATGTACGGGTAGAATAAATTATAAACCTATCCATCAACCAAATGAGTCTTGCAAAAAGAAAGAGATAAAGAGAAACTATTCACAAAACTTACCTTTAGCATTTGATGGCCTCCACTATCACTGGTGCTGAAAAGTTGCAACATCGGTGTTTCTTTTTGCGAAGGAGAGTGAGTAATTTCACTGCCTTTCTCAAAATTTGATAAATCACCCTCCCAGTCCTGTAGTAGTCACAAAGAAACATCTTAATATAATGAGGCATTTTCCAAACAAAACCTTTTTAAAAATGGTGCATTGGATAAGGTAGCCTACGTCAAAACACTGTATAGGTCATAGAGGGAAGACCTGTAGCTGCTCTCGGATGGCAGGCACAACCTTATGCAAATTGTCAAAACAGCATGGCGCACTTCCCGACTTCACATCATTGTATGTCGAATCTATGCTTCGAATAAGACACATTAGCTCTTTTGAAGATACCAAAACACTTAATACCTACAGATGAAAACAAAATATTACATTAGAATACAACAGACTTTAACAAATTATAAAACCGGTTTTCTGAAAAAGCAAAGAATAGAGGTAACACTGCAAAGGACACGTTTAGAAAAAGATGTTATTGCCATTACATATCTCAGTTCTAATGATACAATGAAATACGCATGGAAATTCAACTGTGAATAACCACAGTCCACCCTTTTTAATCCCATTTGATATACTTGTCAGAAAATACATTAACAAACAAAATTATACATGTACTATGAACTCCAGTATAAACTGACATAAATCTCAGCCAAATACCAAACCTGTTGAAAATTAAAGTGATCATGAATATACAACGAAAATGCACGAATGTAAATTGGATTTCAAGTATTGTTTCTATCTGGATAAAAGAAACAAATTAGAAATAATAACCACCAACTGCTACCGTTATCAAAGAAGTGAACTTGTTAGAAGATCAAGCTAAAACAGTGAAATATTGAAATCCAGGAACATTTTCAATAAGACATTAAAAAACAATCATCAAACTTGGCAGGAAACGCAAGGTTTCAGGCAAGACCACTGCCCACCCAACCATGATCCACCTAAGTAACATTGAGTTGCACTCACTTCTTATGTGACTTGAGAATGGATTACGAATGCCGACTATTGGCATATCAACATTATCCAGACAGTTATAGGGAAAGATTTGAGAAACTTAGGACTTCAATTTTCTTTGAAAGCAACAGACTTACTACACACATTCAGGACATTTTTTGGTCAGAAAATCATTATGATTTACCAGCATGGATCCATCTTAAGCACGGATTCACATAAGTTGATATTCACATAAGTTATTGATATAGATCTTCAAGTCTTACTACACACATTCATGACATTTTTTGGTCAGAAAAGCATTATGATTTACCAGCATGGATCCATCTTAAGCACGGATTCACATAAGTTGATATTCACACAAGTTATTAATATAGATCTTCAAGTAATTTATTTATATAAAGTGTTAACTTATTTTTTGAAAAGTATAAGGTTTAAACATCTTACTCGCATAATTTTTTTTACTTCTAATTACTTTACATGAAATTATATTATAGGTCAAATGGATAACTAATTAAACATGTATAGCATATTCTTTTTTTCTTTTTTATTATAGCCAACATTACTTTTCTATTTAGAGAATATTTTATTTTTATTTTAAGAGGGACACATGTCAACTCTAGAGTCCAAGTTGAGCACGGACATACTTACACATCACGTTCACCTTGGGCTGTAAAATGAGCCTCCTAGCCCAATTATACTATAAAGACAGCAAACATGATCACTCCCAATTTGTGTTGAGAACCCTTGACAGTGCATAAGAATATACCAAAAAACATTTTCTTCAAAATTGCATAGTCAAACCAGGTTTGGGTTGGGATCACAAGTTTGTCCATATCCATTCAATATCTATGCCCATTATACAAAGTTAGCGAAGTACCTATCAGATGTAAAATGCAAAACTCAATCCTTCTTTGCAGAACTCGTCCAAAACATGAAGCATATAAATTGCTCGCTGAATTATCAAATAGAAGTAACTTCAGTGCAATGACATCAGGCTGAATTTACCCATTGTTTCTCGAGCAATAGACATGATAATTTATGGAAATGACCCTCCACAAAAGACTGTAAATAGATGGTGTGTTTAGCTATTTGATTGGAAATCTTGTCTACAACTATTTAAACTACAATGAATTTGTCAACATAAAATAATAAGTTGGATAGGTATTTTTCAGACACAAAGCATTTGAGATCCAAAAAATAGACGCTAATCTAAATGTCTCTAATTTAAACCACAGACAATTATTTGTTTGTTGAATTAACAACCAAATTAAGTTTCAATAACACGACGTAATTTTCACATACAAAGCATTTGAGTGCAAAATAAGAAAGATAGTTTAAACGCCTATAAAATAAACCAAGGACATTTTTTGTCTGTTAAACTAATAAACAATTATATCAAATTCAAGCCTACATTTACATGAATGAAGACTGCTCATAACTTAATCTATCAGGAATGGATCATTTGTTGTTAATGTTGAATTTTTCTGTTAATATAGCACTGACAGCAAGGCAAATTCAATATTTAAAAGGCAGCAATCTACATTCGGATCTGGACAACACTTTTTCTCCTTTCCTGCTACGTGATTATTCCCATGCAAGAGGAAGTTCCAACTAATTGATTTTCACACTTCCAAAAGTAAATTCCTCATGTCTGAATTTTCTAGATACAAAACCTAGGTATAATAATCCTAATTGTTGATCCTACCTTGAAATAAGTACCTTTAATCCACCATTGGATATTGCTTTAAATAAACATGGGGTCTTGCTTGAAGTGTCAAAGTTTATTCATCTATTCCTTGCTATTATCAATAAGACATAATAGAATAAAGGAAAGAGCAATGCACCTTGTGAGTCATCTGAAGAATTGCCTTGGTATTGATGTGCACGAACTTGTGGGCAAATACAAGAAACTGAACAACAAGAGAGCCATAAAAAGGATAATTAGCCAGAACATAGTTTTGCCAATGATCATTATATCCATAACAACTTTCTTTCGTGCTTCTTTTACTAATGATCCCACAGAATCAGTACCAGTCTTTTGCTTTTGAAGCAAGCTACCTGAAAGTGGAGACAATCATTGATCCCTATCCCTAAGCATCTTATTCTCTGCCTCCAAATAATGATCCTCTTCGAGAGCGGGCATCATTTCACCTTCTTCACCAATATTCCAAGGCTGTAAATAATCCAACCATAGATCAATAATGTGTGTAGCCTTCTTTAGACAAGCACCTACTGGCCAATAACTGAAAGCTCGTAATATAAACCTGTACAAAGGCCTCTGTAACAGAAGGGACCATGTAGCAGGCACAACCAAACTACTCCGTGGCAAGGAAAATGACCTCAATCTCAAGGTATCCATTTGTGATGCAGCTCTCCATCCAGAATTCAACTCTTCTTGAGGACAACACAAAGTACTGCTTACATAATTGACCAGTATTTTCACAGCCTCTGTGATTTCTACACTGGGGAGACCATACCTATGAAATTGATTATTAACAGGTAACAAAATACCAAAAGACTGGCAAACCCGTGAAGGTAAGGGCGAAAAATCCATTCACTAACCAAAACTGTACAAAGGTATGAACAACAAACTCGGCGCGAGAAAATATCGATGGATTCTCCTCGAAAAAATGATGTACAGACACACTGGGAGCACAAAAATCAGATATAGGAACAAATTTGTGTAGATACAAATTCAGAAGATGCAAATAAGGGCTAGAATTGAACTTCACAGGCCTTCCATTGTCATGGCTATCGTGCAAACTATGCAGAGAAGACGCCCATTTCTCGAAACGAGACCGGGAAGCCTTCTTAAACCCCAATTTCATTTCATCCGAATCCGAACGATGCATAATATCATTATCTTTGCATACAGCGTAATAAGCAAACCAAAACATAAAATACTCAAATGCATTCAACTGCACCTGAAATCCTCCTCCATGGCCGTCCTCCTTCAATCGGTCTTTAAATAAAGCAGGGCAGACTTCAGATAAGATATACAAACCCCTCTCCGACTGAAGCATGTGACGAATCCATGCCGGAAGGCGCTCCGATGGAAACACATAGCGAACCACATTTTCCTCGTCTGCGGCAAAGATTGACGAAAACAAAGCTCCAGACGGCGAGAGAAGATTTACGACCGCATTCGCGGAATGCTCAGAGGTCTGCGCGATCCATCCGCCAATGCCGGACGGCTGTAAGACCTCCTCGAAGCCGAAGATCTTACGGAGCAGAACGGGGAAGCATGTTATGTAAAAATGCCTGGTCTGATCCCAGCTGTGCCTATCGATGAAGGATTCCACGACCCGGCATGAATTCAAAATATCAGACGATGATGAGGAAGCATTCAATAACAGCGAACTTAATTCTTGGGCTTTGAAAGAGAAATCTGTCGAAGGTGAAGAAGACACAACCATTGCACCTCAATTTTACAGTCTCTCTACTGATCCGGTCGGAGGCTTAAATCCCGAGATAAACCCCTTGAATCTTCCTGAACCCTCATGCAGAACCACTAAACCCTACACTACATCAGATCGCAGCACTCACTGATCTAGTATTATAGGCATTCGAAGGTGGGGATACTCTTCTCTTTATTTCAAAATATTTGCACCGCCTTAAGTAGCTTTTCAACTTTTGCCATTTCCCTTGAAAGACGTTAGTGTGGGGTGGGGAAATTATGTTGTTTTTGAGGAGTTTTTTGGTTTGTGGGGACAGGGCCACTCTTTATGTGACCATCCGGGCAAGCGAGGCGGTAATCTTAAGTTCTTGCAGGGATATCTTATCTCTTATGGATTAATATGATTATTGATACTCTCTTATGAATTACTTACATTAGTGATAAGGATAGGGGATTAAAAATTTAAATATAATAATAAATTATATAAAAATAAATAAGAATTTGATGGGGTGTTGAGATGTGTGTTAGGTTACTGAGCGGATTTGTTATTCCATTGTCACCCCAAATATTAAAGAGAGGGATAGTGTCGCCCACATTTAATGATAATGCACTGTTTTAATTTGGAAATCTTTGAAACTTCCTCAATTTCCTACAATTGTTGGGGTCAAATTGATGATATTTGGTGTCAATGTCGTGTTGTCAGGTTATCTATGGGATATTTCCTCTGCGGCTTCTATAGTAGTTCCTTAAGCAACGTGGAAGGTCCAAGTTGTTCTTCCATGTTGGTTTGGCCTTCCATCCTTCACTCCATTTCATGAGCTAGACTATCTACATTTTCCAAGTATTGGCAAGGTTGCATGTGGCCCGCATACCCACTGGTGGGAGTACCTGCACTTAAACTCTTCTAGGTTTATGGGAGCTCAACTCCAACAAGTATACTAGCATTGTCTTTGCTCTTAATTTTTTCCACTGGGTCAGCTACATTTATATTACTTTGGTTTGCTTGGTTTAGGATTCTTTGGGGAAGGTTCAACGTGTTATCTAGGGGTGAGGTAGCCTTGTCCTCCTCCTGCCTACGACAATCTTCCTCACATTGTGTCTTGGTTTTACCATTCCTTTGCAACTCCTTTAGCCTTTGGTTTACCTTCCATCTTTATCCCTAAAATCCTTCATTTTGTACATTGTGCATTGGCCTCACTTTGGTTTTCAATCCCCTAAAATCCTTTTGTCTTTCGAGACTTCACCAATTAGGTTCACTCACCTCATTATCACCGTGCCTCAACAATGGATGTGGTCGAGACGTGGCTCTGATGGTTAAGGCCCTTTTGGCAAACCCTATGCTCAGTTGCAAGCCCTAATTGTTGTTTACCTCTTCAATGCAACTACCCCCCCGCCTTCCCACGAGAAGTCCAGGATGAAATTGTTAGAAAATCGATAATGGCAGCTTATTGTACTTATTTTCCTTTAACTTGATATTTTCTTGTGAATCTTATTTATCTTCTTTGTGTTCTTTAGTTAGATCTATTCATCAAACAATGTCAAGAACAATAATAACAACAATAGACACATATATTGGCTTTCTTCTTAAAATATGCTTCAAATGATATACAAAGACCCAAACCCTAGACCAATCCTTCTCCTAGTACCAAGTCATCCCTTCCTTAAATCCTTCCTTGATTCTACACCAAAATGTTAGACACTGCAACTTTGACCTGCCAGCTTCAATACTGCTACCCAACCTGCAACTTCGACCCTGCAATTTCGACCTTAAAGCTTCCAAGGAAACCCTAGAGCAGCCTCCTCTTGGGACCTTCCTAATAGCAAGACAACTCCTTATGAGTTCTAGATCAAGTAGCCTTCCTTCTAGTTACAAGATGTTGCACTTCATCTTCCTACAACTCAGACCTGTAACTTCACTTCTTCCTGCAGCCCAGAAACCCTAGAATTTCGCACGTGTGAGAGAGATAGAGCCCAAAACAAAATATTTATGTCCTTCTTGTGATTTCTTGGCCTTCACTCTTCTTTTCCTGCTCTTCCCAGCTATAGATCGAACTCTTTCTTGTAGATTGAACTTGTTGAGTGAGTTTTTCCAAATGAGGTTGAATTGCTTCCTTTTATATCCTTCTCAAGGGGTCGAATTCTCTCCTTTAGGCCGACTTGATTTTCCTAGGGTCGACTTGTACTTTAGGAGCTTCCAGGATTTTCTAAACTCAAAAATAATTATTTTTACAAATATATTTTTGCCCATAAGGGTCTTATAAACATGATGTTGACTCCTTTGACTCGAGACAGTAAATCCTAAGACCTAAAAAACCCTATAAGCATGAAGAACATGCTTTACCTAAAACACAATCAATAATGAGCATGAAACCCATGCTTTAATAATAATATATTTTCTTTTCTTTTCTTGTTTGTTACATAGGATACATATTGAAATGAGTACAACAATTATGAAGACCGAAACTAGTTACATTTTCAATAATCCCTCTTAACTAGGGAGGTATTCATAATTGTACACTCAGTACAACATCATATCTCAAATTGAAGAGTTATCACAAAAAGAGTCGGATTGATAAGCCATATTGTAAGCATCATCATCATGACTAGCATTGTCTCTTAGGCCTAACTATACAATCTCTTCTTTAATCAAGAGCATTATGTTGGGAGGCTTTATGTGTGATACCGCACTACCTCTACAAGGCACATACCCCATCTGGATGTCTATAAGATATGTCCTATTAGGACTATTCTTATCTTGGATCTCGAATCTTGAGTCCTCAAAGAATATCAGTCCTCTTCGACCACTCTTCACTTGGATACTTATCACATCCTCAAACAGTGTTGGTCCCTTTCCTTTCTTGAATGTAATATCATCAAGGAAACCGCAAATTCTTATCCAATTCTCTGCCATTCTCTCTTCATCACTTGAAGAGGATAATGTACAAGTGATGTCCCACATCACTCCCTCTCAACCAAAGACAACATCCCTATTCTCCTTTAATCTTGAGAATAACCCCCTCTAAAAGATAGAGGAGATCTAGACTTCCCTTTTATTTGAGAAGTCATCATCACAAGCCTTACAATTTGCCTTCATAAGAGTATTAGCTACCAGTTCTTCATAGTTTTCTGGCTCCCTCTTTCCTCTACATCATCGAGCTTTCTTTCTTTCAAGATATCATGGAGCCACCTTCTCTCTTCAATCTTGTGACAAGTTTCAGGGTACCTTTCTTGCTTATCACTTTCATATTCAACATGAAGGCATTGCATTGAGCTTTCCCAAACTTGAAGCTTGATCATGGCTTCCTTATAAATGTGATAGTATTTAACCTTCAGGTTATCTTATCATACTTCTACCATCCCTTTCCAAATTAACATTTCTTGAACTTACAGCTTTCCAGTACCAAATATTGAGCTTCCCTCAATATTCTTCATCCATACAATTGCACTTGCCTCAACTGCCATCATATATTCCTGCGACATTCTTCCAGGTAGCAAAATAATATGTTAACCAAATAACCAACAATAATGAAAATTAGACTTGCCTCGTTATGATGACCTTCTCATTCCATCAACATCCTCATGATCCATCTCCATATGAATCTTCCTTCATGCATCAAAGTGCCGAAGGATCGAACTTTATTACCAAGTTACAATTTTTCTTCTAGGGACTAGACTAGATGTTAATCATCGTTATACATATATTTTAGAGAAAGTCTTAAATTATTTACACATCCTTAAGTAAGCCAAATCATATTCCTTTCAAGCATCATATATCCATATACATAAGCATATTTTATGACCAACTTTCTTTCACAAGATTCTATACACAAGAATCTTATCTAGAGTTTTAGATCCAACATGCATTCCTATGCTTTCATCCAATCATTTAGATATTCATATATCTCGCAAAGAGCCTACATCCTGACCATTGCATTCTTTCATCCCTTTACTAGTATTGGTTCCACATTACATGGAATGTCTACTTAACCTTGCCATGATGATTTTTCCAAAGACCTTCAAAAAACGATGGTCTTTCCTGAATCATGATGATTCAACTAAGCAGGATGATATCTTCTAATATAATGTTAGATAATGCTTGGATGGTCAATATGCAAAATGGTTTATCTATCCATCTATCTAGATGATCTCTACAAAGAAACTTAATCATGTAAATTCTATACATGCTACTATCATATGCTTCTTTCTAAGATGTTAAACAAAACATATTATCCTAAAATAAATATTAAACTTCACAGAGAGCCGGACAGTCAGTGAACCTTCTTTAGTAGTAAAGATCCTTCACTTCTTCCTTCTTTGCCTTCTTCTCAGGTTCTCCCATTGCTTCGGCCACATGAGCTTCATTCCTTTCCTTTATCTTATTGTTATGCTAGTTTGGAAAGTCCCTCCTAGAGTGTCCAAATTCGTTACATCCAAAACATTGTGCTTTGGATATGTCTTTCTTCTTGGCCTTGCCAAACTTTCCGTTCTTCAACTTCTTAACTCGGGCTAGAAAGGCTTGAGATTGCCCATCTGATCCAATATCATCCTTGACCTTGATCCTTGATTCTTCCATTATGCATTGCACCCACAACTTATCAAAGGGAGTTGAATCCTTCTTGGAGTAGATGCTTGTTGCAAAGTTGCTCCATTATGGTGGCAATGCATTTAGTATACAGATGGCTACTTCAGAATCAATGATTGGTTCCCCAAGTCCTTACAGATGGCCTCTTAGTTGAGAGATTGTCATGAGGAAGGATGCCACATCCTAATCCTTTGATTTCCTCATTATGTACAACTTGTTCCTTAACAACATATTTTGACCTGTTGTACTGATGTCATCGACGACCATATGGTAAACCTCTACTCTAGAGGTTCTATTATTGTAAAATTTCACAACTATGGAAGTTGTGGCAAGGTCTCAAAGGAGGGACTTTCTTTTTGGGGCAAAACTAACCTTTTTTCAAAAGATAGTTTCTATAATTGAATCCATCTTCAATATCCATTTCTTCAACCCCACTCTGCCGGATTTGAATATTGAATCCCCCCTACTTATTTTGGGATGAGATGATCTTTCAAAAGCCAACATAAATATATTGGGGACTTACAACAATATACAAACTAAGCAAGGAAGGGTATACACACATGTGTTAGAATTTGAATTGAAGTTGACTTGAGCAAAGGTATAACAATGCATATTTAATTAAATATTGGTGATTTTAACAACCACGTCCATTAGATTAAAATAATGATACTTTATGTGTATCTATATGCAAAGACAAAATACTTGAAAGGCACCTTCCCAACAACAAAGGTCATTATAAGAAAAATGGAAAAATAACAAGTTGATGGGTGGTATGATTGAATGAAGAATCAAAGGGAAAGAAAGAAGAGACATCCAAGTTTAGTCCTAATAAAAGATTTTATGGCCCCTTCCAAGGAGTGCGTTATTAAGAGGGACACAAACATGATCATGGAGTCTATGCTAAAGTCTTATGGGAGAAATAGGAAGCATGTGAATGAGATATTATGGATTTCAAAAGAGAAATCATGTTATTCAATCCAATAGAAGCAAGTGGATTGGTGCTACTTGAGACTCCATAAGCTCTAAATCAATTGGTGAAAGCAAGAAGTCTAAAAGATAAATGCAAAGAAAGGAATATCCATCTATGTACAAATCTACAATAAATAAATTCAAAACTATACAGTGTTTCCATATAGACAATGTTAGGTCCCTATAACACTAGTGATTCCCCCATTACTAGTGTCATTGTGGCCCTTACTGTTATTGTTGTGCCCTTATTGTCCCCATATTGTTATTATTGTGCCCCATAGAAGCCCACTATTGTTATTTTTGTGCCCTTATATTATTATTGTTATGTTGACTTTGATTATATTGTGACCCCTTAGACTCCTATATATAGAAATGAGGCTTTGTCATTTGTATCATCCAATAATTGTTCTTTTGTGTAATGTAAAGGAGGTTGCCCCCTCGAAGAGGCTGATTTCTAAGTTGTTGATCTATCTTTTCTATCTTTTTGTGAGTTGGTTTCATAACAGACAACCTAGGTTCGAACCCTAAAAAGTGTAGGGTCTTTGTGAGTGTTTGTGAGGGAATGTGTTTGACATCACATAATTGGATTCCCTTCATCATCAAAGAGACATGTGTCCCAAAAGTCAATTTGGTTTAAGTGGATGTTAATATGATACATTGTATATTTTCTTAGGGTAGTAGCACAATTGGAAAAAAGCATGTTGGCAAGCCCTTGTGTATCCAAGTGATCGAAAGTTCAATCCCCCAGACATATCTCACCAATTGAACTTAAAAAAAATATGATACATTGTATATTGCAAAGCCATTAAGTTAAGTATTGACCTTGGCTAACCCAAATATTTAATTAGAATTTAAGCTCAAACACAACATTAGAAATGAAACCTTCACTCTAGATCTAAGGATATAGGGGTCAACATTGGATATTGGATACAAGACAAGGTGATCAAATGTATCTCTTGGACTAGCATTTTTTACAAAGGAATACAAATTTTAATGCTTATATTAACATGTATGTATAATATAATAATGAAATAGTCACTCTTTAGTTCATGGATAAAAGTGTTGGTGTGGAAGGAAATCTCGAGGGATGTGTCACTATAGTCATAAAAATTGCATTTATTGTGGCACATGGAGAACTTATTAATTGGGTGTAGCTTTAAAAATGGATAGGAGTGTTATCCTCCCCACCTAACTTCAATTCCTACAAATGACATATTTAGTGATTAATGAGTATATTGTTGTAATAATTTTGAACCCTGTGTTAAGAAATTGCCCACTTTTTCTAAGAGATCTAGATGGGTAAAGTGAATGGGAAAACTAGGAATCTTACCCATACTAGAGTAGTCATCGGCAACATAGTGAGAGGATTGAAGTTGGGAAACCATGGCTTCACTAGAAGACCAACTCATCCCCAAAACCATGGACCTTGGTCAAGGATTTTTTTCTTATCCTCAAGACATTTGAATATCACCACAAAAAAACATGGGTCTACATCCACCCAAACCGGCGTTCATCCAATCCTATCATAATCGAACAGAAAAACGCTACTTTTTCAATAGAAAATGGGGAATAAAAGTATCACCCAAGGATAATGACCATCGCATCAAGCGCTCAATCATAACGGAGGAGCAATAATTTGACAATCACACGTCCTTGATTTCTGTTGATTTAACTCTGAACACTCACGTAATATTCTCTTGCTTGGCGAATTAAACACCACTGCATGGAGTGGACGAGGATTGAGCCGAACCCTGGATGAAGCCCACTTCATTCTCATCTAAACACAAAACTATATATACGTCAAAGCTATTACAATAGATTCTGACTGTCAACACCTCGAGGTTCTGTTTATATGTGGCTACCTTTTATGGTTACTATTGAATGTGTGATTGGCAATAGTAATGGCAACTTAGGGCTGCCAAATTTCCTTCGATTCCCTCACTACATCCTAACGCAAATAGTTGTTCAATGCCTTGGGTGTCTTTCAAAACTGGTAGGCAGCGTCTTCTTTGATATTTCTCGATGGTTTTAATTCCACTACAATCACAACTTTCATTTACATAAACTTCGTGTTTTCGCACGAGCGACGATTGTTCTAAGGTGAAATGTCACTTGGATGGTTTCAATGTTGTTGACCCATCATAACTAACTAACGGATATGCCCATTACAATTTTATACCACCCCATTATCAATATCAATTATGCATGGGAACCAATTAAAGCAACTTTTCACATTAATTTTATATGAGCATGAGAACATGTGTTAACAAGCAGCCCATAAAGCCTCATTTTGAATGCCATAGTCACTTAGAAGGAATTCCTCTTGTAGTAGCATCCTCCCTACTAAACTTTGCTAGTGCTAACATTAGAACCACCATTACAACAAGATATCTTTCTAGTGTTGACAACACCATTATAGTAAGATACCTCAAGAGAGACAGAAAATTTAAAAAGTATGATAGTAATACTTATCCAGAAGATGGTATTGAAACTAGTAATTGTTCACGAATCCATAAGATTGTAAGGTCATTCTCATTATCATAATCATTGTCATCATCATCACCATCATCCTTGTCATTGTTATTTCCATCATTACATTATCATCATAATCACCATTCATGCCATCATCATCATCATTATGGACATTGTTTGCAATTGTTCATAATTGTAGATGTTGTAAGAAATATCATCAACCCAAAAAATGTGATCAGTGCTAGAAAAGGGTTGTTTAGGACACATTGATATACGTAAGAGAAATAACAACTCTATTTTTGACAGATGATCGATGATCATCATCATCACCACCATTATCATCGTCATTGTCATTTTTATCATCCCCATCATCATCATTAATGTAATTTCTATCGACATTGTTGTAATCATGCATCATCATCATTCATGCCATTATTGTTTTTGATGATGACCTAGATGAAAATGATGATCATGACACCAAAGATAATGCTTATGATTATGACAATGACAACATCTAAAATTGGGAAGATTCGCCAACGTCATTAGCATCGTCATCATCATAATCATTGCCATCATCATCATTGTCATTGTAACAACTATCGTCTTTATCATCATAATCACAATTCATGTCATCGCCATCATCTTCATTTTCATCATTGTCAATATTATTGACATTGTCATCAATTGTTCATAATTGTCAATGCCATAAGGAATATCATCAATGCAGAAAATATGATGAGTGTTGGAAAAGGGATGCAAAAGCGAACATAGAAATGGGGGCAACAATAGAAGTAAAATTGGATGAAAAGTGGATACAACATAAGTAGATGCACAACAACATGAAAAACCTGACACAAAAGTGGATGCAAAAGTAGATGCAGTTGTCAATGCAAACTTGGATGCAAACATGAAGGCAAAAGTGGAAGCAAACATGGGTCCAATGGTAGGTGTAAAACTTGGCACAAATTGTGGTGAAACAAATGTGGATGCAACAACGGAAACAAAAGTATATGCAAAAATGGATGAAACAAAAGTGGATGCAATAGGGGATGCAAACGTGGAAGCAAATGTGGTTGCAATGGTAGGCGCAAGATATGGTGCAACAAAAGTGGATGTAACAATAGACAAAAAATATGAAAAATAAGATGCAAAAATGGATGTAAAAGTGGAAGCAAACATTGATGCAATAGGCAAAACAAAATTGGATGCAAAAAATGGATATAATGTAAGTAGATGCAAAAGTAGATACAAAATGAGATGCAAAACCCAATGCATAAACCTGACATAAAAGTGGATGCAAAAATAGATGCAATATTTGATGCAAAAGAGGATGTGAACATGGATGCAAAATTGGAAGCAAATGTGGATACAACAGTGAGTGCAAAACATGGTTCAAATTGTGGCATAACAAAAGTGGATGTAATGATAGATGCAAAAAAAGAATCAAAGTATGATGCAAATGAAGATGTAAAAAGGGATGCAAAAAGTGAAATTTAAAATGGGTGCAACAGTGGATGAAAAATTGTGTGCAAAAGTGGATGCAATAGAATTCGATGCAAAAGTAGATGCAAAACGAGACACAAAACCCGATGCAAATCCCGATCCAAAATTGGATACAAAAAGGGATGCAAAAATAGATGTAGTAGTTGATGAAAACCTAGACGCAAATGAGGCTGCAAACGTGGATGCAAAATTATAATCAAAAGTGGGTGCAAAAGGAGGTGCCAAACTAGGCGCTAATTGTGGCACAAAAATATTAGATGCAATAGTGGGTACAATAATAGATGCAAAAGAGGATGTAAATATGGATGCCAAACAAGAGGGAAAAGTGGATGCAACAAAAGTAGATGCAAAATTTTATGCAAAACTAGACACAAAACACGATGTAAAACTTGGCACAAAAGGGATGCACAAATGGATGAAAAAATGGATGCAAAAAATGATTTAAAAAAGGATGCAAAAAAGGATGCAAAAGTCGATGCAAAAGTTGATGCAAGTGTAGGTGCAAAAAGTGGATGCAAATGAGGATGCAAAAGTATGTCAAACAAAATTAGGTGCCAAACTTGATGCAAAACCTGGAACAAAACCTGGTGTAAAGGATGACACAAAACTTGGCATAAAATTTGGTGCAAAACGTGGTGCAAAACCTATTGCAATACCTGGTGCTAAACTTGGTGTAAGATTTGGTGCAAAACTTGATGCAAATTTTGTGTCAAGTTTTGCACCATATTTGATAAATGGATGCAAATAGCACCAAAAATGGGCTCTAGATGCAAAAAAAGAAGTAAAAAGGGACGCTAATCGCTGGTTTTGTTGTAGTGATTGGCAACTACTTTCTTTTTTTTATTGATGAGAAGTATTAATATTCCACTTGTGAAATGTTGCAACAAAGACATGGATAATTCAAGTGAGAGGATTATCAATGGGTGGTTTATGTCAGTAAGATATCGTCTTACACAAGAAGATAAATAGAGCTATTTCCATGGTCACAGTGGGAATGCCAAAGCCTAGACCCCGTTTAACATTGTCCTAAATATACATGAGTACAATGAATCCTATAATACTACCAATGCATATCCCATAATTCCAATAATTGAAGAATGAACTCTTATGCTTCTTCACTACTAGGTCATCCTCTTCAAGTTGATCTACACCAAATGCTTTTAATGAGGGTTTGTGGCCTCCTTGCCCCAGAGAAACCAGGTAGATTGAGAGGAAGAAAATCCAAATCCGATTCAAAATCCTAAAAGAGTTTGATAAAGTGACCAATGTTAATCCCTGTAACAACCCATTACATGCAGTGTTTGTTACTCAATCTCCATTCACGAGGTTAAAGAAAAATTAAACAACTATTTTCAAACCCAAAATATATAGTAAAATATATATAAAACGTTCTCATATCCATCAAATTTTTCACGAATTCATCGGCAAGTAATTGTACAGCTACAAAATTATCAATTTCATAATATTACAACATTATAAAAAAATCTAGTGGGGTGCCAAATACTGCAAGGTCAACCCAATAAGGTAGTGATAAACTTGATGCTAACAAAGGATTTGTCCTTCAAGATCGATTCGTGGAAGGAACGCCCATGTTGGCTTTAGTGGGATGGTCCTGATTGACTTAATCTTGGGACAATCAGATAAGGTTCCATGCTGACAACATGAGGTTTTAAACTAACTGTTTTTTGGGGTGGTAGGTTGGATACTTTGGGTGTCTTGCTCATCTATGAGATTTCGAACCAGTGAATTTTACATAGGAAGTACCTTAACATAAACTATGTCACCATTTATTTTACACCTAATGGGTGTGGTTCACTAATTGTTAACCTATCCATCAGTTCCATTTAATTGCCCTCTGCCCTGGCTGTATAGCATGAATTTGTAAGGATGGGACATTGAGATTGAATACAAATATTACGTTTTTTTGAGCTTATCTCTCAGACCTAGCATCTGAATAGAAGGAAGCCCACTCAAACTCCTCTTAAACATTTTTGAAAAGCAGAAAGTGAAAAAGAAATTACTTACAAGCATCTAGTTGCTATATTCGTAGCTATCTAGTTTGAGTTTCAAAGGAATGAATTCAGTGCAAATTTGGATTGTTTAAGATTAGCACCTAGGCAAAAGGAAGTCCACTCAAACCCCTCAATGTATGTTTCTTGAAGAACTTGAGAAAAAAGTATGAGAAAAAATACAAAAAAATGAGCCAACCTTTAGCTACAGTCTACCTTAGATGTTTAACACATGTTTAGCATAGGTTTCAAAGAAATGAGATTGGGTGCAAATCCTAGATTGTTATGGCCAACTATTTACCCCTTGGGATATGTTTATAGAAACACTTTGAAAAAGAAAATAAAATACTAACCATCAAATAGATGACAGAAGACAGGGCAATGGTCCAATATCAAGCCAAATATGAATCTGCAATAAAAGCTCCAAGGAAAGGAAGCATGCTTATCACCCCAGACCAGACATTCACATTCTTTGAAGTAGTAGTGGTGCTCTCATGCATAACATCTATGGGGTAAGTCACCAAATTTGGAAGAATGCCTGCATAGGCTAACCTTTCTCCTATCTCCACTCCTGTGAAGAATATGATGGTAAAACATATGGACCAGACAACAACTACTAGAATATCATGGAATGTGTAAGAGAATATAACTGTAATGTTGATGATAAAACATTTAGAACAAACATACCAGCTACTACAATACAATTGAATGTATCATATAATAGAATTCAAATGAATTCATACTAATTATGAAGAGTGATGCTTTGCATTGTCCAACATGAGTTCTCCTAACAAAGTGTCCATGGAAATCAACAAATCCATCTCCAACAAAGCCACTAGATGAGGAACAATAATCCTCTTCCATTGTTGTGTGCTTAAATAGTTTCCATTGATTTCCTATAATAATAATAACAACAAAAAAGAGGCTCTAATAATAATAATAACAGAGAGGAGATTGTAGTTTAAAGTGACTTTCATGACTAGTTGAACCTTCTCATAAATCTTGATAGGGAATTGTTTCACTGTTTTTTCTTTTTAAATTCTATTTTTGGTCATACATACACTTCTTTTTCCCATAATTTCATTTATTTTAATCATGTGTAAATGTAAAAAGTAAAACAATTTAGCTACTCCTCTTACTTGATACTCCATGATTAGCTACTTCTTTGAGTATCTCTTGAATTATTGTCATTTACCTTGGAAAAATATCCCTTGCAAGTATGATGTCAATAGGAATAAGGACTGTAAGAGTTACAACATGTATAGATTCTCAAGACAGTAAATAAAGGTGAGCAATCAATGGAAATTTGGGTAGTAGGGAATTTAAGTTTTTTCATAGGGTCAAATGAGTCTCTTATGAAAATCAATCAATGAGGTACATTGGGAAGCATTTGGGACCCATCCTTGTACATAACTTGTGATAGGATTTAAAACTTGTGCCAATGTACACAACAAAAATCTTGTCCCAAAAAAGTATGCTTCAAAAAAGCCCACCCCATCCCATCCCTTTTCCTCAACATTAAAAACACATATTTTTTTATGCCATCTAAGCCTGTGTATTTTGCTACGGCTCCTCAAAGGAAACAACACATACATTAAAACACAATTTATTTTACACAGTATGGATGACGAAGAGCTATTATGCCTCTGTTATGCAACACATTTGTACTGGTTAAAAAAAATTGCCACTGTAAGAAGAAGCACTTGACCCACATGGTGTATAAATAATAAATGTTTCCATATATTCATCCGTCAAAATCTGTTCGCAGCGACATTCCAAGTTGTAGAATACTTTGTCACATCCATAATAATCAACAAGAGAAGGATGGGAAAGCTTTGAAACGAAAGTTTTAAATACCTTTTGAAAACAAAATCCATTAAAATTGAAAAAAATCAATGGCTTAGCTAAGGGAAAACTATAATAAATTCAATGTGATTCTTCAATATTTAAAGCAATCTCTAACAAAAAACATGGTATGATCATTATAACATACATGTACATGTAGATGTCCCCCCCATGGCTCAACTGTCACTTGTAGAAATAGCAGACATTGAGAAAATTTGCAACAGTAAACACTGGAGCCTTTGTATAGCTTTGAGGTAGAAATGCAACATTCCATATTCCTTGTTCAATTTGTTTTCGAATAGGATATTGCATAGTTTCGCTCTCCATGCTACAATGAGAATATATGTGTTTTGTGTCCAATTTTGGACCATGGAACGTGACACAAGTATAGCTCTCTAAATGCTCCATTCGAACCTGAGAGGTGAGATTGTAAATTAATGGGGAGAACTAATCATTATTGTCTCACTTCGCTTCCCAGAAGAACTTAGCTGTGGATCTAACCTCTTTTCATTCCAATGATTGTTCCCAACTCTAGAAAATGTCTTGAGATCCAATGGAGAAGTTGAGATTTTGGCCTTCTCTGACTTTATGGACCCCTTGAGATTGAAATCTATGAAGAAACAAGGAGCATTGAAGAACTTTTTATTACCTTTGGGCCAGTATTTGGTGGGTGATAAATTGGATAGGTAATCACTCATCATATGAAGGATGCATGGGGATTTTTGAACAAGCCTAGAGATTTTTCCAAGCATCCCTTCCTCTCCTTGACACTACTAATCTTGATCAAAACACTTTCTTTGTCTAGGAAATAATTCAAACCCAAAATTTTCCTTGGTAGTGGTAAGGGATTTTGTCCAAAAGAAAATTCTGATACCTTGTCAGTTGCCATGTAAGTGTCTTTTAAGTATTCACTGAATGAATCAGATCCACCTTTATTGTGTTTTGGGGTTACAGTTGCAGAGCCAACAACTCCAGCTTTGACATTAAAAAAGGGACTAGTATTGGATCGAATATTGGAATGCACACCATCGTCATCAATTATGCTCTTCACTTGAAGTTGCATATTGTGTTGCTCAGGTATGCTATCAGGTGAGGTGACAATTGCGGAGTAAAAGCCAGATTCTTTGATTTTATTAGAGGATCCAACATTCGATAGATCATCCACAAGCAGAAAGGACAAATGCCCACTATCATCAGAAGATGCATTCTCCCCGAATGACTGTGAAGGAATACGTTCATCATCAACCCAAAATTAAGACTTAAAGTAGAAATTCCATGACTTCATAATCTTAGCCATCAACAAATTTATATGAAGCAAATGAGCCACCTGGCTACTCGAATGCTTCCTTGGAGAGCTTATCTGCTGGTTGATTGAGCTCACGAGAAATGTGGGTGAAGGATGACCATTGTAGCAACTGAATGCATTTCCAAATTTGAGACATTAGGGATTGAAGCCACACATTCTACATAGAAAACTTACATTAGCCCGGTGAACAACTATTTGAGATTCCCAATCACTTGCAACCTCTTCAAACGATAATCACTTTCCAAATAAAGAACAACAAACTATGTTGAGAAGTCAACCTTTCAATTGGAATAAGGTACTAGAATATATCTGATAGGAATGAATTGAAACGAATTTATATACAAAACACCACCAATCCCACAACTAGGTGGATGCCCTTGGTTGGCCCCATCAAAGAAACCCTATGGGGTATCATAGTCCAGAGTAGACATAATCACCATACCATATTTCTTCAGTTTAGGATTGCACTAGAAGTTACTCATGAGCTTAACGATAAGACTATCCACCACTTCTAATCGAAGTTGCTTATCTTGAATGCATCGATATTTTGAGCCCATCATACAAAATAAAAAAAATTGACGAGGCATCAAATCATAGTTAAAGACAAATCTTCATCCATTAACCAACCTTGTACACATATCTCTAAGCTTTCCTTATTCCAAGATACCTTCAAATAATTTTCGAGCTCTATGTAGGAGCTATCAACCCACTTTTGAGTCCAATGTGCCATGTAAGTAACTTGTCGCTGAGTCGGCCACTGAACCTTGCAAAGTTTATACTGAAAAAGAAAGTTTGAAAACATTAGTGACTTTTGAAAATATGAAACCCCTATGCATTTATTTCATGGTCAAAGATTCATTTGAAAGAGATGGAACTACGAATCTAAGTTCAGTTCTGCTAGATTTGAGATAAAATTTTCACCAAAAGGGAAAATACTTGAGACCCATGATATCGTGGCCTTCCTCTACAAAGAAACTAACCAGCAAGAGTTATTTTACCAAAGTGTGGAAGATTGGAGTGGAAATAAATGAAACTATGAAGAGAGAAAATGTGGAAGACGTGGTAACGAGACTGATGAGAGGAGAAGAAGGGAGGGAAACGAGGAAGAAAAATGAGTCAAAAATCACGGTGGGTTTATCTATCTATCTTTGTTTAAAAATTCTAATCTAGCTTTCTTCTCATCAAAGGACACAATATATGAAATATCCAAAAATACAAAGGGAGACACATGCAGAAACTAATAACAATGCCCCCATTATAATAAATACACTAGGTTTAGAGAGTGGCATGGAGTGTGCATAATACCATTTGAAAAAACTACCTTCAATTGCATCAAGAAAATCCCAACCAAAAGAGCAAATCAAGTTCACAGAAGCACCTATAATGGACAAGGTTTTGAGACTTAAAAAATTTCCTCTCAAGATACGCAGTTGCAAAACATCCATGTGTTCTGTGTTAGTGTTAGTAGACCAAACTTACGATGACTTGACTTGAGCATTGGTTACAAATGCATTGATGGTGAACCAATTTCCTCTACTGCCAATAGGGTAATCCCGTATTTCCATTTTTTCCAATAGAGAAGTAGAGAAACCATCTATTTTGAAGTAACCAATGAGTGTCATGTTTAAGAACATTTCTATTACTGTTGGCACTAAAAGAACCAGACCCATATTTGACTTCCACTTCCCTAGCTTCGATGATTTAAGAAGATATTTAGTTTTCCTGGGCACCCAAATCCTTGTAATTTTCTAGGGCATCAAAATCCATGACTCTCACTCCTCTGCCTTCCTTGTCTTTAGAACTCAAATATCTCCTCATCAACTCTATCCAATCATCATTTTCTGTTGGATGCAATGGAATGGAGATGAAAGAATGTTCTTTTGGGATGGGTTTCTAATAAATGTAATCATTTGTTTCATGGACTGAAAATATATCCAACTTTTCCCCTTTCATGTGTTTCTTTTCACCCTCCCTCAATCTCAGCCCTCCAACTCCATCAATTTCCTTTTTATCCATGTACAACATGCTCTGGTCACACCCATGACAGCGATAGGTCAAATAGCCCTGAGATACTAGCAAGTACATGGTATCAGTCAGTCGATTCAGCTCTCCAGGCATCTGAAGAGAAAAAAGGATGGTGAAGTTATGGTCTTTCTTAAAATTATTAGTAGACTTGAGGGTCAAATTGAGAAAACAAAAATAAGGTATGTTGATTCACAAACTTGTTACCTATTTTATTTATAGGGACATACACCATAACCTATTAGAGGTAGTGCTATGACGTTTGCTCATTATTACACTAATCAAATACAAAGCTACAAAGGTTGAACTCCCAAAGATTGACCACACAAATGATTTTCCCCGTAAAGAAAGGGAGACAAAGAGGAGAAAATGATCCAAACATAAATCCTGCAATTTGGAATAACCAACAAAATACATGATTAGAATAGAAAATATGAGATTAAAACATAAACACAAGAATAAACTTGAAAATAATTCTACACACACGTAGAAATCCACGATTATAGAATGCAATGCATAAATTGATCATATAATATAAACATCATTGAGTTATATTGACTTGCTGAAAATGAATATATAAATCATCACATCCCCCTGAGTATGAGTATGAATGAATGGAACACACTATGTCTTCCCATTTCCATTGGCCTCAAAACCTAGCCATGGATTGACCATACTACTTCAAAATACATTACGATCAGGACATTAAATCACTAATGCTACATCCTACTAAATAAAAAATTGATGTGATCCGTATTTTCCCAACTATAAAAGTGAGTATGAATGAATCCAACACACTCTACCTTCCCATTTCCACCCTCACAAGCATTCGATGAGTCAACCAGATACCCATCCTATATGCATTTTCATAATCTAGCTAGCCAATTAGTCATTAAAAGGTGCCCAATACTTCCACCTCCTCTTGAGACCAAAGGTCCGTCATGATCAACTTCTGGACCTTTTTCAAATAAATATTGCTCAATAAGAAAGTCAAATCTTAAACTTTGACATAAACTAATAATTTAATTTGAGATGTGAATTTTTTTTATGGGTAATAACTAATAAGTCTACACCATTATAGTTTGATTCCTACATGAGTGTTTGAGGAAAATATAATAATGGAGGGAGGGAAGTAATTGTTGGAAAGAATAGTTATTTACATATTTATTTTGTGCAAGAGTTGCTTAAATTATGGTGGGAAGAAAATCATGGTGAATATGTTATTTACCCCAGTATGAACCATTTTAAAGGCTTTATTTTTGGAAGGTTTTCTTGCAAAGCTTACGAAGAAAAAACACTATGCAATTTTTTTTTTTTTAATAATTAAATCATGCATGAATAATGCAACCATATCCCTAAATTATGACATAAATTATGTGAAGCAATTGTCCACATGGAATTTTGTTGTGCGCATGCTACAATAAACCCTTCAAGTTATGTCTATTTAAATCTATGAAATATTTTTATTTTTATTTATTTTTTATTATAATAATATTGAAAGATAAATATTTGTTTTCTAAAATTAAACAACACAAGTAGCATTAGCTAACGCTAAATTAGTAGTCTTACTTTCTCACGTTTAATAAAATTTATAAGTAAACTAAGATTTGTTTACTTAGGGTCGTTTTGGGTTTGAAGATGAATCTTTAAGGTTGTTTCCTTTGTTTTAGTTTAAATAGTAAAAAATTTAAGGTTTCTTTATTCAAGATTATGATATATCTGTGGCGTGGATACATTTTTTGAAGGAATTGGTAATAGCTAAAATTCGCGGAATTAAGATGGTCAATCAAGTAGATCTTATTGCAGATTCACAAATTATAATGGAGTGTTTAGAAATATCATGGTACAAAAGATGGTGTGAAGAGGTAATCAGAGAAAACAGGATGCAGAACTAAACACAACACAACTTCAACTTTACATTGCCAAATACTGGTTTTTATACATTACAATCAAG
This sequence comes from Pinus tabuliformis, assembly GCA_031772625.1. NCBI lineage: Eukaryota > Viridiplantae > Streptophyta > Pinopsida > Pinales > Pinaceae > Pinus > Pinus tabuliformis. The sequence continues at coordinate 739,901,288 of CM062806.1, read as the reverse complement.
TTTCTTGATTTTGATTGTCGGTGGCTTCTTCAGGAAGCTATCTGAAGTCTTCAGAAGCCTCGAGACAATCTCCTGAACTCTCGAGAAGACTCCCTACCTAGCATAGTCAATGTGGAAGGTTGGTTGGTTGGAATTACTGTTTATCCAACACTCCCCCTTAATTCCAACACACAAAATATCCTATAACACAATACATAAGACACACACATGCTATTAATTGACATGCCTGCTAGTCTAAGTCTCAGCTAGGCTTACAACATAATCTGGATTTTCTACAACACATAACTTACTTCTACAAAACTCAAATTTGGCCCATCCAAGAGGCTTAGTGAATATGTCAGCTACATTCTCATTTGTATTACAATATATTAAGTCAATTTCCTTTTATTGGACTTTTTCCCTTACAAAATGATATTGTGTGTCTATATGCTTTGACCTTGCATGACATACATGATTGTTCGCCAATTTGATGGTGCTTTGATTATCACATCTGATCACTATAGGTTCTTGTTGACCTTCACCAATATCTTCAAGTATCCTTCTAAGCCAGATAGCTTCACAGGTGGCACTGCATAATTATTTATACTCTGCTCCAGTTAATGACAAGGAAATTTTTGGTTGTTTCTTATTGCTCCATGATATAGCTCCTAATCATTTATTGAACACATATCTAGTGGTGGATTTCCCGTCATCTGGATTTCTAGCCTAGTAAAAATTAGAATGACATGTTGATTCAACATTACAATCATTAGTATATTCAATACCAAAATTGGTAGTTCCCTTTAAATATCGAAGGACCCTTTTTGCAACTATATAATGGCTTTCATGAGGCTTAGCCATGAATTGAATAAGTAAGCTTACTGCATAAGCAATGTTTGGTTTGGTGGTAGTGAGATAATTCAAACATCCCACTAATTGTCAATGTAATGTTCCATTCACTTCTTTTGTTCCATCATTACTTCTCAATTTGATATTTTGTTCCAATGGAGTACTCACTGCTTTACATTCATTCATATGAAACATCTTTAGTACTTCATTTGTATATTTTCTTTGTGTGATTAATGTTCTTCCATCATCTCTCCATACTTCAAGACCTAGACAATAGTGCACCTAAACAAGATCCTTCATCTTAAATTCTTTTGATAACTTCCCTTTTATATCTTTAATCAATTTATTAGCACTCCTTGTTATTATTAGATCATCAACATATATAGAGAGTAATACTATAACTCCATTTGTATCTGTCTTGACATACAAATTAGGATCATTTTTTATTTTCTTAAATCCTTGTTGAAATAAGAATTTATTGATTTTCTCATATCAAGATCTAGGTCCGTGTTTTAGTCCATACAAGGCCTTTTTTAACTTGCATACAAGATTTTCTTGTCCCTTTACAAATCCTTCTGGTTTAATAAGATAAATCCCCTCTTTTAAGTCACCATTTAGAAAAGCTGACTTCACATCTAATTGATGTAGCTTCCAATCATATTTAGTTGCCAATGCTATCATTATTCTGATTGTATTCATTTTTGCAACCGGAGCAAAGGCATATTCATAATCTATATCTTCTTTTTGTGAATAACCTTTTGTAACCAATCTTGCCTTATACTTGTCTATGCTACCATTTGCATTAAATTGTGACTTGTACAACCATTTTGATCCTATAGGAACTTTATTTTCAGGTAATTATGTTAATTCCCAAGTTTCATTTTTCGTTATAAAGTCATATTCTTCTTTCATAGCTTCCATCCATTCTTTATGATTTTTAGCTTGTTCATAATTTAAGGGCTCAAAAACAATCATTACTTGACACATTAAAGCATAATATTTACACCTAATAGGGGTTTGAATTTGTCGTGTTGATGTTCTTAGAGGTTTGTTACATTGTGGAGTACCTTCTCCTCTTCTTCTTCTCTGTGGAGTGCATTCATTACTTCTTTGTGGACTTTGACTTCTTGACATGTCTTTTGGAATATACATGCTTTCTTGAGCTTGAGTTGATTCCACAACTTCTTCTTCTTCCTTAAAGTTGTCATAAGGAGGCTGCCATACATTATGTTCATCTTCTTTTATTTTTTTATCTGCATGCTCATAATATAAAATCTCTACTTGTAAAGACCTTGTGAGTACTTGGATCATACATTTTATATGTTTTTTGATCAGTACAATATGATCCAATAAAAATTCATTTGATGGCCTTGGCATCTAATTTTGTCCTACCATTTTAAGGAATATGAGCAAAGGCCTTGCATCCAAATATCCTTAAATGACTAACTTTAGGTTTAAAACCATAAAATGCTTCAAATGGTGTTTTGTGCTCAAGATACTTAGTAGGGCTTCTATTTTTAAGATATACAGTTGTATTAATGGCTTCAGCCCAAAAACTATTAGGAAGTCCTTTACTTTTTAACATACTACAAGCACATTCAACTAGTGTTCTATTCTTTCTCTCAGCTACTTCGTTTTGTTGAGGTGTATGTGGTACTGCAAATTGTTGCATAATTCCATTTTGTTTGCAATATTTGATAAAATCTCCCGAAGTGTACTCACCACCTTTATCTGATCAAATAATTTTAATGCTCTTTCCTGTTTGCTTTTCAACCATATTCTTGAATTCTTTAAAGTATTAAAACACATCAGGTTTATTTCTTATAAAGTACACCGAGGTGTATGTAGTGCTATAATCAATAAATATAAGAAAGTAATATGCTCTACCAAGTGACTTAGTTTGCATTGGACCACATAAATTAGTATGCACTAGTTCAAGTATTTCACGTTTTCTTCTATTTCATGCATAGGAAATTATTTCTTATTTTGTTTTCCTACACATGGAAACATACATTCCTTTGGTATATTTTCACTAGGAAAGGTGAGGTGCTTCATGATTTGGGTGGTGGAGAACTTTGTGTGTATTCAAATAAAATAAAAAAGGAAAAAATTAAAAGTGGTCAACTTTGGTGGGGGCGAGCCAAATAAGTCCATCCTTTGCTCAAGTGGGGATTTTACTTTAGAAAACACAAGAGTCTTCTTCAGACAAAAGTATTGTAGCAACTTGCTACGAACTTCTTTATCTGACCCCATTACCTTCCAGTAACCAGACCCCGTTAATTTGTAAGGACGAGTGAATTACATATTATGTCCAGGAATGAAGAAGAATGATTGTCTCTCCTCCAAATCATTAGAAAAAACTACAAGATAACTACGTCAATTTATATTGTGAATAGTTATCTTCAAATTCATTGCACGAAAGAAACAAAATTGAAGATGAAAAAAGAATAATATGAACAAGATGAAACTTTTGTAATAATTAATTGTGTTGGAAATAGTAATTACTACCGCACGCAGTGCAGTGAATATTAAGAATGTGAGTTAATTTGAGTTAGTTTGAGGTCAATCTATATTTGGAAATGCTAAATTTAGTGTGAGTTTGCATGATGAAGTTAGTCAAAGAGAGTTTCAATTGAGTCATTAGTTAGAAAGAATAAATACCCTACATTGGGTTGAATTGTAACCAATCAAATTACGTGTTAATACTAAAAGTAGCTCGTATTGTTTTGTGTGTGTGAAATTTGTGCTTTACTTCCTTTGCCTTTCCTTAAAATTGGTATCAAAGTTGAGATCAAGTTGAAAGATCCGAGAGAAAGTTCATGTCAATAGCGTTGCAGTAACTCACTCAAAAATAAGAAAATAATTTTTTTATTTTATTTGAAAAGCGTTGCAGTAACTCACTCAAAAATTCTAAATCCACGTTATAACACTCGTGAGGAGCAGGGGAAGTCACTTTACACCTCCAAACTTATAACGTTGGTGAAGAGAGGGAAGTAGTGTTACACCTCCAAACTTATATTGCTAGTGAGGAGAGGGAAAGTAACACGAGCCTCTGTATATCGTAAGGCATGTTATCTTGAATATTGTTTTTTTAAAGGGCTATAGCCATAGACGTTTTCGAAAGTTTTAAGTTTAGAGCAGGTTTGAAATTTGAAAGTTTTTAAATAAAGTCAAAGCGCCATTTAAGAGTGTGAGCCCTTGTTATGAAGTTTTAAAGCTTTGAAGCATCTATCAATTTTTTTTTGTTATTAAAGAGTTTGAGTACTTGTTATGAAGTTTAAAAGGTTTTTGGTTTTTTTTTTTTTTAAAAGAGTTTGAGTGATATTAAAAAAAGTTAAAAAAATAAATATTATTTTAAAAAAATAAAAATAAAAGGGTTTGATCAAGCGCTTATTTAAAAAGTTTTTTTTTAAAGGTGTTTTTTATATTTAAGAAACCAAGTTACATGGGATGAAAAGGTTTGCAAAAGTGCCTAAATAGTTGTTTATAAAGGGATAAAACGACCTTCTATTAAAGGTTTGGAGATAAGGAATTTAAAAAAAGAAGTGCATGGTATTAACAAAAAAAAAAGTTTTTTTTATTGAAAATAAAGTTTAGGGTTTTGCAAAGGGTCTTTCGTCTACAAACTTTTTCTGGTTTTTCAAGCATGATAGTGTTTTGGGTTCAGATAAATCCCTCTATGTACATGAATCCAATGGAGAATCTACCTTAAGGGTGCACATATTAAAAATCATATTTTTTTCAGGGGCAATATCGAAGGAAGCCTCGTGCAATAAAGAAAGTAAATAAAAGACAACAGTCATGGGTCACAAAGCGAGACTAAAATAGATCAAATGAAGAAATCTAAGGAAGGGGAAATTATTGTTTCCATTTTTAGAGAGGTTCATGCCGTAGCTGAAAAACCAAGAAGTCTAGCAAAATACAGAAGAGCAATCGAGGTTGATTGGTGTAGTGTGGATCTGCTACCATCTCGTATGTTTACTGGTAAAAGTTTTGATTTTTGGGTTGTGAAAATGTGAACTTTTCTTCGAGGTAAAGAGTTAATTGAGTATCAGTATAATAACAAAGATGATGAAGTATCTAATGCTTTAGTATTGGATTTTATAAAACAACCATTGGATGAGAGGTTTTTGTGAAAGGCAATAAAAGTAAAATCTTCCAAGGAAGTGTGGAAGATCCTGGAGGAAGAATTTGGTACAAAGTAAAGTGGCAAACAATTTGTGTCACAATTTGTTGAAGAATCAATAGAGAAGTTAGCTGCAGATCTAAGATTAGATGAGCAAGACTCTGGGAGAAAAATAGAGCTTAAAGTATCCCACTCAAAAGTGGATGATGGCCATGAATACTGTAAAAGTGAAAATGCGACAAAGATTACAAAGAGAGAAGTTGAAGCCTCCACTACAAGGAAAATACCTTCTAGCGAAGGTTTTTAGTGTTATAAAATTGTAAAAAAAGCATCCGCTAAAACATCCATTTGTGATAGTGGAGGTTTTAATGAAACTTCATTATAACTTAAAAAATCTGGGTGGCTAGAGCTTCTAGCAGATGTGTTTTTTTTCGATGCGCTTAATGGAAAATGTATCATCGATGCGCTACATACATAAAAGCATCGAGCGACATACATAACTAAAAGCACCGAGACGTTGAATGCAAATAATACTAGTGCGTAATATATATCACACTGGTGCTAAGAGATAAAAAAGCCCTGGGGCGTTCTTCTAAGGAATGACACTGGGGCATACAAATAATAATTGTTGTGTGGTGATTTTTTAAAAACTTGTAGTGCCAATGCGTATCATTAGTATAAAGGCCCTGATGTGTTAGTTATACAAAACGACCAATGCTATTAGTTTTCATGCAGCACCGGGTTGGAAATAATATTTTGTAGGACCAGGGAGTTAGATATATGGAAGCACTGGTGCGTTAAGAATTACAATGCATTGGGGTGTTAATCTCAAACAATACTGGTGATTGAAGTCATAAACACATCGGTGCTCTCGTTTTCCTACAAGGCACGGAGCATGCAAAAATATGTCATATGTCATCATGGTGCTTTTATATAACACAATGCACCAATGCTTTTTCATATTATAGACGCACTGATTTTTTGAATGAGATTTTCTCTTTTTTGGAAAGATCGACTTATGACAGTGCAATTATTGTAATTTTTTAAATATGTTTTTCATCGAAAATCGACATATATCTTATAATAGTATTCATATAAATTAAAATTTGATTAGTTCATTTGTATATGATGTTTGAATTAATTTGTTATATTATCAGATTTCCTATCTCTTCATTATAATATTTAATCATCCATATATTTAATGAGTCGTGTAACATTTCATAATGACATTGGATAACACAATAGAATAAATTAAAATGTATTTCATTATATTTTAGTAAGAGGCTCTTTGTCATACAAAATGAGATTGTTATTGGTAACCCCTTGTCTTTCAATTAGGACACTATGTCCATTACATTAAACAAAATATATGATTTTCATAGGCAATTATTTAAAAAAATACAACAGGTTGTATTGATATCCAAATCGATCATCATTTTTCGTTGGAATTGTTGGCACTTCTTGAGTTACTTCCGTGACGTGGGTTATTTGGAGGAATGTTTTGTTGATTGCATTTGTTTTCATATTCTTCATCTTATTTCATCTGCAAACATAAAAATAAAGTGTAATGAGTGTATCTATATTGACAAGAATAATGAAAATGTAAATAAATAATATACATCAATGTAAATCAAATAGAAATGTACCAGAGAAAGAAGTGACTCATAAATTGTGCACATGGTTTCTAAACCAAGTCTCATGCCTTGTTGCAACAAGTATTCTGTTGGCATAGTTCCATACTTTCTTTCCTACATGTTTTAATTCCCATTATAAATCATAGTTTTAATATAAAGGATTTTTTTTTCTATTAATTATAAACTCATAGAAGTAAAATAACATAGATACTTACAAAATCCACAATTAATTTTTGATATGCCAACATATCCTCACAACCCTTATTTAACCCAATGTCAATCAATTCTCCTGATGACTCTTCTTTGTATATTAACACCTATTTCAAGACATTCAAGGATGGTTGTTGTAAATTAAACAACTTAAAATATAAAAAAATGAAACCTTAAGTTGTTATAAAAAACATTAACAATTACTAACAAACTTTGAAATCAACTCTTTTCTTCCTTGTCGTCCTTTTTTATGTGCTAAATGAGTTCCATTATGTTTTCTTTTTTGCAAGAAAATACTTGAAAATTAATATTTAATGCTAAATTATTTTTTTATATGTACAAAGTCAATCATCATTACATACATTTGAAGCATGTTGTTGTTGAGATGGCTCCTCCTGTGATGCAATTATGTCCATTTATTTGACCATCTCCTTATGTATATATATTTTTATAATGATATATGAAAGAGTGAAAGCATGGAACTGGGTTATACTTTTCGACGAAAGAGGGTGTGTTTAGGTGGAAAAAATGATAACTCGATAGAGCCATTTAAGCACTCAATCGAGCTGCTCGATCGCTAAAAAAATAGCTTGATCGAGCTATTTGAATTTTGAAATCAAGCGCTTGATCGAGCTTCTTGAGTCCTAAAATCCACAATTTCAGCAACTCTTCTGCAAAATTTCCTGCAACACCATTTTGTATCCTAGTGGACTTAGGGCTAAATTTGTCCTTAGGTGGAAGAGTTTATCACATTGGATTCATGAAGGAATCCTCTATCCAATGGAATATGAGTTTGACATTTTCGAATTCATATGATATTTTTCATCTAATTTCTTTTAAACATAATGCTTAATTTTTTTGAATTGTTTTAAAGAGGTTGAATAAAAAATCAATATCCTAAAATATACAAAATGAAAAAATTTCAAAAAATACCACTATCTTCGTTTATGCATCCTCTTAAAAAGGGTACTTTTGTTTTTTCAATTTATTTAAATAGTTGAAAAAAACCTTACTTTAACACGTGTCCGCAAATTGCAATTGAAATATTACTTTGCCAATTTCGAAAAATATATATATATATATATATTTGCATAAAAAATAATATTTTAATATGAAAAACTTAGCTCTCTCCGTGTAGATCATGCTCATATATATATATATTTTTTAAAAATTACACATTTTAAACCAAGTTATGCTACGTGAACACACATATACCTCTTAATATGTGTGAAAAATTGCAAGGACAAGCATTTCATTTAATGGAAAATTGACATATTATACGACACTAAATATTTTTGCAAAAAATATCATTAGGACAACAACATAATTATCCACAATTTGTTGTTTTACTTTGAATTAAAATTCACAATGCTTATATGAATTTTGAGGGCTTCAATTCGATAAAAGAGGAAAAACTTGAAATTTCATCACCACATTTGGCCGAAAAGGATAACACATCTTCATGCTTTCACCCGAAAAATAAATAATATAAAATTGATATTAATAAATGAATGGTTTGTAGTAATATATACATATAGTTCTAGAAAATCATTTTATATAATTAGGAATATTACCTTTTAAATGATTATATTTTGTTGTTGTATGTTTTTTCTATTGTAAGTTCTATGTGTCTCATTGAGCATTGTTTTATGTAAAAAGTTTCTTATGTAACTGCTTTAAAAGTTGTGGACAGATTTAGAAAAAACCTGGCAGGTTGTTATTTATCCATGTAAGCCTGTAGAGGCAATATGAAAATATAAAACGAATGGAGAGTGAGTTGAATGGTTGGATAATGTATACCTGTGAGTTGGTTGTTGTAAATCTCCCTTGAATAATAAGAATGTTGATTATCGTTTCCCCTTGGATGTTTCCCTCACAAGGAGGGTTTTACCACGTAAAACGTTGTGTCAATATTTGTGTTTGATTATTCTGCTATCTTTTTTATTTATCATTATTTCCTTTAATTTAAATTTATTTGCAAGTTATGTTTTCGCTGCTCAACTCAACAAGTGGCATCAAAGCTTTTGGAAAAAGTTTGTGTTAATGACAAAGATGAAAAGTGCGAAGTTTGAAATTGAAAAGTTCGATGGGAGTAATAGCTTTGAGCTATGGAAGGTTAAGATGCGAGATATGCTCGTGCATCAAGGAGTGGCAAAAGCGTTGTTGGGCAAGGCAAAGAAACCCATGGGCATGGATAATGACAACTAGGAGGACATGGATGCAAGATCCCTCAGTACTATGCATTTGTGCTTGGCAGATGATGTTTTATTTAACATCGTTGGAGAGAAAATAATTGCAGGCTTATGGACCAAGTTCGAAAGTCTCTATATGACAAAGTCCCTGATAAACAAAATCTACATGAAGCAGCAATTAAATAGTTTGCAGATGAAGGAAGGTACAAAGATATCTGATCATTTGAATTATTACAATACTCTTTTATGTCAGTTGTTCTCTGCCCGAGTCTTGGGATCATTTTGTAACCTCTATCAATTTTAGTTCTACCGAAACCATTGATTTTGATGTTGTTGTGATAGCTTTTTTGTATGAGGAAACTCCACAGAAATCTAGCCTTGAAACCTAAACATCAAAAGCAATGGTGGTAAGATGTCGATCAAAAGAAAAATATCAAAATTCGAGAGACATGTCATGATCGAAGTTAAGAGGCAAGAAGAATAAGTTAAAGTGTTAGTATTGTAACAAATCAGGGCATCTTAAGAAGGATTGTTGGAAAAGAAAGGAACGAGTTGCTAAAAAGGACTCTACAAAGGAAGTTAATTCAGTTGAAACTAGTGCAGGTATTGTTGATGAGGTATTGTCCATTTCTACTTTTTCTCAACATCATCATAATTGGTTGCTAGATTCTGGTGCTTCCCATCATATGTGTGTTCATGGGAATTGGTTCTCGTCATACCAATCTATTGACAGCTGTGTGGTTTTCATGAGTAATGATGTTACATGCAAAATTATTGGGATTGGTAGTGTTAGGATTAAAATCTATGATGGTATTGTTAGAATGTTAAGAGAGGTGAGGCATATTCTTGATCTTAGAAAGAACTTAATATCTTTGGGGGTGTTATATTCTATTGGTTATAAATGTATAGTTCAAGGTGGAGTTATGAAGGTGATGAAAGGCATCTTGGTAGTCATGAAGGCTAAAAGGTTTGGGAACCATTATAAGATTGAAGGAAGGATAAAAACACATCATGCAATAGTAGCATTTGAAGGTGCAAGTGACTCTACTCATTTATGGCATCAACACTTGGGTCATATGAGCGAGAAAGGGTTGAAGGTATTGGTTGATCGTAAGTTACTTCCAAGCTTGAAATCTCTGAATTTGAGTTTTTGTGAGCATTGCATTTATGGAAAACAATCTAGACAGAAATTTAAAACAGGAAAACATGTTAGTAAAGGCATCCTTGATTACATCCATTCATATCTTTGGGGACCATCTCCTAAACTCTCTTTTGGAGGATCTTCATATTTTGTAACATTTATAGATGATTACTCTAGAAAGGTGTGGATCTATTTACTGAAAAGAAAAGTTGATGTATTTGATGCTTTTAAGCAGTATAGAGCTTTGGTTGAAAAGATCACTAGCAGGTCAATTAAATGTTTGAGAACTGACAATGGAACTGAGTTTACTTCAAAGAAATTTGAAAATTATTGTAGGGAAGTTGGAATTGAAAGACATAAAACCACAGTTTATACTTCTCAACAAAATGGTGTTGTTGAACGCATGAACAAGGCTCTTCTAGAGAGAGAAAGGAGTATGCTCAGTAATGCCAAGTTGTAACAAGAATTGTGGGCAGAGGAAGTTCTTACAATGTGTTATTTGGTAAAACGGTCACCATCAATTGCAATTATCTATAAGATTCTAGAAGAGGTATGGACAAGTCAACCTTATGATTATTCATATCTTAAAGTTTTTGTTTGTGATGTCTATGCTCTTATTCCAAAGAATCAATGTTCTATGTTGGATCCAAAATAAAAAAGACTAATATTTGTTAGATATGGTGATGGAGCAAAGGGATATAAATTGTGGGATCCTACTACCCACAAAATCATCATTAACAGAGATGTCATATTTGATGAATCATCACTCATAAAATCAGATATAGATGGTGAAATAAAACGGGCAAAAGTACCACAGATTCAACAAGTTCAATTGGAAACTCAATCATCTTCAAGGGAGGAGGATCATGAAGAAACTCCTACATAAGCAGATGATGATACATAAATTTCTCAGGAAACTGAGGAAATACCGTAACAAATTGTACGAAGTTCTACACAGATAAGATCTTTTCCTAAAAGGTATGATGATTTTGCTACATTTGTTGCTCTAATTGCTAATGATGGAGAACCTAGTTATTATCAGGAAGCAATGGATGTACTTGATAGCGATAAATGGAAAGTAGAAATGAAAGAGGAAATTGATTCCTTATAAAGAAATAAGACATGGGATTTGGTGGAACTTCCTAAGGGCAGGAAGGTTGTCGATTGCAAGTGGGTTTACAAATTGAAGAAAGGAGCTGATGATATTGGTCAGAAGTACAAAGAAAGATGGGTTGCAAAAGGATATTGTCAAAAGGAAGGTATTGATTTTCATGAGATTTTTTCACCAGTTGTTAAGCTTGTTTCAATTAGAGTTGTGTTAGCATTAGTTGCATTACTTGATTTAGGGTTAGAGAAACTAGATGTTAAAACAAAATTCTTACATGGAGATTTGGATTTGTATGCCCTGAAGCAATCTCCCAGGCAATGCTACAAGAATTTTGATTCCTTCATGATGAGCTACAATTTTACCAGAAGTGAGTATGATCATTGTGTTTACTTTAAAAAGTTGGAAATGGCATATTCATTATTGTGGTGTTATATGTTGATGATATGTTTGTAACAAGAAAAAGCATGGTTGAGCTCAACAGGTTAAAGGCTTAGTTGGCTAGGACTTTTGAAATGAAGGATCTTGGAGCAGTAAAACAAATCTTGGGCATGGAGATACACAAAGATAGGAAAAATTGTAAGTTGTGGTTATCACAAAAAAAGTATGTGGAGAAAATACTTTTGAGATTCGGTATGAATAATGGGAAACATGTTCAAATCCCTTTAGCTTTCCATTTCAAGCTTTCTTCAGGTTTGTGTCCTAGTAATGATGAAGAAAAGGAGTATATGCCTTGTACCATAAGCTAATGTAGTAGGATGCTTAATGTATGCAATGGTTAGTACAAGGACAAATATTTCACATGTAATTGGTGTTGTCAGTGGATACATGGAAAATCGAGGTAAAGAACATTGGGCAATAGTGAAATGGTTGCTTCAGTATCTTAAAGGCACAAGTAATTATTGTATCACCTATAATGGTAGTAGTGATTCAGCCTGTGGTTATGTTGATTCAGATTTTGCAGGTGACTTGGACAAGAGGAGATCCGCTTTTGGACATGTTCTTACTCTTGCAGTTGGAGCTGTTAGTTAGATGTCAAAGCTTCAAAATGTAGTTGCTTTATCCACTACTAAGGCATAATACATAGTTGTATCCAATGCTTTCAAAGAGGAAATTTGGTTAAAAGTTTTGCTCGGTGAGTTTGGAAGGATGCAGGACAAGGTGAAAGTTTTTGGTGATAGTCAAAGTGTTATTCATTTGGCAAGGAATCCAGTGTATCATGGTAAGAAAAAATATATACCTGTTAAATACCATTTTGTAAGACAGTATTGATGAAAGTAGAGTGGTGGCTCTGGAAAAATTCCATACAAAGAAAAATTGCGCAGAAAAGTTCAAAAAACTAGTCTTGACAAAGAAGCTAAAATGGTGCCTAGCTTCTCTTGGCTTGCAAGAAAGGTGACGAATAATTTGGGCATGATATATTAGGTAAATTGTTGTCAAGGTGGAGATTGTTAGAAGTTGTCAACTATTTCCATATTTCCTTGGGATAATAGCTAAGATTGGTTCCTTTGGTTTGATTTGTTTTTAATAATCTAAGTTTTTTGGAAAAAACATATAAAAGGAACTTTTTTTGTTTTATGTAAAAAGTTTATTATGTAACTGCTTTAAAAGTTGTGGACAGATTTAGAAAAAAACTGACATGTTTCTATTTATCCATGTAAGCCTATAGAGGCAATATGAAAACATAAAACAAATGGAGAGTGGATTGAATGGTTGGATAATGTATTTCTGTGAGTTGGTTGTTGTAAATCTCCATTGAATAATAAGAATATCAATTATCATTGCCCCATGGATGTTTCCCTCACAAGGAGGGTTTTACCTAGTAAAAGGTTGTGTCAATCTTTGTGTTTGATTATTTTGCTATCTTGTTTAATTGGCATTCTTTCTTTGTGTTTGATTATTCTACTATCTTGTTTAATTGGCATTATTTTCTGCAATTTCAATTTATTTGTAGGTTATGCTTTTGTTGTTCAACTCAACAAGTTTTATCATTACTATGCTCACTTTGTGCTTGATAAAATCCATGGTTAAGAGGTTAAGAAGGATCTATGCAACATGAGATTATTTCCTTTGGACTCCAACTCATCATAGAAATTAGGAACTATTATAATTCGAGTAGATGTGCCTAAGAGATGATTTCCTGTAGCATCATATTCGTGTTTGCAAAGCCTTAGATCCAAGAAAAGAAAATAATGTTAATAGCAAGGTAATCAACATATTTGGTAGCAATCGGAGATGAAATGGCTCAGAATGTGGTGTTGAAGCCATACTATGTCTACACGCGCTTGAGTAAATGGAGCATTTTTCAGGCAACCCACGAAAACACAAGTTAATCTGGAAAAAACCATGATAGTAGTTGATATTCTTGGTGCGAGACGAATATGAATGTTAATATGAATGATATGAATGTTAATATTGTTGCAACAAATTTGACAAAAATAATTCATTCACACATACCATGTTTTCCATTTAAGTCACTACCATGTTAATTCCATTAAAAGAACAATAGTTGTGAAATAATTTTCAAACCAAAAACATAATGTGCATCAACTATGTAAATGTTCAAAAAGTAGATTCAATATCATCATGTACACAAACTAAATTTTGGATAGTTTCACCAAAAGAGGTAATTGTCAAAACACCACTATTACAAACATAAAAATAAAAGCAAAAACTTTAAATATTTAAGATTCTTCTTTCTTTAGCATCTTTTCAGATGTCAAATACCCTATCCCATTCCACCATCGATGAATCAAGCCCTATTAGAGACACCTGCATCAAGGCATACAATGCAACTAATGATAGCTTTGTTCTTCGGACATCCTTTATTATGTTTTGTCTTGAGAATCCTCTCTCACCAGCAACTGTACTTGCAAGAATAGTAAGTATCGCCTGCCATAATTTTGACATGTTAGAAAAATTTGTATGCAACCTTATAACATAAAAATTCCTCCATGCATCTTTCATGGATGATCCCACGCAATTAACACGAAAAGTGTCAACAAATGGATGCAACTCTTTCAAACAAGCCTCAAAATCAAATGTAGTTTTGTTTTCTTCACTTTGATAATAAGGATGTTGTAAGTGTTGAAAAATCTTTTCGAGCCAATGCTTTGAATTTCGTTCTCTGACATGAACATCCTCTAAATAATGGCAAGGGCTAAACAACCTCGCTAAGTTGAAAAATGCAAGATCAGAGAATCTTCTGTTCAAATTCTCTACGAGAGCTTGAACATAATCTTTTGCAAGTTGTTTGCAACTTCCTATTGAACCTTCAATACACAGTTTCCATGATTGTTTTTGTATATCAACACAATCAACATATGCATGTGGAATTGCTACAAATCGTAATTCATGCTTGTGAACAAGCCCCTCCTTATCACAAATTTCTAGAAAGCCAAATTTAGAGGCATTTATAAATTTAGATAAATAACATGTGCCATCTGCAAATGTGTCGCTTCTTAAAAACCACCTTTTCAAAGTGTTTACCATGACATCTATGGCTGCCCCTAAAGAGCTGACATCAATGTACTCTTCTTGGAATTGCTTGTTCAACTTGTTTAATTCACACATTATATCTGCAAGCATATGTAAACAAAATTGTACTAAAAAGATTCTTGCCTTATCATACCATGAGTCTTTTCTTTCATTTTTCCACAATGTTAATATGGGGGGCATAAGTACAACAAGTCTTTCAATGACTTGTCCCCTTGAAAGCCATCTAACTCCATGGATTTGAAGAGCTTGAAGAGTTTCAAGTTGCATAAGTTCCTGTAGAGCAATAAGTTGACTATTTCTTTTCGTAGAATTTTGCACCCAAGAATATACCTTATTTGCTAATTTCTCAACAAATAATAATTCAGGTATTTTTTTTTAAGCATCTGATGCGGCTAAGGCTTCACAATGAGCAATGCAATGAACACCTACAAGATTAGGTACATCTTTCTTCAAGAAAGTGATAAAACCATTTTCATTACCAACCATTGAAGAAGCGCCATCTGTGGAAACTCCTATCAATCTTTCTGTTGAAAGGCCCCTTGATTCCATTTAATGTTTGACTGCATCATAAGTTGTTTTCCCTCTTCCATCGCAAACATTTATGAGCTTTAAAAACTGTGAAATTGGAGGACCCAATCCTTTTGAGTTTAAAAACGTGGCATAAACCACAAGATGTTTTTCTAAACTACGGTTTGTACTTTCATCTAACATCAATGAAAAAAAGGGCTATCTAGCATTTTGGAAATTTGTAGCTCTTCAAGATACTGAGATATAGCAAAAAGGAATTCTTTTGCAGCCATGTGATTTGTATATGATGTATAATCTTTGTTCTTTGGCATATTTGGCATGTGTAAAGACATTGTAAACAAACAAAGAGATTCATATTTTGAGAGTGGTAGATCCTCTTGCACCATCCAATATACTAATTTCATAGTAGTGATGACTCTTTCTTTGTTCATATCATCAATGCATGCAATGTGTTCTGTAATAGACTTTGCCTTCTTCTCATTTCCACATATCCACTTTGCCTGGGAGAGTTTATGAATGCTTGAATTAGCATGAACAATTATAGAATCATGCTGCAATGTAGAGCAACCAGTCCCAGTTCCCCATGGCCCCATTGCCTTATGCATTTCACAATATATGCATTTCATAACTGTTTTTCCTTCATGCTTTGCCTCTCTCAACCACTTATACTTAGTTTTCCACTAATCACGAAACTCTCTTTTTACTTTCATTTTTCTTTTCTTTTGGGTGCTAGGTTCTCCGTGGTGAAATTCTTCATCACTTTCTTCATTATGCTCCAAGATATCATATTCTTCATTATGCCCCAAGACATCTAAATCTTCATTTAGATCAAAATCATGATCTTCTTTATCGGGCAATGAAGCTTGAGATGTATTAGACCATCCAAAGAATTTTTTGATAGAAAGTTTATTCCCTTTTTTCAAGACATTTTTGTAATATAATACCTATATAATTAAAAAAAGTATTTAGTATATATGAATTTCATTTCATCAACTAAAACCATATTAAAAAAATAATCTTGCAGTGATACAAGAAATGATATTAACCAGAAAATATACCTATTTATTCTTTATAATATTTAAAAAAATACCTGTTAATTCTTTATAATATTTAATATTTTCTCAAGAGTAGCTTTCATAGATGATGACTGAAACTTCCATGGTGGCCATAATAAACTTGGACATTAAAACTCCGAAATTATAAGACAAATCAACTACCTGAAAATGGGAAGAAATTGGAAATATCAGGAAAAATAAAAAATATCTCCAACACTTTTAACTTATTAGACTATTAGTAATGGGGCAAAGGTAAGTAGTCTATATATGCAGAAATATTCCAAAATTGGAATTGTCATGTTTACAGTTACGATCACTTTGCTAGAAAGTTTCTGTAAAATTATATATGTCCTTTCGTTCAAGTTTAGTAATATGATTTTCCTTCCATTTATATTGGTCAAGGAAATTTTCCTCTTCTCATGCCCTGGATAGATACGTCATTCTTTTGTATTAGGAGTGATGGTTGTGTAAATAGACTCCATAGGATTTGATTCATGACTGCTATTTCAAGATTTCCATCTACATACCTACTTGACCAAACCTACTTCCTCAATATGAGCAGTTGACTTCGAAGTTTACAAATATTTCTTAAAAAATTCCTGATTCTCTGGCCCCATCTGTAAAATACTCCATTTATGTCATACAACATCGTTTAACGGAAGCAGAGCTTCAAAGAAGTTCGCAAAAGGCAGGAGACCAGGTAATCTGCCAAAAGATAAAAAGCAGAAATGCAATGCTAGGAGACCATGTAATCTGTAAAAAGTTAAAAAAGCAGAAATACAGTGTCGGAAATAGAAAAAAATTTGGAAGAAAAGGGTAGAAGAAAACGTTGTAAACATACAAGTATAAGGATGTGAGTAACTGAGATATACTCTACTTACAAGATCCAGCAGGTGGAGATCAGTCCAAATATACAAGATGTGAGAACAGTTTCAATGCAAAAAAAAATAGGCTGTATAGGTTGAATTGCATATGTATGGGTAAAGTTGAGAGCTTGATCAGGGGAACTCTTCTTTTTTCTACAAAAGGGTGCCCTGCCATTCTCTTTATATATATATTAGATATATTAATATTAAATATATTAAATATTTCCTGAGTGTTCCATATATTAAATATATTAATATATATTAATATTTCCTGAGTGTTCCATTTACTGTGAATGTGCTTTTTTTCTTTTCTTTTCCTGAGTGTTCTACAAGAATGCCCTGCCAATTTTACATCATGATCTCCTAGGGCCTTGTCCTATCCATTAGGCATCTTGCAGGCAATCAGCTAATGAGACTGGTGCGAGCCACTGGTAATACCACCACTTCTTACATTGTTAGAACTGTACATTTTCATTACAAAATCATTTTGTTCTGATATGTTGATTTGTCACTGTCAGATATAAACACTCCATGGGACCTTCCCAGAACTCAAGGAAAAAATCAGAAATCTCGGGAAACTGGAAGCTTCCCTGAGCTCGAAATAGTTTTGTATTGTATCAACACTATGCGAGGAAGAAACGACATGGATAATATTATAATGTTGTCAGTCAACCATACATCCATGATGATCCTTCATGGCTAAATAATTAATGGGAAGATGTATCTCTCGCTCTGTTGATGGACTTCAATGAATATCTGTGATTGGTGCTGTTACAATCCAATTTTCTCACTCGTTTGTATCGCCCAAGGGAAGTGCACATTATGTGCACAACTACTACAAATCACATCACTAGGGTGTGTTTAATTTTTTAGTTTATAAATCAAATCTTTCATAAGTAGTTTCTTTATTTTAAAATTGTTATAACGGGAAAAAGTCAATATGTTGTAAGAATCCATCCTGTGGTTATGACTCCCAATGGGGAGAGTTTCAAAGTCTCAGTTTCATGAGCTCCTTGCTTGTCTCATAGTTGATATGCTGCATCTGCGTTCATCAGTTCTTCCTAGCTTAAAGGAAGAAAGGAATGAAGGCTACATACCTTGCTCAGTTCAGTAGAATGATTCCCTGAGAGTCTGAGTCTGCCCGAATAGGTACATTGGGGACCAGGCTACAAGACTAATGTCCCAGCTTAGCTCTCCTTCACAGAGCTCTTCTCACATACTGATGAGGATACACGGTAGACAAAAGAATTGCTTTGTTCCCAAACCCAAGTTGGATCTCTGAGCATCAGATTCCTGTGACCTCCTTTTACATATTCCTTACGGATATTCTCAATGTGGCACACACAATGTGAAGTCGAGGAGAATAAGCGCGTGTGCTGAGTGTGGGTATATACATATATTTATGTGCTTTATAATTTCATAATGTGTATATGTCGAGCAGTTGGAACATTAAGGGCACTGTTGGTTGTTCGCTATGTGGCTGACAAAGCTAGTCACCGAGGGCAAGTTATACTGACAGACAACACTAACCAAGTTGTTCCCACGAAACCGATTATGACTATTGAACATCAAAGTGATGGAGTTATATATAAATTTGTCTAACAAAGCACCTTCGGTTGGTCGTTTAAAAAAGCATGGAGTTTGAAATGTCTCAACACTCTGCTTTTCCGAAATAAACTTTGGGATACAAATTTTTGGATGATGTGTCTTGGACCTAAGCTTTTTAGGGAGGTCTGTCGGTTGATGCGATCTCGTCATATCTTGGTTTAGTTTGTTAACAGTTTGACCGTTTTTAACTCTTGATGTTCCTCATGGGTAGACTAAGTGACAGTTTGGTGTTGAGATTTTGTGTTATATAATATTTTGCGTAATATGTGTGATTTTTATTTATTGTAAGTCTCCCATATATTATGGCTATGTGTCCCTGCCACGTGGAAAATTCCATGAACAATAAGGTTTTACACAAGACAATTGCTGCTCAAATAAAGACTCCAGCTGGCTATATATCAAAGCCACGTGTGTAATGTATTGGGCTAGCAATTTTTTGTATATGAATGAAACTAAAAGCAATTTCTCTTTTTCGCGTTGTGTAAAACTCCATGTCGAATCTGTGAAGTGATATTGAACAGAGATTTCTTCTTGTTGTAACAGTTCGCCTCTGTATTTTATTTCCTGTGTCTGCACTAATTCATTGCAGGAGGAGTTGGAAGTAGTGCGGATCAGACTCTAAAAGCTGAATATGGAGAAGGAGAAGACTGACAAGTTGCTAGAGGAACGCGATGCCTTGCTTAGGGAGAAGGAGGCTGAGTTGCAGCTCAAAGCGAAGGCTCAAGAGAAGCTTCAGTTGGAGCTCAAGAAGCTCCAGAAATTGAAGGGATTCAACCCTGTTATGGTAATAGTTTTTTCTTACTTTTCTCGCCAACCCTTCGCCTAGGTTTTTGCTATAGAGCTCAAGAAGCTCCAGAAATTGAAGGGATTCAACCCTCCAACCCTTGATCTAGGTTTTTGCTACAGAGCTTTAGGTCCATGCTGAAGATTTTTCTCTTTATCTGACCCTGAGGGGGTGTAGGTGGATTTGCAAAATGTGGTTTTCCGACTGTGTTATGAGATTGAAATTCTTGAAGGGTGGGGTCGGTGAGTGGTTGTCCAAGCAAGAGGGTTATCTCATATTATGAATCTTGGTGTTGCTTAGGGCCAGGGTCTAAAGAATTACCTTTACTCTTCACCCTTTTACTATATCATTTATTTCGTAAAAGAAGGTGTACCTTGTAAGCCTGAGTGCTACAGGCTTGTTTCCTGCTGTTAACACCTTCCTTTGTCCTCAATTTATTTCGGGCATCCCTCATTGCTTTTCTTGGCGAAAAAAGTTATGGAAGAGGCTGAAATTTTCTCTCAAAAGTATTTAAATGATGCCCTACAAAAGATTGCGTCCTCTAGTCTTTCACAAGAGGTGAGACAGTAATACTAATTTCACATCCGCTAATAAACATCATATATCATTATTGGTTGGCATCTGTGTTTTATAGTTTCAATTTTATCGATGGCAGATAGAGTATGTTCTGGAGTATGGTTGGCACACAAATCTGCCGAGACTGGAAGCAAGAATGTACATGGAAGTATTTCCACAAGACACTATATATGAGTAGGTTCATTATTTCATTATGTAACATCCAATTTTACTTCCATATCCTAAAGATTTGGTAATATTACTTAAACATTTAGTTGAATGCAAAAATGCTCCTCTCATAGATAAAGCATATATGTTGAGATAAATCCTACCCTCTATCAAGAAATGTGTCTTTTAATTGATGCATGCCGCCATTTTTAAATCAATCATGTTATCATATGGATTTTACTTGATTATGGGCCGGAATAGTTACAATACATAGCCAAGTATACACAGCAACATCCAAATGTATGTTTAATGAATATACTTCAGTCTTCCTGATGATCCTACCATTATACACAAAGATTCACATTGTAGGTTTATCAGCCAGGCTGAAGTGTGTATATATATAAATAAATTGGGTATAGCTGATTATGGTTTGGGATCTAACCTGATAGCTTTTTGTACAATGGGATCATCAAGGGGATTGAAGAAGGCATTTATCCGGTGTCGTCCTCCTGCTACTCTGACTGAAACCCCTGATTGTGGATATGGTGGTTTTGATATCCCTCTCAAATGCCTATTTGACCCATTTACACCAATTCTCTGCACAAAAGAAAGGGAAAAATCGAATCTTTGTAAAGAATGACAGAAAATGATACAATTAAAAAGTTGCAGAGGAAGTTCCACCAATCAAAGAGAAAAATTCAATTTATTAAAAATTAAAAAACAAAACACTACTGCCTCAGAGAGATATCCAGCTCACTTACTGGTTACTTGGTCGTTGTAGCATTCGAAGTTCCAACAGAGTTTTTCTTAGTCGTTGTAGCATTCGAAGTTCCAACAGAGTTTTTCTTATGCCCTGCTCCTGAGTCCTCACCAAAGTCACCACATTCAACAATGAATAACTTACAGATTGTTGTGGATTGGAATTTGACATGAATTGGAACTTGGAAGTTACAACTTGCAAACGAATCACCATAAATTAGTAACCTAACTCGGCAGTGGGTAGCTGGGAATTAATTACCAATAATACCATACCATTTACCTGTTGAAAATTAGAAACTGATATTTATGACTTAGAAATTGATACGGGTGGATTATTAAATTAGATGTTAAAAATGTTAATAAATCACAATTCACAATGATTCCCATATATATATATATATATATATATATATATAATTTTTTTTTTTAAATTTTCATTTTTAAATATGCCCGCTCTTTTTATGTTTTTTTACAAGTGAAATACTACGACTTTCCAAATCTACACTTCATCGCTGACTGGCCAATAATATGCCTTTTTTGTATTTTTACATGTAAAATACTACGGCTTTCCAAATCTACACTTCATCGTTGACTAGCCAATAATTTTGAAAAAGTCAAATTGACTGGCATATTGAAAATTGACCAGTCTTTTTTTTCAATATTATTATATATATACACCACATACTTTGCTGTCTATGGAAATGTAACCAGCCATGATGAAAAAGTTACTTAGTTAACGCCGCAGGACGACGCAATAAATTTCAATTTTAAATGTGAATTTCATCTCCACTTTCTATGCAGCCTGAATTAATTGGGCTGTCTATGGAAATGTAACCAGCCATGATGAAAAAGTTACATAGTTAAAGTAGCAGGATGACGCAATAAATTTCAATTTTAAGTGTGAATGTCATTTCGACTTTCTATGCAGTGTGAATTAATTAGGTTGGTGAGTTGTGACCTCCGAGTTAGTAGTTACTAACCTAAGGTTACGAATACCTATTTTGATTTACCAAGTATATGTTTATATTTTTATAAAACAACTAATTTTATTTATTTTTATAAATTCGGTGAATCGAATATTCTTCTATTCCGTTAGATTTTTTAAACCAAGGCTAGTCTATTTTATTTTTTATCACACGGGAGTGCTTTGAACTTGCTCTATTTTTAATTAATACTGAATTATTTGAATGTGAATTTAATACTAAATCATTTGAATATTAACCTATTGTCTTTCTAATTTAAATTAATATTGAATGGTTTGAACATCAGCACACAGTTGACATAATATAAAAGAAAATTAAAGTGTGATTTTGAATGAATTATATATATATATATATAGATTTTCATGGTTTATATGTTTATAATGTGTTATGGATGTATATTTTCTTTTACTCTTATCGATTTTTAAAAGTAAACCACTTAGAATTTCAGTTCTTAAAATTTGACGTTAGGTTAAGTGAGATAGCCACTAGCCGTCTACATTTTTAGTGACTAGCCGTCTACATTTTTAGTGTTGTATGTGGTTAAGATTTCTTATATATCATAGGTTTTAAGGAGGTTGGAAGTTTTAATGATGGTAATAGTTTTGTTAATATGATGTTTTTTTAGGAAATATATATTTTTAATCATTAAATTTATTTAATTTAATTTGAAAAGATATATAATTTATTTATTTTTATTAAAGAAATGAAAATTTATTTTAATTGATTGTTTGATAAATATTTAAAAAAAAATATTAATTTTTCAATTATTTAAAATGTTAAAATTTGTCGGAAATAATAATCTCAACTATCATCTTAAAAACACTCACAAACACCATGCTTGTCCAATGAACCACTGCAAAATTGCGATTTTGTTTGCAAGTGAAATACAACGCGATTTTGTTTGCAGGGAAAGTACAAGGCTGACCATCAGGCGAAGTACAATGTTGACCATTCCACAACACAGCAGAGAGTTTAACACATTTAATGAATTTTGGTAAATAGGTATTGGCAAACATTTACTCGTGACTGTTGCTGTTATAGACATTTTTGTGCCTTACAGCTCTAAGCATGAAATGTCCATAAACCAAGGGATCCTAAGTCCCTAAAAGTGTTGTTCCTACCCCTAAAGGAACAAGGTCAACAAATTACAGCTTCTCCCAGAAGTTCTCCACCAGAAACTGCTCAGAATCAGTCAAATCAGGATCATTTCAGCTGCTCCACTAGCTACCTGCATTGCATAGGACCCAAGTACACTAGCTAGGTGCGTTGCAACGCACCTAAATGCACTACCAGGGTGCGTTGAGCGGGAAATGACAAATGGCAGTGCCATTCCGCGAGGTGGAAAGACAATGGAAGCTTCCAGAATCTTCCCCTGTGACACTTGCCTCATTGAGTTCAACCAAGGATGAGTAAGAGGCTTTCAGTCTCCAAGTGGAAGCAAGAACTGACAGAGAGAAGACACTAGTCAGATGACAAGCTGACTCATCCTCTTTGCATACATCTATATATGGATCCCTAATCCCAGAGATCCAGGGGCTGGAATTTTGTACATTACAGAGAATTGCTGTTGGTTTTGAGATTGCTATCAGAGTATTGGGTGATTTATGCTTTGTTGGAGGTGAAGAAGGGATTCCTCTGCTGGGAGGTTGATGCTAGATCGGGAATCATTGGTTGTATCTCCTCCTGGATCTTCTTGTTATATCAATAAAACTATTTGAGTTTCTCCTACATGCTTGTGTATCATTGATGTTTGTTACATTTGTATGTTTAGCTTAAATATGATCCTAAGCTATTTATGAATATAAATCCATGTCTTTGTGTAGTTTTCTTCTTCTGTGATCTTACAGGAACTTGGTGAAGCTGGGCAAGTAAGGAAGCAGGTAGCTGGAAGCTGTCAAAGAGGAGAGAGATTGGATCAAAGGACTAGCGCAAGACACAGGTTGGTTCATCATATTCCTCTTCGTTTATAGTTCATAAAGAAGAATACAAAAGTAGTTTTCTCTGTTTGTTGCTAAGGCACTGTCACACCTTAGTGGGATAGGGTCGTTCTTAATAGACACTTTTCCCCACAACAAAATGGCGACTCCACTGGGGATCGTGTCTAATTAGTTTATTTGTGTTTCTCTTGTTATTTGTTTCATAGACTTAGAAGTAGCAATCGAATTGCATTTTCCATTTACAAATGCAAAGTAGACACCTGCTACTTCAATCCATTCACTGGATCTGTTTATGATTTGAACAGTGGATTCACAAATGATTTGATTGCCCTTTGTGATAGCTCTTAGACCTCCTTTAAATCATCCCTCTGATTGTACCTTACTGATTGCTTTTACTCGGCCAAAAACCATAGATTAAACTGCAAATCGTGACCCGGAACCCGGATAGAAGTCCCGTTTCTGCCCCAGCGCAGGCTCTGTGAAGAGGTTCTGCATTTCAACGCAGGTCCCGAGAGGGCTACCTGCGCTGCAATTCAGTTTCTCTGTGCAACAGGTGCGCTGATCAGCCTTGCCCTGTGCAGCTGAGGTTCTTTGCTTCATTTTTTCCAGTTTTGTCTCTGATTTTTGCAGCCTGTGATCAGTGTGTGTACCTGTCTGAAAACTCCTTTTCTTTGCCTTAATTCCGCCTCCTTTGTACAAAAAGACTGTAGGTGTTTTTGTGTGTTTGTGGCATCATTTACAGTTTTCCATTGCAAAAGTAAAATAGTCACACTGTCGTCCTTTGATTTAGATCTGTCGTAACTGTCGATTTTGGTCTTAGGAGAAAGTTCATTTGCTGTTGACAGTAGATTATGCTTTTACTTTTGCCTTTGGTTTGAATTTGTGACTTTCTAGTGTCGAAACGAGTCTTTATTTCGAAAATCGTAAAGTGTTGTAATCATCTCTACCTTTTGATTTCGAAAAGAAGCCTGTTTGTGTTTGTCATTTGAAAGCAAATTCAAATTTGTACATCAACTTTATTTTTAGGCATCAATATTAAGAAAGTGAAAAACAAATACATGCACATGTGCCTTTGCATATTGATAGTTTGTATGGCTTGATTTAGGAAAAGTGCATTTACAGTGTGCTCTTTGCTCTTTGAGAAAAGATTGTGTCTTTCTTTTCCCCTTGTAGCTAGGATTTTCATTGTTGAAAAGAGATAAAAGATTTGCTTATCATCTTTAGATTGCATTTAGGAATTACATCTACATCTCGTGGTGAACCCAAAAGGCAAACTTCTAAGAAAGATCAACTTAAAATAAATTGAATGAATCTAACAACGCATTGGAACTTAACGCACAACATAGAGGTCTAGGCTAGAGACGTATTCCGGCGTCGTAAAGCCTGGTAACTGTTGTCCTCACTGATGGTTGGGTGATTCCTCCACTGTGAGACGATAAGTGTCAGTACGAACTTGTGCTCCCACATACCATCGAGTATATATTGGGAGACCCCTATAGGCTTAAAACCTTTTATCCATAGGAAGCCGTGTCGGCCGCTCTACTGATCGCAATGCACCGAACACAGCATTCGGGAAGATTGACTGCGTACCGTAAAACGTATTCTGAAGTTTTGTGATTGGTTTGGTACTCCCTCTACCTAGATCTCCAGAGCAGTGCCTTTTGTCCCTTTTCAGACTCCTTAACGGAAAAGGTCCATCTGAGCACTTGTCACTTCAGGCTCATTAAAAATCGAAGGAGACTAGAGTCATCTTTTGTTTTTTCTCGACTCTTAAAAATTGAAAAAACAAGTTGTGTCTAAAACGTCTAAAATTCATTTAATTCGGAAACATACTTCCCCTTTTTATTTTAGTTGATCGAGTAATCCGCAATCGTGGAAGAAAGTCAATTGAAACCCCGTCGTTCGTGGAGGCTTACGATTCAACCGTCTTTGTGTCCGAAATCGAAACCAGTACGGACAAAGCGAACTCGTTTAACCGGTTCCAAATCTCCTATTAAAGTTAGAACAAGTGTTCCAACGACATCAGAGATTTCGGTTACTCCAAACATTTCTGGGATCCCTGCCTCTACAGAAGAAGTTCAACAGCCACAGAGGGACAGTGATACTGATCCTAGTCTGAGAGTAAACACTTGTGTTACCGAACCAGTTCCATCTATAACCGGTTCGAAGAGTCTTGCTCTTCAAACATCTATCGCTGTCGATTCCACACCTTCTTCGGCACCAGAAATATTTTACGGACCTGACGGTCTTCCCCTTCCACCTGGTCTGATTGCCATTGAAGAAATTGTAGAAGATCCTCAAACAAGTACTCCAACACACTTTGGAGTCGGGATCACTCTATATCCTTCTTTATCAGAAGTTAGTCTACCACCAGCAGAAGTTCCTGTAGAATCGCTAGGGAATCTTTTGGATAGACTACAAATGTCTAAAAAACCGTCAACATCTAGGACTGTGGCACCTGACACAGCGACAGCAGAACTCCCTGCCGTCACTCCGACAATGTTCGTCGGCATACCATCTGTCCCGACTAGCTCTCAGCCGCTAGAAGGAGCCCACTCAGGGGCTATTACGACAGTATGGTCCGTTCTTGTTTGTTCCTCCGGAATAATATCCGGCAACTCTTATGTTGAGTCTCAACAAATTGATCCATTTGGAGGTCAGTTTGGGCAATCTAGTCCCCAAGGGCAGACAATCCCCTTGAGTTCCGGATTACCGCCGTATGGGGGGCAGTATGCCCTTTCATTACCCCCTCGGGGAGGATATCCATACGGGAGTTCACAACAATATTCAGGTTACACTGGAATTACCTCAAGTGGTTGGGTACCTATGCTACCTCACCGACCAAGAGTTGTGTATTCAATGCAACAATGTGTACCTATGTCGAACATCCCAACTACACCAGCTATTGTGACGGTGTCACAAGTTCAAACGCTGCCTGTTGTATGCCAACCTCAGATTTCTCAGGTTGTAATGCAACAACCCCTTGACACTGCGACTCAACCACAATCGCCAACTAGTGGGGCGACACAGGTCCAGACGGGTACAATTACCCCACACCATGGTCCAACGGTTAGTATAGTGCAACAGCACATGGCTTCACAACCATGGCTGATGCAATACCAACAACTATAATTCCAACAAGTATACCAAGGTTCTGAGCAACAAATCTTTGCGAACAGTGGACAGCCGTACATTCAAAACGGTCAAAATCAACCATTTTACAATGGTCATGTCCACCAACCTTATCAGTCATACCAGCATCAAATGCATTATGCTGGCATGCAAAGACCAACTGCTCAGGCGATTCCATCGTATCCTGGGTATGCTTCACATAACCCGAATCAACAGTTACCGTTCGTGGAAAATTTAGAGTTACCTGATTTACACCGGTTAACAAGCGATCCAATTGCTTATGCCCCTTGGTGGCCAGTGATTCCGCATAAACTTCCATCAGATATTCCTAAATTTAATGGAAATCTGAGTGAAGATCCATCAAATCACGTGATGAAATTTCATCTATGGTGTTCATCAAACACTCTAAATGATGATTCGATAAGGCTTCGCCTCTTTCAGAGGACGTTAACGGGTCCAGCGGCAAAATGGTACATTGAATTACCTAGAGCTTCGTTCGACAACTTTAGTACCTTAGCCACAACCTTCTTAACCCATTTTCAATTACCGATAAGGTATGAAACGGGAACAGAACTCCTCACCAACTTCAAACAGACAACGTCCACTCACATATCTGATCATATACATGAGTGGCGACGTCGTCGCAGGATGGTAAAAACGTACGTTCCCGATCAGCTATTAGCTGAATGGTTTATCAAGTCATTACTACCTTCCATCACGGAAGATTTGGCAAAGGGGGGAGTTGTAACGGAAGAGCAAGTTATAGCTCATGCGCAATATCTGGACTTGATCTATACTCAGTCTGGCATGCTCTATTAATACCTGACGCCCCTAGACCGGAATTCTCAATTCCTCCTCCTCCTAAATCAAACAATGACTCTCACGCCGGCGATGGCGTGATTGGCACAACAGACGCGAAATCGACAAAGGCTACATCCAAGAAGGCCCGTAATATTTCAAATCAAAATGCAAAAGACGAACTTCTTGCTTCGGAAGTAAATGCCGTATTGACAGATAAGGGCAAAGAAACCAAACAACCAGGAAGCAAGAAGAAAGGCAAAGGGAAGAAGAAGAAACAGGATGAGTCATCTCCCGAAAAATCTTCTTCAAACCCTCCTGGAAATAGGAAACCCCCTTCAGGGTGTCAGATATGTGATGAGGATCATTGGACGAGAGAGTATCCATACAAAGCTGAGCTTAAGAAATTCTTTAAAAGTTCGAAAACCTCAGCAGTGTTAACTGATCCATTTCCAAATCCAGGAACAAATCTGGTTGAAAGTGGAAATGCTTCCCCGTCTCAAGTGCTGATGTTGTCGATTTCAAAACAGCAGAATGATGCTTTGATTTCGACAAGGAACAAAGATTACGGGAATCCGCAGCTGTCGAACAACAAGGATAAAGATCAACCAAGTAGTTCGACAACAACTTCGACAGAAGTTGTAACACCCACCATCCCTGAATTGACGATAAAACCGCAAAAGGGAGTAGTACACAAGTCGACATTTAATCCCCGTGCTAGAGCGGTGCAACATTATAAGATAGTGGAAGATTTGGCCCAATCGCCATCCGCTATGTCGACTCTTGAAGTACTACAAAATTGCCCATCCCAAAGGCAGGCTTTATTATCAGCCGTTGGTGGGATTGACCCAAAGGATTACAATCTTGTATCTTTCGATCATAAAGGATACGATCCTCAGTTACCAATTCAACTAGCTTTCTTTGTTCAAGTGAAAGCCCTCAACAAAACTGTTCATCGAACAATTATTGATGAGGGGGCATCTACATGCATTATGTCGATGAATTGCTGGAAAACTTTAGGATCTCCAACCTTGTCGCGATCTTCGACGACATTAAAATCATTTGATGGACGGACATATACCCCATATGGCATCCTAAATAACTTGAAAGTTGAACTAGGAGGGAAAACGGTAGAAATAGATGTTGAAGTCATCGATGGGAATCTTGATTACAACATCCTACTAGGAAGACCATGGATATATGCCATGGCAGCTGTTGTATCGACCTATTTTCGAAATATTGCATTTCCCTTTCAAGGAGGGATTACAATCATCGACCAACAAAGTTTCCTCCCCAATGGTTCTCAAGTTACTGGAAGCATTTCAATGATCCATGGAAGCAATCATTCGCTCCAAAACATCGGAATAGGTCTCCTAAAAGACCCTGCTTTAATGGGTACTTTTTCCCTACCGCCTCCGAGTAATCTGGCGGAAGTGGCCTCAGTGGAATATGAAACCTTCTATATCTAATGGATTTGGGTTCCGAGGACAGTTCTTATCTCGTGTCAACCTCGTTAAAAAATGAAACAAGGAGTCATGAGGATAGTTCTTTTACTGTGTCAACCTCATTAAAAAATGAAACAAATCCCCTTTCCAAGTCTCAAAGGTAAACCTTCATTCCAACCACTGAGTTGAATGCAATGAAGCTTGGGGGGCATGCACCTCGATTTGCATTATTATGCTGGGGGCATGCAAGCTTAATCGAGCAGTTTTAGCGCATAGTTCAAGCTCGTTAAAAAATAAACATAAGACCGAGCAAGTGTTTCAATCCGCGTTTAAGCTCGTTAAAAAATGAACTATCCTCCGGTAAATAACCACCGTGAATGTAACATTATCAGCCATTAAAGGCTTGGTCGTGTTTGCACCGTCACCTCCACTTTTCCATTGGCCGATCATTCACCTCCATTTGATTGTTTACCCATTTTGAGGAACAGCTGCGAAGAGTGATTTCACTAGCCATCCTTGTGACACTGCCGTGATTGGAAAATTCCAAACCTTACCTGGAATCAGCTGCTACCCATTTTATCACTCGTTCCTCAAAAGACGAGTCTTCTTTAAGCTCTTTTCATCTGACTCGTAAAATATGAAAAGATTGCCGAGTTTTCGCCTTCCAGCTCGTTAAAGCAACCGGAAGTGCTATCCCTCCTCTAGATTTTAATCTTTTTGGACCTGAGGGATTATTGCACAAAAAGATCGAGCGCTTGTTTTGTTCGGCTCGTTAAAACTATCGAAAATTCATCCCTTCTGTATTATTTTATACTTTTCGGACTTAAGGGATTAGATAACGAAAAAGGAAGTTCGGAGTTAACTTTACGTACCTTTTCAGATTCTCTAAAAATGAAAAGGACCGAGTTATCTTTGTCGTTAGACTCGTTAAAAAGATTAATAGCGACAAACTTGTCTTTAGACGAGAACGAGTTTCACTATCGCTAGGCTCGTTAAAACATAGCGATGGGTTTGCAAGAAGGGCAAATTATAGAACAAGCATATGTTATCCTCCTCAAGCTTGACAAAAATAAAGAGGTACTGGTCAGCAATGACTGGGGAAAAATTGGGAAAAACTCAAAGAATCTTTATTTGTAGCAAGTCGCTCTTGAACATGACACTTCCACTTCGTGCCTGAGTCGGGTTGGGTTGTTTCATTCACCGGTCACATCACCATGGTCACGCCATACCATCCACATTTGGGGTAAATGCTACCAATCCATCACATAAGTGTCGCCGATATGTTCAAGAGAAGTCACCTGTGTCCCATCCACTACCATACATTATACTTCATTCTTTCATGACCGCCATCCTGAACCATATATCATCAGATCGTTTTCACCTCCATCAAAATCATTTGCTCCGTTCCGTGTCACTGATGTGGGATTCATTAAGGCCCTCCTTTAACGGATCGCTTCTTGTCGACATCAGCTCATTATCCAAGAAGTTGATCTAGGAACAACCCCTTCAGTACTTTGAAGCTTGCATGCCTCAATGGCAAGTTTCTCACTTCCGGCGACAGGTATACATCAATGACTTTCGACCGAAAGATTTTGCGTGGTGTTCGACGCCAAGTCCTTTATTCACACCACGTGAATTGTACTGCAGTACCTTGAGGGTCATCATCATTATCGGTGATTCCTCTCGCGCTTGTTAACAGTGTACATCATTGACTGGTAATCAAGCGATGTCTTTCCATGTTCGACTTCAGAACATTTCTCACATGGATCGACTTGTACTCCGAGTGAAGATCGGACGAGATTGAAGACCCCGGATCTAATTTCATCCATCCGGGCTGCGATATATATTCAGGAAAAATAAAGACATTGAAATGTACAACATTGCAGCACAGATAATCATCCTACCAAAAGGATGATGGCTCTATCAGAATCATCAGTCTACCATCAGACGATTGTCTGTCCTATGTACATGAAAATGAATTTATAAAGCTGAGCATGGGAATGCCCGCCTCAGCTAGATCATGAAAAATAGTATGAAGATAATGTATTGTATTGTATCTTATTACAGGTCTCCTCCCAACATTGAAAGAACTTCGGATCCTCCTAATAAAGCATTTCACCCGATAAACGACCTCATACTTTAGGGGGCAACTGTTATAGACATTTTTGTGCCTTACAGCTCTAAGCATGAAATGTCCATAAACCAAGGGATCCTAAGTCCCTAAAAGTGTTGTTCCTACCCCTAAAGGAACAAGGTCAACAAATTACAGCTTCTCCCAGAAGTTCTCCACCAGAAACTGCTCAGAATCAGTCAAATCAGGATCATTTCAGCTGCTCCACTAGCTACCTGCGTTGCATAGCACCCAAGTACACTAGCTAGGTGCGTTGCAACGCACCTAAATGCACTACCAGGGTGCGTTGAGCGGGAAATGACAAATGGCAGTGCCATTCCGCGAGGTGGAAAGACAATGGAAGCTTCCAGAATCTTCCCCTATGACACTTGCCTCACTGAGTTCGACCAAGGATGAGTAAGAGGCTCTCAGTCTCCAAGTGGAAGCAAGAATTGACAGAGAGAAGACACTAGTCAGATGACAAGCTGACTCATCCTCTTTGCATACATCTATATATGGATCCCTCATCCCAGAGATCCAGGGGCTGGAATTTTGTACATTGCAGAGAATTGCTGTTGGTTTTGAGATTGATATCAGAGTATTGGGTGATTTATGCTTTGTTGGAGGTGAAGAAGGGATTCCTTTGCTGGGAGGTTGATGCTGGATCGGGAATCATTGGTTGTATCTCCTCCTGGATCTTCTTGTTATATCAATAAAACTATTTGAGTTTCTCCTACATGCTTGTGTATCATTGATGTTTGTTACATTTGTATGTTTAGCTTAAATCTGATCCTAAGCTATTTATGAATATAAATCCATGTCTTTGTGTAGTTTTCTTCTTCTGTGATCTTATAGGAACTTGGTGAAGCTGGGCAAGTAAGGGAGCAGGTAGCTGGAAGCTGTCAAAGAGGAGAGAGATTGGATCAAAGGACTAGCGCAAGACACAGGTTGGTTCATCCTATTCCTCTTCGTTTATAGTTCATAAAGAAGAATACAAAAGTAGTTTTCTCTGTTTGTTGCTAAGGCATTAGTGGGATAGGGTCGTTCTGAATAGACACTTTTCCCCACAACAGTTGCCCACACTCCACAACACCTACAAGCTCAGAAAACCAACTATTTTGTATAATCGTCCAACATGTGTATTAATTATTTGCTGTGTCTTGTATTAATGTCAAATTTGTATATTGAGATAAATATGAATGTAAGTCATTTGCATGTTAGAGAGCGAGAGAGGATAAAAGTCTATGAATAAAATCATGAAAAAAATATTAATAAACGAGTGAAAATTAATTTTACCAAATTTTACAGATATTTACTTCTTCACAATCCATTGAGGCATAAATCAAAATAAGTCTTTTATGTTTTCACTTGAAAACCTCCATTGGACGAATCAAATGGACAGAAATATTAAGATCATGCACGGAGATCACCGAGAAGACATTTAACGGGCAATTCTTTTTTTACAGAAATTTTAAAGGTCAAGAACTTAGCCTACTCTCTTTATAGGTCAGTGGAAACTGCCAACCAGCGTTGCGCCCTTGAAAACTGCGCAGAATATACAGAATCCAAAGCGAAAGCGGGACGTGCATAATAATTAATGTGTCTCACATATGCATAATATACTAAATCAAAGGCGGAATGTGCATGATAATTAATGCTTCCCTGCGGTTTAATTATCAGCTGGTTGCGTAGCATACGCCGATTCAAAGGTGGGACTCTGTCGGTTAATTGTCAGCAGGATTCGCTCTTTCTCCGTCTCACAACATGACATGCGAATACCTACTTCGATTGACCAAAGAATATGTTTATATTTTTATAAAACAAATAATTTATTTTTTAAAAATAAGGTGAATTGAATATTATTTTATTCCGTTAAATTTGATTGAATATTATTTTATTTCATTAGATTTTAGAATTTTTTTAGCTCAAGCTACTCTATTTTATTTTTTATTAAAATAGAGTGCTCTGAACCATACCAAGGAATTTTGATATTTGAAATCAGTTTAAAAAAAGCCCACCCCTTTTCTATTTTGAATTAATACTGAATTATTTAAATATGAACCTAAACAAGATCTTCGAACTTCCTCTATTCTGAATTAATACTAAATCATTTGCATATTAAAATATGGTCTTTCTATTTTAAATTGATATTGAAATCATTTTGATATTAAAATATGGTCTTTCTATTTTAAATTGATATTGAATTGGTATACTAAATCATTTGAATATTAAAATATGGTCTTTCTATCTTAAATTAATATTGAATTGTTTGAATACCAGCACACAGTTGACATCATATAAAAGAAAATTAATATGTGATTTTGAATTATATGTAATATTATATTATTTACATTTTTTTCATGGTTTATATGTTTATAATGTGTCATGGATGTATATTGTCTGTTAGTCTCATTTCGATTTTTAAGGTCAACCACTTAAAATTGCACTTCATAAAATTTGAAGTTAGATTAAGTGAAGATAGCCACTAGTCCTCTGCATTTTTAGTGTTGTATATTGTTAAGTTTGTTTATATATCATATGTTTTAAGGAAATTTTAATGATGGTATTAATTTTGTTAATATGATTTTTTGAGAAGAAAGATATATTTTTAATCATTATGTTTATTTAATTTAATTTGAAAAAGTATATACTTATTTAT
Organism: Pinus tabuliformis; assembly: GCA_031772625.1. NCBI lineage: Eukaryota > Viridiplantae > Streptophyta > Pinopsida > Pinales > Pinaceae > Pinus > Pinus tabuliformis. The sequence continues at coordinate 739,867,167 of CM062806.1, read as the reverse complement.
TTTTTATTATTAAAGAAATGAAATTTAATTGTATTTTAATTGACTATGGCAAATTTGAGAAATATTTCAAAAGAAATATTCAAATAAAATATTATTTTTCTAATTATTTAAAATGTTAAAATTTAATAAGTGATTACATAATTAGATAGATATGTTGAAAATTTTATAATAATAGACTTGTAGATTTGTTATATATACATTACTAATAATAAAAAAGTTATAGCCATTGAATCTAGTTTTCCTTGGAGAAGATTTCAAGTGTTAAAAATGGCAATATAAAGCTTTAGAGGGAATCACAAAATCAAATATTTTGTGAACACCCATATAGGAGAGCATGCAATTTATGTAATTTTACTATGATTAAGCAAAATTATTTATATTTGAGAACAACTGATCATGATTTCCCATGATTAACTTTAATTGATCATGGTTTACTATGGTTGACCTTATTTAAATATAGTTTGCTTTGGTTTTCCATGGTTGACTTTAGAAATCCATGATTGACTTTGGTTGGACATGGTTCACTATGGTTGACTTTGGTTTATTATGTTTGGCCATGTTTAACTATGGTTGATTGTGGTTGACTTAAGTTGATAATGATTCACTTTGGTTGACCATGGTTGAGTATGGTTGGCTAAGTTTATTATGTTTAACCATGGTTTACTATGGTAGTGTCACATGGTTGACTTATGTTGAATTTCTATATTCATCAATGGTCATGTCATAAATGTATTGTTAATTAACAATTATGTCACATTGCAACATTTCTTAAGGGTTGTTCCTCAATGGTCATGATGCATATTTATTTTGGTTGGACTATATAGAATGTTTATGTTCCTTAATGGTTATGTTGCATTACAACATTCATCAAGATTTTTGTCATATTTTGATCTAACTTAACGATTTTGTCACATTGCAAGGTTCATATTAGTAGGCTTATGTTGACTCACAATGTTTTTAAAGGGTTATATTGCATTTTAACATTCACGAAAGGATATGATGGATTGTGATGTTCCTCAATGATTAGGTAGCTTTGTGACATTCATCTCAATTGACTTATGTCGAATTTTTATGTTCGAGAATGGTATATATCATAATGTGATCCTCCAAGATTAGGTTATACTATGACATTCCTCAATGGTTATTTCATATTGTAATGTTTATAATGGATGACTTATGTTAATCGTGGTTGTCTTTAACTAGCAAAGGATCACTATGAATGAATTTGGTTGACTATGGTTGATGATGTTGGTTATAGTTAACCATAGTTAGCCAAGATTGCAGCTACAACACATTGTGATTTTCAACAAAGGGTATCTCACATTACAAAATTCCTTAAGGTTTTTGATTAAGTTCATGACGTTCCTCAATGGCTGTTGAGCCTCAAAATTACACTTTCCCTAGCAACTCCTCTCATTCCTTTTCTTTGTTTTTCCATAAGAAAGATGCATTCTCATCACTAATAACTGGTATATACTATCTTGAGGAGGACATTTAGTGATTTACATGTTATGATTTTTATGTTTGTTGTTTGAATAAATTTTTGTATATTAGCTACGGAACGCAGCCTATTCTGCAGCTAACCGGCTGTTCCACAACTACCTCCATACTCTAACAAGTTCCAGGTGTCAGAAGGAGAAACTAGCCACATGGGCAACTTTGAAATCATCATGACATGGACCCTATCCTATTCATTTAGCCCAGGTTGACAAAGAAGATGGCATAAGACTACGGTCAATGGATAAGTCAAACACAAAGAGACTAAGGGTAACAGGACTTTGTTTCGTGGTTAATTAATGCGTTTCACAGTGATCTGGAGCAACTACTTGTACCTATGGACTCCAATAGCCACATGTACAAATGAATCCAACAACCACCATGTCTTGGATTTATTTCTCCAACAGCCGAGGAAGAAATTCCGCATATATGTCTTCTACGTGTTTGGTTGTAGCATGCTTTTCTCCACAAACAATTATATGATTTTTCTTATAAATACTTGTGTAAGAGACCGAAGAAGTTAGTAATAGTTTTAATGTGAAATCGAAGTTCTAGACTCTGTAATTTTTGGGCGTTTTGTGTCCCTGTTTTAATATGAGAAGACCACATGTTTTTATGAAAATCTGAAGGAGTTTTCTTGGATTTGATTGAGCAAGCATAGCCTAATCAGTTGCAGAGGGCCCCTGCACTGAAGAAGGTTTCATTTTATTTATTTTTCTTCTTCTTGTTAACTGTAAATTCATCATTTTCTTTCTAAAACAGTGTTTATAATCATTTTCTTACTAACAATGTTTATAATGCAATTTCTATCATTTTCTTACTAACAGTGTTTATAATGCAATTTCTATTATTTTCTTACTAACAGTGTTTATAATTTAGAGCAGTTGCCATAATTAGCTTGATTTCTTTTTAGTTCTTATTAGTAGTTTAGAAGATAGAACTCAATAGTGTAATCTTGTTTCTTCAATTAAAAACTAACCTTGTTTCAGGATGAGAGTAGGATTGAAGAATGATAAGGATACATTGTTGGATAGTTTACTTCATTCACTGTTTTGCTAGTTTAAATTCTCAACTAAACTGATTAGTGTCATTTATTGTCTTTGCCATTTCATTTTTAGTTTAAAATACTAACTCATGGTGTTAATGAATGTTTATGGAAAACCCTTCAAGTTGATAACTCATCCTTAATGAAGTGGTTGAACATTTCATCTATGCAATGAGTTATTTCTGCATCTTTATATTTGCTTTCTCTTAGATTAATGAAGTACAGAATTACTTAAATGTCATCCCAAGGAGACTTTCTCCCAAAATTGAGAGGTAGAGTAACCAAGTATTTCATTTAGTTTTATTTCTGTAATTAGTTAGACATCAATTGCAAATTTCGCTTTAAGTTTTAATTCATGATTTGTAAATAATGGTAAAATAAGAATAGAAACTTTGTTTTCATTTCTTTCTTAGCTTGGTTTCCATATATTTCTTTGCTCTGTTTTCATTTCTTTCTTAGCTCTGTTTTCATTTTTAGATTTTGAGCAGTCTTTAAGAAAGTTAGATTTAGTTTTGATAATTTACATTGTAAATCATTAGGAATTAAAAGACCAAAAACCCCCAAAACAACATAAAACATAAAAACAACGAAGTAAGAAGGGTTAGCTAGCACAAACAGTGCACTACACTTCATCAGTTTACAATACCTAGATTGATAATTTATGTAGAGCAATTTAGGACACTAAATTGACCAAACATTTTGGCGCCGTTGCCGGGGAAGTGTAACTAGGTAGCCTTATCTCTTACATTAAAAAAAAATATGATATACATAGAGAAAGAGACTCTAGGGGTAGATTTATAGCTAGAGGCAAAAGTTCAATTCCTACAACACCACCTACTCCACCAAGAACAAGAAAAGATACACCTCCATCTCAAACTCATACTCCCAGCCATAGAACTCCTGAAATTCCAGGGGCAGAAATCCAATCAAAAGAATCTCCTACTTCATCTACCAAGTCAATCCTAGAGGAGAAAAATCTTGAATCTCCAACAACAGGAATAGCCTTTTTCACCTCCACAGGAGATCAAATTTTAGTTGAAGAATTAGGAATACTTGGTGAGGAAGAAGAAGTAGAACCTCTCTCCCATATCCTATTAATAGAAGAACCATAGGAGGAGAATGAAACCTTGCAGGTTGAACCTTATACTGACTCTAAGGAAACTATAATGGCAGAAGAAAGAGAGGATGGGGAATTCAGGTTTTTTGAAGGAGGTACAGGTAGAGGTAGAGGAAACAATGGAGGAGGCAAAGGAGATAATGGAGGAAGCAGAGGAAATAGGGAAATAGATAATTCTTTTGGATTCCCTATAGTGGATGAGGAAACAAATGCCACAATGAAAAATATCTCACCTTCTGTCCTCCCAAACTTCCATGGGTTAAAAAGTGAGGATACTGTAACATTTTTATTTGATTTTGAAGTCTTGTGCAGAACTTATAATTTTTTAGAAGACTCTCAAAAGCTCAAATTGTTTCCTTCAACACTAAAAGGAGATGCTTTGAAATGGTTCACGGGGTTAGTCACTCAGTCCATTAGAACATGGAATGACATGAAAAAAACATTTTTGGATAGATATTTGGATTATTGCATGCCTACCAATCACAAAGATGAAGTGTTCAAAATGATGCAAAGAGAGGATGAAAACTTAGAGGATTTGATTGAGAGATTCAACTATAATTTGAAAAGAGCAAAGATGGTGATCTGGATTTAAACAGGAACGCAATAAAATACAGAGATAACCATAAAGACAAATATGTAGCGGAAATAATACTTCATTTCATTACTGTAAAATACTGAAATATGCTTACAAACAGAAATGGAAATAAACCAGCTAGGGCGATGGTAGCTTATCTTTGAGAAGAGATGTGGTGGCTACTTGCCTCTGAACTGTGTTACAATGAGGCTCGAAGGCCTATTTATTGTTGAGAAACAATGGAAAACCTTTCACATCACGAAACCTAACCCTAGAAGATGAAACGCCAAATTGTGGGCCCCGTTTGGGTAAATTGGTACATCAATTTCCCGAGGTCGTAACTTTGGCATACGATCTCTGTTTGACGCGTACAATAGCTCGTTAGAAAGATCTATCTGAGCACTACCACTTTGGCAGGCAACATGGGTCCATGGACCCATGTTGCCCCAGATTTCCCAAAAAACGTCGTTTAGGGCCTCAAAATGGTTCCGAAAGTTCAGGACCCGAAAAATTGCTAAAAATAGTAAACTGTGCTACAATTTAGGAAACTGAAAAAGCTAAAAGAGACAGTTGTGGGGGTCCAAATGGGATAGGTGGGTGGCCACCAACATCCACCTGGATCATTCCTCCCCCATTAGGAAGCAATGGTCCCCATTGCATTGAGTTCCTCCTTGAGATGAGGAAGCTTCTGCTGCGCTGAGTCTCAGGTGGGTTGTTCTGCAATCTCTGATGTGTCCAGTAATGGTGGGAAGCATGGTCGACGACAATCCACATTCAACACTCGGTGCAAGCCAAGGAATGAAGGAATGCTATGCTTCAAAGCATTGTTGCCCGTAGCCTTGGTATTGGTGTAAGGACCATGTCGGAGTCGCCTAAGTTTCTGATGGGTTCTGATAAGGCGTTCTCTCTGCAGATGTAACCAAACTTTGTCGCCCACCTGAAACTTGTGTGGTATCCCTGTGGGTGAGGAGAAGTTGTTCCTGTGTCTTGTCATGACTGTATCCCTTTGCTGCTGCTACTGCATGGATGAACCCTTCGCAAGGGTCATGGATGTGATGACAATCTTCCCCTTACTTTGGGAGTGAACCAGATAGATGAATTTCCTGGTCTGGGAGATGAGCTTGCTGCCTTTCTTAGCGGTGATCAAAGATGTGGCAGTAGGTGGGGCTACCTCCGGTATCCTATATAATGAATTATTCAAAGAAATAATGACAGCACGAGGCCTTGACTCATACACAGCATGTCGCCTCCACAAGTATGGTTGGCCTAGTAATACATCACAAACATCCAGAGGTGTAACATCACACAATACCTCGTCTGTGAAGGGCTTGATGCTGTAGGGAAGGCGGCACTGCTAGCGAACTTTGAGATCTCGTCCTTCATGAAGCCATCCGATACTGTACGGCTGGGGGTGTGGTGTAGTCGGTAGGCCCAACCGCTTCACGACCTTTGCTGAAATAAGGTTCTTTTGGCTGCCACTGTCGACAATGAATTGCAACGGTGAACCCTTCACCCACATCTGTGAGTGGAAAAGACGTTCCCCCTCCTCTGGATCTTTGGGCTCATTTTTCTAGATCTTGGCGGTGGCAACAGTGGCGCTGGGCTCCGCATCAATGATCTGCTTCCCTTTGCCATTCCCCTTGTCAGGTTCTGGCTCAGGGTCGTAACATGCATCTGATTCAGAAGCCTTCAACTCAGCCACCAACGACTGCTTGGTCCGACACTCACTTGTGTTATGAGTGGGACTCTTGTGGAACTCACACCACTTTCCTGTGTCCTTCTTCGGCTTCGTGGTGGTGTTCTTTTCTTGCGGCTTCGAGGGGTTGTCTTGGGTCACCCCGCCTTGGCTTTTTCCTTTGGGCTTCAGATTTGCAGATCCAAAGTCTCGCTTCTTCTGTTTGAACTTTTGCTCGATTTTGACAGCGTATCGGTATGCTGTGCCGAGTGAGGAGATGTTCAAGAACTCCATCTCTTCCTGGATGTATCTGTGTAGGCAGCCGCGGTATTTGAGTACCAGATGCAGCTCAGAATATTTGATACCCAATTGTATACGAAGGGTATGAAAAATGTTTGTGAACTCCAGCACATCTTGGTCTCGTCCCTGCCACAGTGTGGTCCATTTGATGTATTTGTCCTCATAGCTTTTGACAGGGTAGTACTGCTCCTTGATGGGATCTCGGAAGTCATTCCAAGTGGGTGCGACTGAAAACAGTGAGCCTGTACTTTCATCCTTCTGCTCGCAGTAGGTTTCCCACCAGTCCTTAATGTGGGGGGCTGCTTTGAGAAGAGCGAAAACAATCTTTTCCCGACTTGAAAATTCATGAACAGAAAAATACCCATCTAGCAGATTTAACCATTTATCTATGACATCTGCATCTATTTGACCCTCGAATATGGGGATTTCAAAATTAACTTGTACCTTAAAGGGTGTGGCGTTTCCAGAGTAGCTGCTGGAAGCCGTTGCGTCACTTTTGGGTAGCTGCTGAAGGATCTGGGCAAAGTTGTCCATCATCGCATTCTGTTGTCGCTCGAGGGCTTCTTCGAGCAATATTTTGATAGGATCTCCTGCTCCCTCGTCTTTCTTCTCATCTGCCATGGGAGGCCGTCGGGATTTGCGAGGTTGGTCTTGCAAAGGTTCGACCAGTTCAAGCCCTAACTCCTTATATCCCGACCTCGTTGGGGACATGCAAAGAAAAACAGAGAAAAAGCAGACCGCTCTGATACCACTGATCCGGATTTAAACAGGAACGCAATAAAATACAGAGATAACCATAAATACAGATATGCAGTGGAAATAATACTTCATTTCATTACTGTAAAATACTGAAATATGCTTACAAACAGAAATGGAAATAAACCAGCTAGGGCGATGGTAGCTTATCTTTGAGAAGAGATGTGGTGGCTACATGCCTCTGTTTGACGCGTACAATAGCTTGTTAGAAAGATCTATCCAAGCACTACCACTTTGGCAGGCAACATCGGTCCATGGACCCATGTTGCCCCATATTTCCCAAAAAACGTCGTTTGGGGCCTCAAAATGGCTCCGGAAGTTCAGGACCCAAAAAACTGCTAAAAATAGTAAATTGTGCTACAATTTAGGAAACTGAAAAAGATGAAAGAGACAGTTGTGGGGGTCCAAATGGGATAGGTGGGTGGCCACCAACATCCACCTGGATCAGATGGACAATTTAGATGAAGATACCTTAAAAGCTCTTTTACTAAAATCCATTAGAGATGAGTGGATAGATATCCTTAACATGATGGGGAAGGGAGATATCTCTCAACTCCCATTAAATGATATAGGAGAATTTTATGCTCATCTCTTAAGAGGGAAATCCAAAACTGGGAAAGGTCCAAGAGATCCTTCTCTTGTTAGAGTAAACAAATCTGCAACTAGATCTGTAAGTAGGGCAAAATTTTGTAATATTCTTGATGAATTTAAAATTTACATTCTAGGGAGTCTTAGTGAGCAAATAGACACGCTTAAGTTGCAAAACAAGAAGAAAACCAAGGCTGATTCTTTAGCCATTTTTTGTCCAAAATGTAGAAAAAAACATGCTTTAAGAGAATGTCCTTTGGATGCAAAAGTTGTAGAAACTTGTATGAGTTGCTTGTAAAGCCATGAGACCAAGGGTTGTCCTTCAATTCCAGGTCTTAAGGCTATCTTTCAAGAGGAAACAGTCCCAAATTCTGCAAGACCTTGGGAGGGGCCACAAAATCAGGGATTTAACAATCAAATGTATCTTCAGCCCCCAACAAATTGGAATTCTTGGCAGCAACCTTGGCCTCAACCTCAATCTCAATCTCAACCGTGTGCACAAGGAGTACAAAATCCTTATGAGAGATTTTCTCAATATTATCAATATCCTCATCATATCATAATTATCCTCCCCCACACATTCCACAACAAAATCAGCAGCTAAAACTCCAAAATCAGAACCCTCAACTTTCATTACCATTTCCACAACAAAATCCACGACAAAACCAAAGTCCTCAAATTTTACTGTCATTTCAGCATAAACCAAATTAGCTACCTGCCCAACCATTACCAAACCCCAACAATAAAAATCCTCAAAATGCTTACATGGTAGAAGGACAATAATTTCCAACTTATATGATCACTCCTCTAGATCTTAATGATGTTCAACTGAGATCTGGTAGGATATTAGAAAAGGAAAGACCTTCTGTAGTTATTTAGGAACAAGATAGTTCTGAGGAAGATTCTCTAAAGGTCAATAAATTTTTTGAGGGAACATCTCTCCAAAACCAAAACATTGAAAAAGAAAAACAAAAAGAATCAGTGAACACAACTCCTATCATTGAGAAACCAACATCTACTTCTACACCTTCTTTTCCTGAAAGATTACAAATTGATAAAGGAGTAGAAAAGCAAATTATGTTTCCCAATTATGATTTTCTAGATGAATTGAAGAATGTTTGTATCAAAGTCCCTTTGTTACAAGCCATTAAAGAAATTCCAATTCTAGCCAAAACAATAAAGGAGTTGAGCATAAAGAAACCAGGAAGAAAAACAAAGGAAACAAAAAGAATTCACCTGGTAGGAAAAATAGCAGACATAATGATGGGAAAAATTGCCATACAAAAATATGTGGATCCAGGAAGTCCAATTGTGAAAACACATATCAATGGAGTTGAAATTCCAAATACATTGATTGACTTAGGGGCAGCAATAAACATCATGAGCAAACAAACTATGGATCAGCTCAAGCTTCCTAATCTTCTTTACACACCTACCTTACTGCAACTAGCAGATAGATCAGTAATCAAACCAGATGGAGTGTTAGAAGATATTTCAGTATCCTTAGATTCTTGGGAATATCCTGTTGATTTCATGATCTTAACTCCCAAGAACAATCTAGGAGGACATCCACTCATATTAGGAAGACCTTGGCTGGCCACAGCTGATGCTTTTATTAGCTGTAGATCTGGTGACATGTATATTTCTGATGGTAATTCAACAAAAAAATTTACTCTATATCCTCCAGCAAAAGCAATCACAAAAATAGATGACAAAGAATGGATTGATGATGAAGATGATATTCAACCTCTCTTTACTATTTCAGATATTAGTGAAGATAGTCAATTTTTAAATACATTGAATTTTTTTGAATCATCTTAAGAATATGACCATGAACAATTTCAAGAAAAATCTAATTTTGAATATTTGTCATCTACGTAGATGTCTCTCTATTCTATGGAAGAGTTTGGTAGCTTTACAATTGAAATTTTTCCAGGTAGGACATTGAACATAAACAAAAACTTGGAGAAACTACAACAAGAAGAGCTAATCAAAACATTACAAAAACATTCTGCTGCATTTGCATGGGAATACATTGACATGAAAGGCATTAATCCTAAGACTTGTATCCATCACATCTACATTGAGGAAAATTGCAGACCTATCAGACAACCTCAGAGAAGGATGAATCCAAATCTTAGAGAGATTGTGAAAGAAGAGCTCCAAAAATTACTGAATTTAAACTTCATTTACCCAATTTCAGATAGTCAATGGGTTTCTCCTTTGGTCATTATGCCTAAAAAGAATGGTAAATGGAGGGTGTGCATTGATTACTGAGAACTAAATAAAGCAACTCTTAAATATCATTTTCCTTTGCCCTTTATAGATCAAGTGTTAGATATATTAGCAGGTAAGAAGTATTTCTCATTTTTGGATGGTTTTAGTGGTTATAATCAAATTCAGGTAGCACCTGAAGATCAGGATAAAACCACATTTACTTGTCCATGGGGAACTTATGCCTACCGAGTACTTCCTTTTGGGTTATGTAATGCACCTACAACATTCCAAAGAGCAGTACTAGGAATTTTTTCTGATCTAATACATGATTCTGTAGAGGTATATATGGATGATTTTACAGTCTATGGGAATACATTTGAAGAAGCTTTGGAAAATTTGGAAAAAGTTCTTAAAAGATGTAAAGAAGCAAACCTTTCACTAAGCCATGAAAAATGTTTTATGATGTTTACAGAAGGTATTGTTTTAGAACATCACATTTCAAGAGATGGGATTAAAGTTGAAGTCATCTCTAAATTATCAATACCAAATTGCCAAAAGGATGTTAGAAGTTTTCAGGGATTTACAGGATACTATAGAAGGTTTATAGAAAATTTCACTAAAATAGCATCCCCACTCTTCAAATTGCTTACCAAAGATTGTGAACTCAATTGGAATTCTAATTGCCAGTTGGCATTTGAAACCTTAAAAACAAAAATTTCTAAAGCACCCATTTTAAGAGGTCCAAATTGGAAACTCCCTTTCCATATTTCAACAGATGCTTCAAATACAACTCTGGGAGCTATATTGGGACAAAAAGATTTGATTCCTTATGCCATTTACTATACAAGTAAGAATTTAACTCCCACTGAGTTAAATTATATTGTACTAAAAAGGAATTTTTAGCTGTTGTTCATGTAATTAGCAAGTTTAGACACTATATAACAGGCTATGAAACCTTTGTTCATACAGATCACTTTGCAATTAGATATTTAATGAATAAACCTATTACTAATGGCAAAGTTACAAGATGGCTTTTACTTTTGCAAGAATTCAACATTATTGCGCTAGATAAACCTAGAAAACAAAACACAGTTGCTGATTTCTTGTCCAGGATTCATAATATCAAAGAAGATTCTCCGGTTGAAGATAAGTTTCCTAATGAATATCTTTTTGCAGTAACTACTCAAACTCCTTGGTTTGCATATATTACTAACTATTTGGTCACAGGAAAGTTACCTTCATATTTTTTTCCTAGAGAGAAAATAAAAATTATTTAGGTAAGTGCAAGATATTCATGGATCACTAACGAATTGTATAAAATAGGCCCAGATCTTATGATCATAAGGTGTATCAGGGAAGATGAAATGCCTGAAATTCTTAAGGCATGTCATGATGAGCCATGTGGTGGAAACTTTGCTAACAAAAGGACAACCTATAAAATCCTTTCTTTAGGATATTATTGGCCATCCATCTTCAAATATGCCAAATAATATGTCAGGAGATGTGACAGCTGCCAAAGGGTAGGGAAACCTGCTCTCTCAAATGAAATGCCATTACAAATTTAGGTACTCATCGAACCTTTTGAAAAGTGGGCCTTAGATTTTATTGGGCCAATTAATCCTCCATCTAAGCAGAAGAAGTATATATTGGTATGCACTGATTATGTCACTAAATGGATAGAAGCTAAAGCATTACCTTTTGCTAATGAAAAATCTGTAGTGACTTTTATTTTTGAGGACATCTTCACTCGTTTTGGTGTTCCAAGAGAAATTGTGACAGATCAGGGATCTCAATTTGCATCTAACATGGTGGAAGGGCTTGTGGAAGAATACAAGATCAAACGTAGGAAATCTACTCTCTATCATCCACAAGCAAATGGCCAAGTGGAATCTACAAATAAAGTGATTGAAGGAATCCTCACCAAGGCTGTGCATCTACATAGAATAGATTGGGCGGAAAGGCTTCTTGAAGCCTTATGGGCCTATAGAACTACATGGAGAAACACAACGGGACATACACCCTATGAACTTGTTTATGGGAAACAAGTCTTGTTCCATATAGAGTTCCAAATCAGAACTTCCAAGATGGCAGTCCAACTGGGACTAGATTTATCAAAGGCACAAAAGCATAGGCTGGAGAAATTAAATGAACTTGATGAAATCAAGTAAGAGGTAGTTCAAAGAACTAGTATAATCCAACAACAGAGGGTTAAATGGCATGACAAATATATCAAGGACAAGAGGTTTCAAGTGGGAGATTGGGCGCTACCATTCGATTCAAAGTTTAAAGATTTTCAAGGAAAGTTTCAAACTCATTGGCTTGGGCCATATGAGATTGAAAAAGTCTTTAGTAATGGAGCAATGAGGATAAGAACAATAGATGAAAGTAAAACTCCTCTTCTTGTGAATGGTCATAGATTAAAGATATATCAGAAACCAATTTCAAAAGAGGAGTTCATTAAGATTTTCCAAGACAATTCTGAAATGAAGCTAGTGAAGAAGAATTCTTCTTCTCCACTAACTTAGTCTTTATTTTTCCTATAAAAAAAGAAAAAAAACAAATAAAAAAAAATTGTATAAGGTTGAAAACCAATCATTGATTGGCATACTTATACAGAAAATACAGGGTGAAAATCAGAGGTTTCTGACACCCTATATTTTCCATTTTCTTTCTGTAATAAGTAGTGACAAAAAGCTACAGTCACTCTGCAGTTTAGATTCTGCAAATTCATCATCTCATCTCACCTCACTCCGTTTTATTTTTGCAGTTTCACTTCATCTCATTGTCATATTTCATCAATAAATTTTTCAATTTTTCCTTTTACAGCTTTCATTCCATTTTCATTTCATTTATCATCTTGTCTTACATCTCATTTCATTTCACTTACATAGCCACTTCCATTTCATTCATGATCCATAAGCGATATTTCACTTTCTTTTTCATGTTCTGCAGCTAATCTGATTCTACAGCTACAATTTGTTTATCAGTTTAGGCACAAGTATACAGCTCATAATAAAATCGTGTATGCAGGGAATTGAAAAGAAATCAATTTTTGAAGACCAACCATGCTCAAGGTACCTGTGGATCAACATCAAAAAGATTAGCAAGCGAAAGGTAAAGGTTCCAAAGGTAAATGCAAAGATTTATCTCAAAAAGCAATTCGAAAACATAAGTTTGTATAGTATGTATAATCACATGTCTCCTCAATTGACCATCATTTGATTTGACCTCCACTATATCTCCGCCATATCTTCCATCTTTAATGACAAACAGTCTCAATGATTCTTTCATAACAAATCTCCGCTTCAAACTCCATAACTTGTATTCAAACGGTCCTCCACAACTCCACCTGTTAATGGTCAAGATGACAATGTGACCTACCTATCTACGACTCTCTGAACCCTTACTGTTTATTTATTAAACGCAAACCCTTAAGTTTATCTCTCCTATAACACACAATCATTCTATCACATAGACAACAGTCATTCCACTTTCACATACACAGTCATTCCATTTTTCATACACACAGTCTTTCCATTTTCATATATACCCAGTCATTCCCTTTCCATACACATAGTCATTCCATTTCTTAAATAGCACTCGTTTTATAGAAAGTAAGAGTAATTTTGAAGGTTAATTGAAAATAGGGGATATGGGGCTTATTGTCACGATAGAGCCCACATGGGTAAAGTATATGGAGGGGTATCCATAGCTTAAAGGGATGCTACAGAAGGCCGGATGGTTAAATTTTATTGAGAAATTTGACGGCTACCACAAGGAAATTTCCAAGTCTTTTGCAAGGTTATTTGATGGCACAGAAGTGGAGATAGGAGATATTAAATTTGCAGTCACAAAATCTTTCATAGTAGAAGCAACAGAGTTTCCGAGATAAGGAGAAAGATGGTTTAAAAACAAGGAATTTCATGGTGAATCTTGGAAAGTGATCCTTAGAAACCTAGGTATGGATGTTATAGTATTTAGGAAGGGAATTTCTATTTCAGCACTCAAGAACAAATGGGCTAATATGCTATTGATATTACCAAAATTCGTTACATGTGAAGGAAGATTTGGGTTTATGTATGTTTACCATATACGCTTATTAATGAATTTTTTAGAAAATGGAACCATCAACCTTCTCTTCTTCCTTCTAAACAATTTGAGAAGGATGGCTACAAATGTCCAAAAGAAAATTGAATCCATAGAAGCAACTATGTATCGTCATGGATTAGTGAAAATACTAGTTGAATTCCATTTGAAAAGTATAGGGGATACCTAGGAAGATTTCTTGGTAAGAAATTTTTTCCAGGATGCTCCAGAGTCACTTGAGAAGAGTCATGTTAAGAAAAGTAGGAGGAGAAAGATCAGCATTAACATTCAAAACAAATATGGAACCTCCTCACAAAATAATGATGTAGAGACAACTTCTAAATCAGAGGTTAGAAAGCAGACTAAACAGAAAGGAAAAATGAAAGAGAGAGTTGAAGAAATCAATGAAGACATTCCTGAACCTTCATCACCACAAGAAGATGAACAGTTACTCTCCGAAAGACTAACAAAGATTAGGGAGCAAATCAAGAAATAGAAGGAGATAGGGAAAAGGAAGAAGGACATAACAGAAGAAACCATAAGCTTGCAAAACCTGAGAAGGAGCTCTAGACTCCAAGGTAAGGTGAGGAAGGTAACATCAAAAGGAGCCCAGTTCATAAACTTAGAGGAAGAAACCCCAGTTCAATCTCCTGACAGTATTCCACCTGAATATAGTCCACAAAACTCTCCTCCACAGAATTTTGAAGGCAGCCCAAGCAGAGCTTCTCCTAGAATAGATCCAGTACAACAACAAATCTATGACTACAGAGAGTCATTAAAGAGAAAGGCTACCTCAATGGATCCAAGATCCTCAACCAATCTAGAGCAGCCTGTCAATCCACAAGAACCTCTAACTAGCTCTCTCAAATAAGAAATCTGAGTTAGTGATTTTAAACATGCATATTAAAAAAGAAAATGAAACCTTGAGGGAACAGAACAATCTAGATAAAGCCATTCATGAAAACACAATGCTGCACCTAGGATTATGGTATAAGAAAAATAGGAAGCTGAAGAGGAAAAATAGGAATTTGAGCAAAACACTTATCAACCTCAAATACAGACTCCTTGTGAAGAAGCCCATGATGGTAGTCAGTGCAAGGAGAAGTAAGAAAAGGAAGTTGGATGTACTAGCAGAAGTGTCAGAACAAATGCAATATGAGAAAGAAGTTCACATTTTTTAAAATTGCATGGGGACATGCAATGATTTTGTAGTGGGGGTATGTTGAGCCTCAAAATTACTCTTTCCCTAGCAACTCTTCTCATTCCTTTTCTTTGTTTTTCCATAAGAAAGATGCATTCTCATCACTAATAATTGGTATATACTGTCTTGAGGAGGACATTTAGTGATTTACATGTTATGCTTTTTATGTTTTGTTGTTTGAATAATTTTTTGTATATTAGCTATGGAACGCAGCCTATTCTACAACTAACCGATTGTTCCGCAGCTACCTCCATGCTCTAACAAGTTCCAGGTGTTAGAAGGAGAAACTAGCCACATGGGTAGCTTTGAAATCATCATGACATGGACCCTGTCCTATTCATTCAGCCCAAGTCGAAAAAGAAGATGGCATAAGACTACGGTCAATGGATAAGTCAAACACAAAGAAACCGAGGATAACCGGGCTCTATTTCGTGGTTAATTAATGCATTTCATAGTGATCCAGAGAAACTACATGTACCTACGAACTCCAATAGCCACATGTACAAACAAATCCAACAGCCACCATGTCTTGGATTTATTTCTCCAGCAGCCGAGGAAGAAATTCCGCATATCTGTCTTCTACATGTTTGCCTGTAGCATGCTTTTCTCCACAAACAGTTATATGATTTTTCTTATAAATACCTGCGTAAGATACTGAAGAAGTTAGTAATAGTTTTAATGTGAAATCGAAGTTCTAGACTATAATTTTTGGGCGTTTTGTGTTCCTGTTTTAATATGAGAAGACTGCATGTTTTTATGAACCTTTGAAGGAGTTTTCTTGGAGTTGATTGAGCAAGCGTAGCCTAATCAGTTGCAGAGGGCCCCTGCACTGAAGAAGGTTTCATTTTATTTATTTTTCTTCTTCTTTGTAACTGTCAATTCATCATTTTCTTTCTATAACAGTATTTATAATCATTTTCTTACTAACAGTTTTTATAATGCAATTTCTATCATTTTCTTACTAACATTGTTTATAATTTAGAGTAGTTTCCATTAGCTTGATTTCTTTTTAGTTCTTATCAGTAGTTTAGAAGATAGAACTCAATAGTATAATCTTGTTTGTTCAATTAAAAACTATCCTTATTTCAGGATGAGAGTAGGATTGAAGAATGATAAGGATACATTGTTGGATAGTTTACTTCATTCACTGTTTTGCTAGTTTAAATTCTCAATTAAACTGATCAGTGTCATTTACTGTCTTTGCCATTTCATTTTTAGTTTAGAATAGTAACTCATGGTGTTAATGAATGTTTATGGGAAACCCTTCAAGTTGATAATTCATCCTTAACTAAGTGGTTGAACATTTCATTTATTCAATGAGTTATTTCTGCATCTTTGTATTTGCTTTCTCTTAGATTATTGAAGTACGGAATTACTTAAATGTCATCCCAAGGAGACTTTCTCCCAAAATTGAGAGGTAGAGTAACCAAGTATTTCATTTAGTTTTATTTCTGTAATTAGTTAGAAATCAATTGCAAATTTTACTTTCAGTTTTAGTTCATGATTTGGAAATAATGGTAAAATAAAAATAGAAACTTTGTTTTCATTTCTTTCTTAGCTTTGTTTCCATATATTTCTTCACTCTGTTTTCATTTCTTTCTTAGCTCTGTTTTCATTTTTAGATTTTGAGCAGTCTTTAAGAAAATTAGAGTTAGTTTTGATAATTTACATTGTAAATCATTAGGAATTAAAAGACTAAAAACCCCCAAAACAACATAAAACATAAAAACAACGAAGTAAGAAGGGTTACCTAGCACAAACAATGCACTACACTTCATCAGTTTATGATACCCGGATTGATAATTTATGTAGAGAAATTTAGGACACTAAATTGACCAAACAATGGCCATGATGCATTGTGATATTCATTATCCTCAACTTATATGGAATTTTAATGTTCCTCAATGGTTATATCACATTGTGATGTTTCTCAATTGTTATGTAGCATTGCAACATTCTCCTTGGTTGACTTGTTATGTTCCTAAATGGCTATGTCATAACACAAATGTTTCCCAAGGGTTTGGTTAGATTTTTACATTCTTTAATGGTTATTTCATATTATGGTTCTTATCATGACTAACTTATGTTAACCATGACTATCTTTTTTGGCCTTTGTTGACTATGGTTTAGTATGATAGACCATAGTCGACTATGTTTGACTATGGTAAAATATAGTTGAATTTGGTAAAATATGATTGACTTTGGTAAACCATGATTATACATAATTAACTATTATTATCCATGTTTACTATTTTTTACAATGGTTATTTTTTTCTAAGGAAAAAAATAGTATCTTTATTATGGAAAGAAAATTAGAGTTATAGGTGCTTGTGGATTTCCTGTGGCTATGTAGCACAAATCCCTTGATGAAAAATCATACAGGTTTAGAGAAAATTTAGAGAGAGATTCCCTAGAATGGGACTTCAATATCACAAAATATCATACAATGTTCAGAATAGAAATTTACACTTTCACCACCAAACTTTGAAATTTTCACATAAATGATTCACAAATACATATTCTAAGTGGTTTGGTTGTAGCTAGAATAAAGGAAAATAGTCCATCCAAAGGTCCTTCAATGGAGTCAAACAAAACTTGCAAATAATTGGCACAAATCTATTATCATATATAAAGAGAGGCTAATCATACTTGGAGTGAATATGTGAGAAGAATGTTTGGGCTTCCATCTTAGGGATTTTCTCGCATTTTCCATAATCCTTGATCCATTTCCATGTCAATTTTGGAGAGCTTCATAGCCTCTAAATTATAGTCCCTCAATATTGAAAAATGCAGCAAGAAATTGTCAATTTAATTTTTCGTTGATTAAATTGAGAAAATTTGAATTTCCACATCAGTAGACAGTTTAATGCAGTTAACTCAGGTGGGATGGGTCTTGTTACTAAGTTAGCTCAGAAAATTAGATTTAAAGGAGTTAGAGTTCAGTTACGCATGTTTGATTGCTAATTTGTAGCAATCAAGGTCAGTTATTTCAAGTTGTTTACAGTTAAAATATTTCTAACTATTGGAGGAACTAGTAGAAGGTCAGTTGTGCAGTGGGCCTTCAATCAAACTCAATGATCATCCAATTAATTTATCAATCAACCCAAAATAGCTAGTGCATGCAGATAATTCAAGTTCACTAGTTGTGGTAGATATTCCAAGGCAGTGTAAAATCAATTGTAGACCAATCTTGAGTGTACGGGTGTTGCATGCAGTTAGATGGTCAACCTTTGGAATTATGCAATCATTTTAGAGGAATTTCCTAAATAATAGGGGCCTAATTTCTAAAGGAAATAAGGGCTCAAGAAGAGGCAAAAATTGACTAAGTATGGGCTAGAGCTTCTCAATGAGAAGAGAGATAGGTTATTCACTTGCAGGGTGTGCTCAGTTGAGAAATTCAATTGGAATGCATCTCTATTCATCAGCTTAATGCAAGTAGGCATTGGGATTTTTAGCAGATAGATTTCCCCGAAAAAATATTATGTGCATGTGTGTTATTTCTAATTGCATGTTTGTGATTGATGTTCCAAATAGTGAATTGAATTTAGCTGAGTAGTAGAACAGGTTTTTGTCTTGTGATTTTGGTTAAAATTTCATAAGGAATTACAAATATACATCATAATTTCTACATGGTATCAGAGCAGGATTCACATTAGAGTAGCAATTTTGAAGTTGTTTTTCAGGAGGTTCGATTTTGAAGTTTAGTGTAATAGGATCTCTTGAGAGTTGAGAATATGACCTTCAACGGGCTGAGGCTATAGTATGCCTTAGAAGGAAGCTCTAATTTCATCGCATGGAGGCAATATTGGATGACAATGGATTTCCAGAATACATCAAGACAGATGTTGCAAAACCACAAGCATCTGATGCCCAGAACCTTACTAAGTGGAAGAAATATGTAGCCAAGGTAAGGAGAATAATCTTGGAGGGAGTATGGGATCACATTGTCTCAAATCTCCATAGAAAAGAAACTTCATTCGCAATGTGGAAAGAACTGACATATTTTTTTGAGAATAATAGTGACCACAAGAAGTTGGCGCTCAAGGATAAACTTCAAAATATCAAAATGTAGAAGAATGACACTATTCCATGGTATCTGAGAAGGTTCACACAAGTTCTTGATGAACTTGAAAGGGTAGGTGTTAATGTTGTAGAAGATTACTTGGTAATCCTAGCCCTTCTAGGCCTTCCCAAGAGTTGGCATAACTACCAGAATTTGGTGAACGAGAGGGAGAAACTACCGAATTGGGAATGCTTATGGTCCGATTTGGTACAAGAGGAAATAAGGCGGAATACCAGAGATGGGAATTCATCCAAGGATGAGGATGAAGAAAACTTTGCATTGGTTGGAAAGGGAAAGAAGGGAAAAGGGAAGAAATCTCAATCTAAATGAGAGTCCACCTAAGGGGGAAAGAAGAAAGATTTGTCCGAAATTAAAGGCTTCCATTGTCATGAATTCAGGCACTATGCCACAAAATGTCCACACAAAATGGTGAGAAATAATACTTCAGTAGGAGCAGTAGGATAAGATTTGGATTTGGAGTTCGAGCTTGAATTTAACCTTATCTCATGCATGGCCAACATAGTGATGGTGAGCGTGTGGTACTTAGAGTCAGGCGCATCATTCCACATGAAAGGGTGTAGAGAATTTTTCAGTGACTTGGAGGAGAAATATTTGTAGATGCACACTGAACTAGGAGACAACGAAAAGTACAATGCAATTGGGGTTTGTACAATCACCTTTTAGAGGGAGTCAGGCTCCCCTCTCAGGCTCAAGGATGTCATGTTCGTTCCGGGCCTAAAGAAAAATCTCATCTTTGTAGAATTTTGGAAGACCGTGGTTATGATGTGATATTTAGCAAAGGAAAAGCATTCTTAAGACACATAGCAATGGGAGAGATGAAGCAGATCGAGGTTCATGTGAAGAACCTATATAAGTTATATCTGGAAAATTGTGTTGCATTAAGCACTAAGGCGGAGAAGGTACAGAGCCGCAATGCTGGTGAAATTTGGCATATAATACTTGGTCATTTGCATCATGGTGCCCTAAAGATTATGTAGCAAATAACCACTGGCCTCCAAAAAGGAGCACTTGAGCATCCAGATGTATGTAAAGGATGTACATTGGGGAAGTACATAAAATAAAAATTCCATGATAGGGACAACAAAGTAAATGTAGTGTTGGAATGGATCCACTCTTATGTGTGTGGACCTTTCTCGATAGCCTCCACTACTGGACACAAATATTTTTTCATTTTTATTGATGACTTCTCATAGAAGTGTTGAATCTTCTTCATGTGGAAGGAGGATACATTCTCCAAGTTCGTCGAATTCAAGGCACTGGTTGAGAAAGAAACCAACAAGATGGTGAAGGATCTTATGAGCAATAATGGGGGTGAGTACGTGTCGAATGAATTCAAAATTTTTTGTGTGAAATAAGGCATTTGATGAGATTTGACAAGACCACACAACCCATAGCGTAATGGGGTGGCTGAGAGAAATAATCATAGCTTTGTGGGAGTTGCGAGGGTGATTTTGCATGACCAAGGCTTACCCCTACACTTGTGGGCAAAGGCATGCAACACAACAATCTATTCTCGGAACCGAAGTCCTCACTATATTTTGGGCATGATTACAACGGAGGAGGCTTTCTTGGGGAGAAAGCCAAATGTGTCGCACTTCAGGATTTTTGGAGCCTCTATCTACTGCCATGTCTCCAAAGAATCAAGGAAGAAGCTTGAGCCAACAACAAAAATTTTCATATTTGTGGGTTACAGAGAAACTCCTCACAACTATTGTGTGTACTTGCCATCCCTTAGAATGACATTTGTGCGGAGGGATGTAAAATTTGATGAGGAGAAAGCGATGTGGTGCTCTCTTGAGATGGAGCTTCAAATCCCAACAAAAGAAAAGCTTTTAGCTCCAAACGAGGAACCTCGGGTAGTTATGGAGTAGCCACAAATTGAGGAGAATAGAATGGAGAAAGCCACTCAAGCATAATCATCCAGAGAAGGTGGAAAAAGGACTAGGGAAGCTGATAAATTTGTGCAGGATGTCAGGGAGAATGTGTGAGCTCCTTCAAATTTTCACAGGAATAGAAGTTCACCTGATCAGTACACTGGCTACATGGCTCTAATGACTAAGCTTGTAGAGACTGAGCCATCCTCTTTTGAGGAAGAATTAGACCAACATGTATGGGTTGATGTAATGGTGGAGGAATATGAATCCATCATAAAGAACAATGTTTCGAAAGTGGTCCCAAGACCAAAAGATAAATAATTTATGGGTTTGAGATGGATATTCAAGGTTAGGCATGCAGTAGACGAAAGCATAGAAAAGTATAAGGCCAGATTTGTGGCCAAGGGGTACTCTCAAGTTGAAGGAATTAACTACGAGGAGACCTTTTCTCCTGTAGCAAGCTACTCATCCATTAGATCAATTCTTGCTCTGGTTGTGCAAACACACACACACCAAATGAATATGGAAGGGAAATTCTCCACGACTTCATCCAGTCCAACTGGGTATGCAACCACTTCTAACAGCTCACATTTCATGACTTTCAAACCATCTTCAATGATGCTCTCCAAAACTTGCCTTGGTCACTGAAACAACAAAAAAATGCAGTTCTCATAGAAATTAGTGGCAACTATTTTAAATGAATCTAATACAGTACAAAGTAGTTATGATGTATACATTCACCTTTCATTGGTTTTGAATGACATACCATAAATGTCTGCAGCTTCTTGGAGGGCCACCTTCCATTTTTGAATCACTTCCATGGCTACTTTGCCTTTCATTTCATGTTCCTAGAAGGCTTTAGCTTAACGTTCCTCGTAAACATAACGAAGGTCAAAGGGATCAACATCAAAATACAAATTGATGATTTTGCACTCATAAGATGAACTCAAAATCCAACGCAACTCACCCAAGCACCAACGTGATTCCACATACTTCTCAAAAAAAAATGAGAATATGGACAAAGGCACTGTGAATGGCTCCTCGGATTGTAAGGTGGAGGGAATCTCTCATGTGAAGTTCCGCCTTGTTGAGAAAGATGTTCAACCCAGCTGCCCACACTTTGTGAGACAATGGTAGATGAGGCTCGCAAGAGTGAGCTTCACACCGGTTCCCCTATGGTTTATGAAAATGTGGTATGTTCCTGGAACTGGTTATGTTACTTGCTCCATAATTAGTAATTACATATTGCTTCATAATTCCTACCTTTTTCTCTCATTGGATCAGATAGACGTCAAAATAAACGATCCACTTGATAGGTCACATCAATTGATAGAGCTAGGCAATCACAATTTTTTAAATAGAGAAGCCATAGGATATGGCGTCACCTATAGGTTAGAGTAATCAACAGATTTTCTAGAAGGGAAAGACTATGTCGTTGACTAAACGGTAAGTGAAGGCGTTCTCTATTTTTATTTATTTAGTTTGAATTTTCGATTACTTGAGATTGTGATATTTCGTTTTTAAAATATATTTTAATATATAAATATAAATAAATTCAATATTTCAAAATAAAAAATAATTTAATTCATCATTTAAAAACTTAAAAAAATTATTCAAACTTTGAATTCTACAATTTTAATTTGTAATGATAATAAATATTTATGGAATTTCAAAAATTAACCAAAAATATTTCCATAACATAAAATAATTATACTATAAAAACCTTTGAAAAGGGTCTGTACACCACCTTGTTGAAAAATGTGCAACAAGAAATGTTAAATTTAGAATGTGCTAAAAATAGACCTACTAAAAATAGCATGTATAAAAATAGCAGTTTGGCCAGTGAGGTCATTGGCCACATTGGGTGAGAGGTGAAACTGCTAAAGATAGAAAGTTCTAAAAATAGCATTTTTGGGTCTCTTCCTATTTATAGCAGTCCCTAGTCTATCTATAGGAAGTAAAATTAATTTGGTCTTAACAACAGTTTGAAATATTAATTAATTAATTTAGTTGAGTTAATTAATTAAGGAAATTCGAATTTGAAATCTTTGTGAGCATGCACATGAGTTTCCTCCACTGATTGAGGGAATAAACATGAGTTCTATAATGAGAGAATCAATTGACTTAGTTCTATCTAGTCAAGTCCAGTTAGATTATTTTAACAAGTTGTTAAAATAATAAAATATAGTTTGTTAATGCTTGCATGCATGTGACAACTATTATTTTAGATAACTGAGGATTCACTCATGGATAACTGTTGCATGTCAGTTCTGTCAAAGACCCAGTTGAGATCAGATGTGAGACAGTGTACTATCATATGCTTAACTATTTCTAGTAAGTAGTTTTTGCATGGTTGAGGAACTAGTGTTCTCAAGGAATACGTAGTTGGACCATTGGTTGTTTTTGGTATGTTGGAATTAATAGCATGCGCTTTTACTATTATTTCCTAAGCAAACTACGTAAGGACCATAGGGAAAGCCTATATAAACAAGGCTTGTTTGGTTCATGAGACATATCTTCATATCTTCATAGTTCATTAAGAACTGAATAGCTTGAGAGCTAATTTTTTTTGTATTATGAAGAGGATTTCCACTTGATTGATAATACATGGTTGGGGTTTTATGCTAGTGCTTTCCCCTGGATATATCTTGTGTTATGTGTGATTGATTTCTCTTGATAAGTTATGCATGTTTCTACTTGATGTTGCTCATGAATTCGATTATGCTTCCACTTAATGTTTTGTAGAAGTAGAAAAAGTATTATGCTTTAAGACATTGCATATATCGGTTTGTTCTACAAGTGAAATTTCTACATGGTATCAGAGCACAGGTGATCAAGCAAGAACAATATACTAGCAGGAGAAATTCGAAGTTTATTATTCGGGATATAGATCTCAAGTTCTTATCACATCTATTTCATCGATGGCATTCTATGGTTTGAGGCTTGAGTATGCCCTTGATGGCAGCTCAAACTATATAGCTTGGAAGGATCGCATGGAGGTAGTTTTGGAAGATAATGGTCTTAAGGATTCTCTAACATATCCTCAACCTCAATCTCAATCTCAACCGTGGGCATAAGGAGTACAAAATCCTTATGGGAGATTTTCTCAATATTATCAATATCCTCCATCATATCAGAATTATCCTCCCCCACACATTCCACAACAAAATCAGCAGCTACAACTCCAAAATCAGAACCCTCAACTTTCATTACCATTTCCACAACAAAAGCAAAGCCCTCAACTTTTACTGCCATTTCAGCAGAAACCAAATCAGCTACCTGCCCTACCATTACCAAACCCCAACAATAAAAATCCTTAGAATGCTTACATGGTAGAAAGACAATAATTTTCAACTTATATGATCACTCCTCTAGATCTTAATGATGTTCAATTGAGATCTGGTAGGATATTAGAAAAGGAAAGACCTTCTGTAGTTATTCAGGAACAAGACAGTTCTGAGGAAGATTCTCTAAAGGTCAATAAAAGTTTTGAGGGAACATCTCTCCAAAACCAAAACATTGAAAAAGAAAAACAAAAAGAATCAGTGAACACAACTCCTATCATTGAGCAACTAGCATCTACTTCTACACCTCCTTTTCTTGAAAGATTACAAATTGATAGAGGAGTAGAAAAGCAGATTATGTTGCCCAATTATGATTTTCTAGATGAATTGAAGAATGTCTGTATCAAAATCCCTTTGCTACAAGCCATTAAAGAAATTCCAATTCTAGCCAAAACAATAAAGGAGTTGAGCATAAAGAAACCAGGAAGAAAAACAAAGGAAACAAAAAGAATTCACGTGGTAGAAAAAATAGCAGACATAGTGATGGGACAAATTGCCATACAAAAATACGTGGATCCAGGAAGTCCAATTATGAAAACACATAACAATGGAGTTGAAATTCTAAATACATTGATTGACTTAGGAGTAACAATAAACATCATGAGCAAACAAACTATGGAGCAACTCAAGCTTCCTAATCTTCTTTACACACCTACCTTGCTGCAACTAGCAGATAGATCAGTAATCAAACCAGATGGAGTGTTAGAAGATATTTCAGTTTTCTTAGATTCTTGGGAATATCTTGTTCATTTCATGATCTTAACTCCCAAGAACAATCTAGGAGGACATCCACTCATATTAGGAGGACCTTGGCTGGCCACAGCTGATGCTTTTGTTAGCCGTAGATCTGGTGACATGTAGATTTCTGATGGTAATTCAACAAAAAAAATTACTCTATATCCTCCAGCAAAAGCAATCACAAAAATAGATGACAAAGAATGGATTAATGATGAAGATGATATTCAACCTCTCTTTACTATTTCAGATATTAGTGAAGATAGTCAAATTTTAAATGCATTGGAAAATTTTGAATCATCTTAAGAATATGACCATGAACAATTTCAAGAAAAATCTAATGCTGAATATTTGTCATCTAGGTAGATGTCTCTCTATTCTATGGAAGAGTTTGGTAGCTTTACAATTGAAATTTCTCCCCGTAGGACATTGAACATAAACAAAAACTTGGAGAAACTACATGATCCAGGAGGATCTCGAGACACTAAGGGAATGGATAAAGGCTCGAAATTCAAAATGGCTAAAAGGAGAATTTGATGGCATCAGTTGAAAGGGCTTGTCTTCTTGATCGCGGTGGCGCAAACGGTTTGTCAATCTGAGCTCGTATGCAAAAGATAGAGCTATTCAAAGATTGGTATGGCAGAGGAAAAATGAGGCCCACAATGTACCACATGGCATCTCAGTCAACACGTGGGACCCACATGGCAGCTTGACCCATGGCAGTCCATCATTAGCCTCCTAAACCTACACAAGAAACATTTTAGTTATAACTGCAGATTTTATATAATTATCCAATTAACTATATCAAAAAAACCAAAATATATAATAATAACCAAAATATATATATAACTATATAACCAACTATGGTTATATTAAATCACATATAAAAAAATCACATATAACGTGGCATATACCATAAATCAAAAGGTTATAACAAAAAGGTGCAAGATATTATGGTTAACCATATAACGTATGCCATAAGGGAGGCAATACGTCAACATGCCAAACCATATATGGCACATGCCATAACAAACCCAAACAAACATATGCCATACGTAACCAACTTACGGAAATGTGGTAAAGGGTTAAACTAGAAATTGCCCTAAAAAGTGCAAAAAGAGGCCGATAGATTTTTTAAATTAGAAAAATAGTATGGAAATTGGAAAAATGATAAAAAAATGCATTTATAGATATGTATTCAGCTCATAAAAATGAAGGACTCCCATAACAAAAATGAAGGCCAGGATGAGTTTGGATGAGTTTGGCTAGTAATTGAAGGGTGAAATAATCACAAATATTCAAACTAAGAATATTAAATAATCACAAATTAACATAATAATATTGAAACATCATCAACATTCACAAATTAACATAATAATATTGAAACATCATCAACATTGCTCAACATTACAATCATGGCTTATATTATGTTGCTTTGAAAAACATTTACAAACAATCATGCATTCTCCCTAAAATTCAGGTATTTATTGTCAATGGCATGTATGTCAGTGTCCAACATTCTTCAGTTTCTTGTAGACCCATCCTTCAAAGTATTAATCTGTTTCAGAATTAACCTGAATAATAGCACAAAACCACACTAGACAAATCTTGTTCCACCAAGAGTTCCACCACACCACTCAGTCGTGTGAGTCTCTCCCAATTTACATTTGAATAGATCCCAGAACTATAAAAGGTGAATGAATACTGAATATAAGCCATTTTTAGACTTAAGATTTAGCCGACCATTGATTCATCAGATCAACTTTGAACCAATTTAACATGCTTCATAGGGCTTCTAAATAACATCATATGCTTCCAGAAAATGAAGAAAATGGGAATGAAAACACACTACTGTTCAAATAAGTGCACAGACCCTTAGTATTGCAGCCTTTCATGGATATATCGAAGCTCTAAATTTAATTGCTTTTAATTCAATTTCTCATTAAAAAAATTGCATTTAGATCTTAAAAATACTGGAAATTAAGACAACATTACCTAAGACAAATCAGAGCACTGACAAGAAGCAGCCTTCAAACAGCTGATGGCCAGTGTTCATCTGTCCTTAAATTAAAAAACGGCATCTGACATGTTCTTCAAATCAGAGCAACTTAAAACCAGACAACATGACCATTTGAAATCAAAAGAACACCCAAACTGACTAAAAATATCTCCTTATATTACACAAAAAACTTACTTTAACAGCCGCATTCAAAAACTGGAGGGCATATCAGGTTGTAACTAAGTACATCCATATAGCCAGATCCTATTTAGTTAAGGCAGACCAGATTTAAAGGGGTTCAAATTGGCAAGTACTGAACATTGAAATTCTAAATACAAGCAGTGTATCCAAAAGATTCAGAAACAAAAAACAAGTAAAAAAATGATGATAGGTTTATGTTGTTAACTACTGATGATACTTGATTCTTCCATGGACATAAACAAGTTACATAGATTAATAGATAATAATCCTGCTAACTTGAAAACATGTGGCTGTTAGACTTCAGAGTAAATCAGGAAAATATAGCCCAGACCCTCTAAAATATTAGAGTACAAGATTAATCACAAGACAAGTATGTGTAGATAGCCATCCTTAGAAAGATATCCAATCCACAGACACCAAACAAAACACTTATGGCTCCAAGAAATCAAACTACAAATTAAATCTTAAAGATGTCCACTCTTTAATCATCATCACACACCATAGCAGAAAAGGCTGTTAATCTGTTTCTGAAGGTTTAGCTTACCTTCATAGATTGGCTGACATATGAAACAAACTAAAACTTATCTACCTTTTCGGCCTTCACAACAGGATTTGCTTTCTCAATGGCCGCTCGGCCAGCTGCCTTGTAATCAAAGGGGAAATTATGCTTGTCCGAATAGCGGTGCAAAGAACAAAAGGTGTTCCCACAACGGCAATTGAAGCCTGTCAATCCAACACGTTTCTTGCAACAATTGCAACGGGTCGGGACCTACTTTGCTCTCTCTTGTCCTTCGGCCTGGCCTGATTCTCCATTGGAAGAGCCGGGCAAACCCTCCAATTCTGCCTGATTAGTTAACTGGAAGGCGGGTTCAGAAACCTCAGCCAGCTTCGCAATATTGTCATTGCTATGTTCGACTGATGAAGTCGAGGACGAAGTCTCTGTAGCATTTGGAGCAAAACTTCATTGTAGCCGCACTTCCGAAAAATCCACAATTGTTCGCACACAGAAGAGGCCCTTCGGGAGGCTGGCAGCCAGTCTCATCGTGATCTCTTTTCTTGCTTTCTTGAGCCATTATCTCTAAATAATTTAATGAAAACTGAGAATAGGAAGATGTATTTGTTAAAAAAATAATCCAATTACTGGATCTGTAGCGATCGCATTCAAGCGTTAAAACTTCAATTCCACGGTGTTAATCCGCCTCGGCATTTAAAGACTCAGGGAAACACAACAGGGTTCTGAAATAGAACTTATCAGAGATGCCTTTAAGAGATGGCAGTTTCGTCTGTTAATTCTGCCTTTCTTCAGTTTAGCACCTTAATTCCACCTGCTGTTTAGACCTGACCTGATTTTGACATAAAAAAGTTGGAAAAGAAATTTTAAAGCAGTGAAAACTGAGCAAAAAAAAAATTAAATTAACACACTATGGATCACAGAATACATGCACATCCTCAGTATGGCAACAATTCTAGATTTTCGTTCCCTTTTTGCAAGTAAACGAAACTGCAAAGCAACAATTACAGATTTCTGTTCCCATTTTGCAAGAAAAGAAAATGAAAAATACTACACCTTCAATAGGATCCGGATTCCCTTGAACTAAGCCTCAAAATCTCCAGTTCCGCAATGGTTCTACAGGTTGCTGGAGTGTTCTGATCCGATTCAGCTGTTTTATGCCTAAAAACTGCTAAAGACGGCTGTTCCGCTCCAAACTTGGTACAGTCGGAAGGATATTAGAAAAGCTACCAGGTCCATCCTAGACGCATCCACGCCGAATGAATAAAATCTCCTCCTTTCAGAAAGCCCTCACGGATCTAAACAAATCCAGCCGTAAATAAGCCGCGGGATCCAACCCTTTCTCCCAAAAAAATCCGAATTTCCGGCCACAAGGTCGACCGAACGCATAGAATTAAAGGAACTCCCTATCATCACTGCAACTTAACTAAATACAATGAATTCTGTCAATTTTCCTTCAGCAAGAACGTGTTCTTTAAACATTAAAAACATGCATATCTGAAGCAGACGAGAATTACCTGAATTGAGAGGGTTAAAAGGTAATGGCAACTGATCTCTACGCTTTTCCTTGAAACGTTGATCTCTACGCTTTGCCTTTAAAGCGAGGCGATTGTGGCATGCAATGCAAACTCAGCTTCTTCAGAAATGTCCCCGCACCATACCAGCAGCTTCTTGGGCAGTGATTCGAATTCGCATGCCTTTCGAAGAGTAGTGGCTTGACTCCCATTTCCGCAGCTGAAGTGACTGGATTTTGAGAGAGAAGGGCAATTTACCATCTCTGCATTGAGAGGAAGGAATCCATCGGTTTTTGGCGCCCATAACACAAATGGATATCATTCTGCATGAAGGACGAAGACCATAACAGAAATACCTATGAAGGATGAAGACCGTAACAGAAATTCCTACCATTTCGTCTGAAGGATGATGAAGAGCATGACGAGACAGGATGATGAAGACCACGACGAGACGGGTGGCGCTAAAAACCTGAAGATGCGTTACAGATCTCAGTGGAAAGCAGACGGGTCGCGCTAAAAAACTGTGCACAAATGTCAGACGGAGATCAAAAGTGTAGACGGTCCAGGTGTCAACGTGAGATTGAAAAGGACGACGAAAGTCTTTTTCAATAGGAAAGGCCTATCGGCCTAATTAAGTGGTGGATTTATATGTATGTGGTTATAACAATAACCCAAAGTTGAAACCCAACAAAGTTCCATAAAAATGCAACAGTCAACGAAGTTTATGGAAGACCAACGTACATGGAGATCCGCATGCGCAACCATGTGGTGGTCCCGTCGCCTCCACGTACAGCCTAATTTAAAGCTTGGATGTCGCAGGTTTGGGAATGGGTGAGTGTGATCTCGTGAAATACGGGCCCACTCCCCCATCAAAAGTTTAAAAAATATTTATATATATACATATATGAAATGCAGTTTTTTTAAATGGTTATGTAAAATGGGGTTGGGTAAAAATAAACCTTAACCACGTTATGGATTAATCTGCCCAGGTTTATATAAAAATTTAGTTTTTTACCATTTGCAAAGGAGGAGATCAGCGGCACGAATTTTGAGACAAGGTGGTGGAACCTTGAGCACTGAGAAAAACTGGTAGAACCTTATTTGAGCAGTGTTTTTGAAGGAGGGTGATTTTGGTCCAGACTCAAAATTGGACAAGTTTTATATGGATTTTACACTTCTCGGCGACGGGTATCCATTGGTGGTGTCAGTTTCTGCAACAGAGCTCTCCAATTTTCGAACACTTTTCAGCATGGAGGTATAATGCTCCATTTTGTAAATTGATGAATGTAACTTCTTTTGATGCCATTTTTAATGAATGAAGGCCTCGCCATTGATCGAGCATGGCCCGGAGACATAGTTCAGGAGGGACAAACTCCGTTATCAAGTTCTTGTCCTCTTGTCTTCTCATGTGTTTCTTCTTCTTCTTCTTACATGTGCACATTTAAGTTTCTCTTTGGTTAAGCTACATACTGTTTATGTAATTCTTTTCATGCATCTATAAACAAAAGATAAGCTGGATCACTACAACAAGAAGAGCTAATCAAAACATTACAAAAACATTCTACTGCATTTGCATGGGAATATACCGACATGAAAAGCATAATCCTAAGACTTGTATCCATCACATCTACATTGAGGAAAATTGTAGACCTATCAGACAACCTCAGAGAACGATGAATCCAAATCTTAGAGAGATTGTGAAAGAAGAGCTCCAAAAATTACTGAATGTAAACTTCATTTACCCAATTTCAGATAGCCAATGGGTTTCTCCTTTGGTAATTGTGCCTAAAAAGAATGGTAAATGGAAGGTGTGCATTGATTACCGAGAACTGAATAAAGCAACCCTTAAAGATCATTTTCCTTTGCCCTTTATAGATCAAGTGTTAGATACATTAGCAGGTAAGAAGTATTTCTCATTCTTGGATGGTTTTAGTGGTTATAATCAAATTCAGGTAGCACCTGAATATCAGGATAAAACCACATTTACTTGTCCATGGGGAAATTATGCCTACCGAGTACTTCCTTTTGGGTTATATAATGCACCTACAACATTCCAAAGAGCAGTACTAGGATTTTTTTTTTTTTTTCCTGATCTAACACATGATTGTGTAGAGGTATATATGGATGATTTTATAGTCTATGGGAATACATTTGAAGAAGCTTTGGAAAATTTGGAAAAAGTTCTTAAAAGATGTAAAGAAGCAAACCTTTCACTAAGCCATGAAAAATGTTTTATGATGTTTATAGAAAGTACTGTTTTAGGACATCACATTTCAGGAGATGGGATTAAAGTTGACAAATCTAAAGTTGAATTCATCTCTAAATTATCAATTCGAAATTGCCAAAAGGATGTTAGAAGTTTTCTAGGATTTACAGGATACTATAGAAGGTTTATAGAAAATTTCGCTAAAATAGCATCCCCACTCTTCAAATTGGTTACCAAAGATTGTGAATTCAATTGGAATTTTGATTGCCAGTTGCCATTTGAAACCTTAAAAACAAAAATTTCTGAAACACCCATTTTAAGAGGTCCAAATTGGAAACTCCCTTTCCATATTTCAAGAGATGTTTCAGATACAGCGCTGGGAGCTGTATTAGGACAAAAAGATTTGATTCCTTATGCCATTTACTATACATGTAAGAATTTGACTCCCACTGAGTTAAATTATACTGTGACTGAAAAAAAATTTAGCTGTTGTTCATGCAATTAATAAGTTCAGACACTATATAACATGCTATGAAACCTTTGTTCATATAGATCACTCTACAATTAAATATTTAATGAATAAACCTATTACTAATGGTAGAGTTACAATATGGCTTTTACTTTTGCAAGAATTCAACATTAATGTGCTAGATAGACCTAGAAAACAAAACACAATTGTTGATTTCTTGTCCAGGATTCATAATATCAAAGAAGATTCTTTGGTTGAAGATAAGTTTCCTGATGAATATCTTTTTGCAGTAACTACTCAAACTCCTTGGTTTGCAGATATTGCTAACTATTTGGTCACAGGAAAGTTACATTCACATTTGTTTCCTAGAGAGAAGAAAAATTATTCAGGTAAGTGTAAGATATTCATGGATCACTAACGAATTGTATAAAACATGCCTAGATCTTATGATCAGAAGGTGTGTCAGGGAAGATGAAATGCCCGAGATTCTTAAGGCATGTCATGATGAGCCATGTGGTGGACACTTTGTTGACAAGAGGACAGCCTATAAAATCCTTTCTTTATGATATCATTGGCCATCCATCTTCAAAGATGCTAAAGAATATGTCAGGAGATATGACAGCTGCCAAAGGGTAGGGAAATTTACTCTCTCAAATGAAATGCCATTACAAATTTAGGTACTCATCGAAACTTTTGAAAAGTGGGCCTTAGATTTTATTGGGCCAATTAATCCTCCATCTAAGCAGAAGAAGTATATATTGGTATGCACTGATTATGTCACTAAATGGATAGAAGCTAAAGAATTACCTTTTGCTAATGAAAAATCTGTAGTGACTTTTCTTTTTGAGAATATCTTCACTTGTTTTGGTGTTCCAAGAGAAATTGTGACAGATGAGGGATCTCAATTTACATCTAACATGGTGGAAGGGCTTGTGGAAGAATACAAGATCAAACATAGGAAATCTACTCCCTATCATCCACAAGAAAATAGTCAAGTGGAATCTACAAATAAAGTGATTGAAGGAATTCTCACCAAGACTGTGCATCTACATAGAATAGATTGGGCGGAAAGGCTTCCTGAAGTCTTATGGGCCTATAGAACTACATGGAGGAACACAATGCGACATACAGCCTAAGAACTTGTTTATGGGAAACAAGTCATGTTCCCTATAGAGTTCCAAATCAGAACTTTCAAGATGGTAGTCGAACTGGGACTAGATTTATTAGAGGCACAAAAGAATAGGCTGGAGCAATTAAATGAACTTGATGAAATCAGGCTAGAGGCAGTTCAAAGAACTAGTACAGTCCAACAACAGAGGGCTAAATGGCATGACAAATATATCAAAGACAAGAGGTTTCAAGTGGGATATCGGGCGCTATTGTTTGATTCAAAGTTTAAAGATTTGCAAGGAAAGTTTCAAATTCATTGGCTTGGGCCATATGAGATTGAAAAAGCCTTTAGTAATGGAGCAGTGAGGATAAGAACAATAGATGAAAGTAAAACTCCTCTTCTTGTGAATGGTCATAGATTAAGATTTCATTAAGAAACCAATTTCAAAAGAGGAGTTCATTAAGATTTTCCAAGACAATTATGAAATGAAGCTAGTGAAGAAGAATTCTTCTTCTCCACTAACTTAGTCTTTATTTTTCCAAAAAAAAAAAAAATTGTATAAGGTTGAAAACCAATCATTGATTGGCATACTTATATAGAAAATACAGGGTGAAAATCAGAGGTTTCTGACACCCTATATTTTCCATTTTATTTTTGTAATAAGTAGTGACAAAAAGCTACAGTCACTCTGCATTTTATATTCTGCAAATTCATCATCTCATCTCACCTCACTCTGTTTTATTTTTTTAGTTTCACTTCATCTCATTGTCATATTTCATCAATAAATTTTTCAATTTTTCCTTTTACAGCTTTCATTCCATTTTCATTTCATTTATCATCTTGTCTTACATCTCATTTCATTTCACTTACATAGCCACTTCCATTTCATTCATGATCCATAAGCCATATTTCACTTTCTTTTTCATGTTCTGCAGCTGATTCTGTTCTGCAACTAATCTAATTCTACAGCTACAATTTGTTTATCAGTTCAGGCACAAGTGTACAGCTCATAATAAAATCATGTATGCAGGGAATTGAAAAGAAATCAATTTTTGAAAACCAACCATGCTCAAGGTACCTGTGGATGAACGCCAAAAAAATTAGCAAGTGAAAGGTAAAGGTTCCAAAGGTAAATGCAAAGATTTATTTCAAAAAGCAATTTGAAAACATAAGTTTGTATAGTATGTATAATCACATGTCTCCTTAATCGACCATAATTTGATTTGACCGCCACTATATCTCCACCATATCTTCCATCTTTAATGACAAATAGTCTCAATGATTCTTTCATAACAAATCTCCACTTCAAACTCCATAACCTGTACTCAAATGGTCCTCCACAACTCCACCTGTTAACGATCAAGATGATGATGTGACCTACCTATCTATGACTCTCTAAACCCTTACTGTCTATTTATTACACACAAACCCTTAAGTTTATCTCTCTTATAACACACAACCATTCTATCACATAGACAGCAATCATTCCAGTTTCATATACATTGTCATTCCATTTTTCACATACACACAGTCTTTCCATTTTCATATATACGCAGTCATTCCCTTTCCATACACACAGCCATTCCATTTCTTAAATAACACTCGTTTTATAGACAGTAAGAGTAATTTTGAAGGTTAACCAAAAACAGGGGATATGGGGCTTATTGTCAGGACAGAGCCTGTAGGGGTAAAGTATATGGAGGGGTATCCATAGCTTAAAGGGATGCTACAGAAGGCCATATGGTTAAATTTTATTGAGAAATTTGACGGCTACCACAAGGAAATTATCAAGTCTTTTGCAAGGTCATTTGATGGCACAGAAGTGGAGATAGGAGATATTAAATTTGTAGTCACATAATCATTCATAGTAGAAGCAACAGAGCTGTCGAGACAAGGATAAAGATGGTTTAAAAACAAGGAATTTCATGGTGAATCTTGGAAAGTGATCCTTAGAAACCCAGGTATGGATGTTACAGTATTTAGGAAGGGAATTCCTATTTCAGCACTCAAGAACAAATGGGGTAATATGTTGTTGATATTACCAAAATTCATTACATGTGAAGGAAGATTTGGGTTTATGTATGTTTACCATATACGCTTATTAATGAATTTTTTAGAAAATGGAATCATCAACCTTCCCTTCTTCCTTCTAAACAGTCTGAGAAGGATGGCTACAAATGTCCAAAAGAAAATTGAATCCATAGAAACAACTATGTATCATCATGGATAAGTGAAAATACTAGTTGAATTCCATTTGAAAAGTATAGGGGATACCTGGGAAGATTTCTTGGTAAGAAATTTTTTCCAGAATGCTCCAGAATCACCTAAGAAGTCATGTTAAGAAAAGTAGGAGGAGAAAGATCAACATCAACATTCAAAACAAATATGGAACCTCCTCAAAAAAGAATGATGCAGAGACAGCTTCTAAATCAGAGGTTAGAAAGTAGACTAGATAGAAAGGAAAAATGAAAGAGAGAGCTGAAGAAATAAATGAAGACATTGCTGAACCTTCATCACCACAAGAAGATGAACAATTACTCTTCGAAAGATTGACCAAGATTAGGGAGAAAATCAAGAAAAAGAAGGAGATAGGGAAAAGGAAGAAGGACACAAGAGAAGAAACCATAAGCTTCCAAAACCTAAGAAGGAGCTCTAGACTCCAAGGTAAGGTGAGGAAGGTAACATCAAAAGGAGCCTAGTTCATAAACTTAGAGGAAGAAACCCCAGTTCAATCTCCTGACAGTATTCCACCTGAACACAGTCCACAAAACTCTCCTCCATAGAATTTTGAAGGCAGCCCAAGCAGAGCTTCTCCTGGCATAGATCCAGTACAACAGCAAATCTATGACTACATAGAGTCATTAGAGAGAAAGGATACCTCAATGGATCCAGGATCCTCAACCAATCTAGAGCAGCCTGTCAATCCACAAGAACCTCTAAATAGCTCTCTCAAATAAGAAACCTTTGAGTTAGAGATTTTGAACAGGCATATTCAAAAAGAAAATGAAACCTTGAGGGAACAGAACAATCTGGATAAAGCCATTCATGATAATACAATGCTGCACATAGGATTATGGTACAAGAAAAATAGGAAGCTGAAGAGGAAAAATAGGAATTTGAGCAGAACACTTATCAACCTCAAACACAGACTTCTTATGAAGAAGCCCAGGATGGTAGTCAGTGGAAGGAGAAGTAAGAAAAGGAAGTTGGATGTGCTCGCAGAGGTGTCAGAACAGATGCAATAGGAAAAAGAAGTTCACATTTTTGAAAATTGCATGGGGACATGCAATGATTTTGCAGTGGGGGTATGTTGAGCCTCAAAATTACTCTTTCGCTAACAACCCTTCTCATTCCTTTTCTTTGTTTTTCCATAAGAAAGATGCATTCTCATCACTAATAACTGGTATATATTGTCTTGAGGAGGACATTTAGTGATTTACATGTTATTCTTTTTATGTTTTGCTGTTTGAATAAATTTTTTTATATTAGCTACAGAACGCAGCCTATTCTGCAGCTAACTGGTTGTTCCGCAGCTACCTCCATGCTCTAACAAGTTGCAGGTGTCAGAAGGAGAAACTAGCCATATGGGAAGCTTTGAAATCATCATGACATGGACCCTGTCTTATTCATTCAGCCCAGGTCGACCAAGAAGATGGCATAAGACTACGGTCAATGGATAAGTCAAACACAAAGAGACCGAGGGTAACAGGGTTCTGTTTCATGGTTAATTAATGCGTTTCACAGTGATTCGAAGCAACTACCTGTACCTACGGACTCCAATAGCCACATGTACAAACGAATCCAACAACCACCATGTCTTGGATTTATTTCTCCAGCAGCCGAGGAAGAAATTTTGCATATCTGTTTTCTATGTGTTTGGCTGTAGCATGCTTTTCTCCACAAACAGTTATATGATTTTTCTTATAAATACCTGTGTCAGAGACCGAGGAAGTTAGTAATAGTTTTAATGTGAAATCGAAGTTC
This sequence comes from Pinus tabuliformis, assembly GCA_031772625.1. Lineage (NCBI taxonomy): Eukaryota > Viridiplantae > Streptophyta > Pinopsida > Pinales > Pinaceae > Pinus > Pinus tabuliformis. The sequence continues at coordinate 739,830,079 of CM062806.1, read as the reverse complement.
TAGACTCTGTAATTTTTGGGTGTTTTGTGTCCTTGATGAAATTGAGAAAATTTGAATTTCCACATCAGCAGACAGCTTGATGCAGTTAACTAAGGTGGGATGGGTCTTGTGACTAAGTTAGCTCAGAAAATTAGATTTAAAGGAGTTAGAGTGCAGTTACGCATGTTTGATTGCTAATTTGTAGCAATCAAGGTCAATTATTTCAAGTTGTTTTCAGTTAAACTATATCTAACTATTGGAGGAACTAGTAGAAGGTCAGTTGTGTAATGGGCCTTCAATCAAACTCAATGATCATCCAATTAACTATCAATCAACCCAAAATAGCTAGTGCATGCAGATAATTCAAGTTCACTAGTTGTGGTGGATATTCCAAGGTAGTGTAAAATCAATTGTAGACCAATCTTGAGTGTAAGAGTGTTGCATTCAGTCAGATGGTCAACCTTGGGAATTATGCAATCATTTTAGAGGAATTTCCTAAATAATAGGGGCCTAATTTATAAAGGAAATAAGGGCTCAAGAAGAGGCAGAAATTGACTAAGTATGGGCCAGAGCTTCTCAATGAGAAGAGAGATAGGTTATTCACTTGTAGGTTGTGCTCAGTTGAGAAAATCAATTGTAATGTATCTCTATTCGTCAGCTTAATGCAAGTAGGCATTGGGATTTTTAGCAGATAGATTTCCCCGAAAAAAATATTGTGTGCATGTGTGTTATTTCTAATTGCATGTTTATGATTGATGTTTCGAATAGTGAATTGAATTTAGCCGAGTAGTAGAGTAGGTTTTTGTCTTGTGATTTTGGTTAAAATTTCATAAGGAATTACAAATATACATCATAATTTATACATGGTATCAGAGCAGGGTTCACATTAGAGTAGCAATTTCGAAGTTGTTTTTCAGGAGGTTCGGTTTTAATTTTAGTGTAGTAGGATCTCTTGAGAGTTGAGAATATGACCTTCAATGGGCTAAGGCTAGAGTATGCCTTAGAAGGAAGCTCTAACTATCAGAATTCGGTGAACGAGAGGGAGAAACTACCGAATTGGGAATTCTTATGGTCCGATTTGGTACAAGAGGAAATAAGGCGGAATACCAGAGATGGGAATTCATCCAAGGATGAGGATGAAGAAAACTTTTCATTGGTTGGAAAGGGAAAGAAGGGAAAAGGGAAGAAATCTCAATCTAAACGAGAGTCCACCCAAGGGGGAAAGAAGAAAGATTTGTCTAAAATTAAAGACTTCCATTGTCATGAATTTAGGCACTATGCCACAAAGTGTCCACACAAAATGGCGAGAAATAAGACCTCGGGAGGAGCAGTAGGATAAGCTTTGGATTTGGAGTTCGAGCTTGAATTTACCCTTATCTCATGCATGGCCAACACAGTGATGGTGAGCATGTGGTACTTAGAGTCAGGTGCATCGTTCCACACGAAAGGGTGTAGAGAATTTTTCAGTGACTTGGAGGAGAAATATTTGCAGATGCACATTGAGCTAGGAGACAACGAAAAGTACAATGTGATTGGGGTTTGTACAGTCACCTTTCAGAGGGAGTCAGGCACCCCTCTCAAGCTCAAGGATGCCATCTTCGTTCTGAGCCTAACGAAAAATCTCATCTTTGTAGAATTTTGGTAGGCCGTAGTTATGATGTGATATTTAACAAAGGAAAAACATTCTTAAGACACATAGCAATGGGAGAGATGAAGCAGACCGAGGTTCATGTGAAGAACCTGTATAAGCTATATCTGGAAAATTGTGTTGCATTAAGCACTAAGGCAGAGAAGGTACAGAGCCGCAATGCTGGTGAAAGTTGGCATATAATACTTGGTCATTTGCATCATGGCACCCTAAAGATTATGTATCAAATAACCACTAGCCTCCACAAAGGAGCACTTGAGCATCCAGATGTATGTAAAGGATGTACATTGGGGAAGTACATAAAATAAAAATTCCATGATAAGGGACAACAAAGTAAATTCAGTGTTGGAATGGATCTACTCTTATGTGTGTGGATCTTTCTTGACAGCCTCCACTACCGGACACAAATATTTTTTCATTTTTATTGATGACTTCTCACAGAAGTGTTGAATCTTCTTCATGCAGAAGGAGGATACATTCTCCAAGTTCGTCGAATTCAAGGCACTGGTTGAGAAAGAAACCAACAAGATGGTGAAGGCTCTTAGGAGAAATAATGGGGGTGAGTACATGTCAAATGAATTCAAAAACTTTTGTGTGAAATAAGGCGTTTGACGAGAGTTGAAAACACTGCACAACCCATAGCGTAATGGGGTGGCTAAAAGAAATAATCGTAGCATTGTGGGAGTTGCGAGGGTGATGTTGCATGACCAAGGCTTACCCCTGCACTTGTGGGTAGAGACATGAAACACAACAGTCTATTTTCGGAACTGAAGTCCTCACTATATTTTTGGCATGATTACGACAGAGGAGGCTTTCACGGGGAGAAAGCCAAATGCATCGCACTTCAGTATTTTTCGAGCCTCTGTCTACTGCCATGTCTCCAAAGAATCAAGGAAGAAGCTTGAGCCAAGAACAAAAATTGGCATATTTGTGGGTTACAGAGAAACTCCTCACAACTATTGTGTGTACTTGTCATCCCTTAGAATGACATTTGTGCGAAGGGATGTAAAATTTGATGAGGAGAAAGCGATGCGGTGCTCTCTTGAGATGGAGCTTCAAATCCCAGCAAAAGAAAAGCTTTTAGCTCCAAACGAGGAACCTCAGGTAGTTATGGAGTAACCAAAAATTGAGGAGCAGAGAATGGAGAAAGCCACTCAAGCAGAATCCTCCAGAGAAGGTGGAAAAAGGACTGGGGAGGCTGATAAATTTGTGCAGGATGCCAGGGAGAATGTGAGAGCTCCTTCAAATTTTCACAGGAATAGAAGGTCACCTGATTGGTACACTGGCTACATGGCTCTAATGACTGAGCTTGTAGAGACTAAGCCATCCTCTTTCGAGGAAGAATTAGACCAACATGTATGGGTTGATGTAATGGTGGAGGAATATGAATCCATCATAAAGAAAAATGTTTCGAAAGTGGTCCCAAGACCAACAGATAAATAATTTATGTGTTTGAGATGGATATTCAAGGTTAAGCATGCAGTAGACGAAAGCATAGAAAAGTATAAGGCCAGATTTGTGGCCAAGGGGTACTCTCAAGTTGAAGGAATTAACTACGAGGAGACCTTTTCTCCTGTAGCGAGCTACTCATCCATTAGATCAATTCTTGCTCTGGTTGTGCAGACACACACACCAAATCAATATGGAAGGGAAATCCTCCACGACTTCATCCAGTCCAACTGGGTATGCAACCACTTCTAACAACTCACATTTCATGACTTTCAAACCATCTTCGATGATGCTCTCCAAATACTTGCCTTGGTCACTGAAACAACAAAAAAATGTAGTTATCATAGAAATTAGTGGCAACTATTTTAAATGAATCTAATACAGTACAAAGTATTTATTATATATACATTCACCTTTCATTGGTTTTGAATGACATACCACAAATGTCTGCAGCTTCTTGGAGGGCCACCTTCCATTTTTGAATCACTTCCATGGCTACTTTGCCTTTCATTTCATGTTCCTAGAAGGCTTCAGCGTAACGTTCCTCGTAAACATAACGAAGGTCAAAGGGATCAACATCAAAAAACAAATGGATGATTCTGTGCTCATAAGATGAACTCAAAATCCAACGCAACTCACCCAAGCACCAACGTGATTCCACATACTTCTCAGAGAAAAAAATGAGAATATGGATGAAGGCACTGTGAATGGCTCCTCGGATTGTAAGGTGGAGGGAATCTCCCGTGTGAAGTTCCTCCTTGTCGAGAAAGATGTTCAACCCAGCTACCCACACTTTGTGAGACAATGGTAGATGAGGCTCGCAAGAGTGAGCTTCACATTAGTTCCCCTGTGGTTTATGAAAATGTGGTATGTTCCTGGAATTGGTTATGTTACTTGCTCCATAATTACATATTTCTTCATAATTCCTACCTTTTTTCTCTCATTGGATCAGATAGACGTCAAAATAAACGATCCACTTGATAGGTCACATCAATTGACAGAGCTAGGCAATCACAATTTTTCAAATAGAGAAGCCATAGGATATGGCGTCACCTACAGGTTAGAGTAATCAACAAATTTTCTAGAAGGGAAAGACTATGGCATTGACTAAATGGTAAGTGAAGGCATTCTCTATGTTTAGATATTTAGTTTGAATTTTCCATTACTTGAGATTGTGATATTTGGTTTTTAAAATATATTTTAATATATAAATATAAATAAATTCAATATTTCAAAATAAAAATTAATTTAATTCATCATTTAAAAACTTAAATAAATTATTCAAACTTTGAATTCTACAATTTTAATTTGTAATGATAATAAATATATATGGCATTTCGAAAATTAACCAAAAATATTTCCATAACATAAAATAATTATACTATAAAAACCTTTGAAAAGGGTCTGTACACCACCTGTCCTTCCAATACCACCTCCAATACTACCATCTTAAACATTCACATGCATAATGTCTTCAATCACATGTTTTATGTATACCTTGTGAACTTTGAGGGACTCTTCACCTTCGACCAGGATCTCTACACTCATTCTAGCACCATAGAAATTGTAAAAAAAATCGCTTCTAATCATAATATTTTCTTCTAAAATTTTTCTTTTTCCATTGTGAAGATGAGCTAGTTGAGCGTCTTGACAGGATCCAAAGGGGGGATCAGGACTAACTATTCTGCTCCAAATCCTTCTTCCGTCGTCGAAGTCGTGACATAAGACATCATTAATATTGAATCTTTTGTGGCTTTCATGTGAACGCAAGGGTTGTGGCTACCCTTTGATCACACCTCTTCTCATTCATGGAATACACTTTGTTATTTATTTTTTTAAGCGTGTTGATGTACAAAGAATTTTGTGATTCTGTATTTCACTCGACAAAATAACGGTCGTGTCCATGTGCATTGGACACCTCTTATCAATTTTTTTTACTTAATGCAATTTTAACTCAGACATGTGACTGATGAATTCCAAATCCCACAAATTCCTCTCTCGATCTCTGTCCTCATCTCTATCCAAATATTGAACACTTCGTATTGTATTTCATATCCATATATTCTTTACCCACTCCTTCTCTGTTCTCATCTCTATCCAAATCTATACAACATGACATCCTAATACCTACAAATACCTACTTCGATTGACCAAATATATATTTATATTTTTATAAGACAATTATTTATTATTTAGAAATTTTGTGAATGGATTAGAATTTTTTTTAACAAAAGCTACTCTATTTTATTTTTTATCACATGACACAAGAGCTTCGAACTTGCTCTATTTTGAATATGAACATAAACAAGATCTTCAAACTAGCTTTATTCTCAATTAATATACTTTGATTGCTATCCCAACTTTTCTATATATACATTTGATGAGCACATCAAATATTTTACAATTATAGATTCAAACAACAGGGTTTGATATGAAGAAAAAGAGAAATAATATTGCCATTCAAACTCATGGTTGTTTTAGACACACAAATACGCTCTATCCTGCAGTTCTCCATGCTCCTAGCAAAGAATCCAAATCTAGTGTGGTTGTTTTAACAGATACCCAGAATCAAAAGATAAAACATCATATTATTAAATGGGAGGACCTAAGTTTCCCAGAACATTGGGTTGTTGATAACCCAAAACCTCCAACATTGCAAAAGATTACTTCTGCTAATATACAAGAAGGACCATCATCTGTTGTAGTATCCTTTCCTAGAAGATCTACAATAGATTGCAGAAGAATTGATTTAGCTTGCAAAGCATCATCCATGTATATTGATCCACAAGTAGTAGATACTGCTAGTTCTTTTACACCATCTGTAAATTTCCCTCATATAGATCTATTTGAATATGCCCAGATTGTAAATTTTTCATCCTTGCAAGTCATTTGCCCAAGCTGCAATCAAAAGATAAATCTCAGTAGCCTTGCTGATTCTGTCATACATCAGAACCACCATCCAAGGACAGGAGTATCTCCTCCTACAACTTCTGTCACTCCGTGTCCAAATCCTAAGTGTTCTGAAATACCTTTCCCTCATGATACTGATCATGTATTAATGATTCATGAGCTTCCATCTTTGGAAAATGAAGACCCCCGCCTCAAAGACATGTTTAGCAAAATGCGTCCTACTGGTATGCCTTGCTATGGTCTAGGATATCTGGAACAACTTGATGAAATAATCCCTCAATCCAGATTTGACAACTTTGTGCCTTCTAATTGTAAGAAGCCGTTAAAACCAGAAATGCACAAGTTCTTTTTGGTTATGGAAGGATGTAGGAAGCATACAATTGATCATAAATGGATGAAAAAATCCTTAATTGGAATTTATACACTCATCCTAAGGCTGAAAGTTTTGACCTTACCACTCCATACCCAGAAAAAATCATATTATCACATGAATGGAAAACATACATGCAAAAGAATAATGCCTGGTTGTATTTTTATGAATGGAAGAGGAAGAAAGAAAATACATATGTACAAATGGCAGATGTTGAATGATCCTCAGCAAAACATTCTTGGACTGCCATAGATGGCAGTAAAATTGAAACTCCTACCACCTTCCCTCCTTAGAAAGGAATTGTATTAGGAGAAGCACAGAACAATGCTAAATCCATTCCACTATCATAAAAGATGACATTGCCCTTGGCATTGATGGTAGGATACAGAAAGCCAATGAATAGATAAATTGGACAAATACAATAGTTAAAGGGCTAGAAATGAATTGTGCAAAGTCTATTGAAGTTAAAAAATCTTTTGACAGTATACAAGTCTTTTTAAATAGTATTAACAGAACTCTGAATGATGTGAACTATTCCACTACTGTATTGAAAGGTTTTGTTAAAGAATCCTTAACAAGGATAGAAGATGTTGAAAGGAAAGTAGATATGGGAAAACAATCTACTCAAGAATCTATTGAAGAACTATCTGAAAAATTTGATAAACTTCATATAGCCCCCAAAGACAAACTGATTCCTGTTTTTTCTCTATTCAAGAGATCTATAAATATTCAACATCATGTTAAGCATGTTGATAGATTTCCTTCTCTCTTCCCTAAAGAAATGGCCGAAGAAAAATCTGAGCCAATGACTATCTCCTCACTGTTTAAAGAAGTAGAGCAACCTGAAAGCTCAAAACCACATTTGTTCCCTATCTATGAGCCTCTCCAAAGTCAATATACCAGGTATCCAACACCTGATCTCAGTGGAAAAGGGAAACTTCCAGAAACACATAACTTCCATCCTGAATCACACAGAGAATGGAATATTGACAATCTGAGTGTTGCTCAGATTCGACAAATGATAGATCTTATGTTTACAGAATACAAGCTCATGTGCCTAAGGGGAAAAAATGAAATAGAAGCTTGTAAATCTATTGTTCAGTGCTTTACTGGAAATTTGTTGAGATGGTGGGAAACAGAGTCATCACCAGCAATAGTGGCAAAAATGGAAAATGAAATCTTGAAAGATGAAGTGGGAGATATCATTCATAATGCTGATGGAGATCCACAAAGCAATATGATTGGGGCACTAACTTCATTCATTTTAGAACATTGGTGTGGAGGAGAACTTGAACTTGCCAATAAGCATGAGATAATTCTCATGAATATTAAATGTAATAAAATGTCTCATTATGAAGATTTTCATAGAGATTGGATTCAGAGAATATATGAGGTTAAAGATAGCAAAAATCTCTTGTGGAAACAAATCTACTTAGCAGCATTGCCTTCAAAATTTGTAGATTATCTAAGACAACAAGATGCTTTTCAGTTGCCTTTTGAATCCTTTACTTGGGGAGAAATATACAACATCATAACAAAAGTTCTGGTAAATTTATGCACTAGTATGAAAGTTAATAAATCTCTGCAGAAGATGTCAAGATTACCAAACAACAAATCCATCTGTAACAAGTATGGTCTTGCTATATATGACCCCATAGTAAAAAGAAGAAAAGCTAAAAATAAGGCCAAGAAAGAAAAAAGACAAGAATATAGAAAATATCCACAGAGGAAAAGAAAAGGGACCAAGAAAGGATACTATAGATATGTACCAAAAACACATTACTATGAACCCAAGGATATTCATCTGCAGACACATAAGAAAGACCAGTGGAATAAATTGATTTGTTGGCTCTATGGCCAATCTGGACATACCTCTAGTCGTTGTCCTTTATCATAAGAATCTAAGAGAAACAGAGGAAAGAAATCCTTTAAAGCTGCAAAGAAGAAAAGGATAGTAAAAACAGAAGGCATGGTGCCAACACTATGTTATAAATGTGGTTCTAAGAATCACAAATCTGAAAATTGTCCAAACATCTCATTAGAGAACAGATACAACAATGACAACTCTGTTTAACATCTGAATCCTCTGGAAATTCTTCTTCAGAATGCTCTGATGAAGAATTAAGCATGCACATGAATGAATGTAACTACACTCGTTCAGACAATTGTCAGTGTGAATCAAGCACTGAATCAGAAATCTCATCTGATTAAGACCATGTTTCTCAGCCAAAGGAGAAGGTTCTCATGGCACAAACCATGGATGATGCAAAAACAAAGCTACTTTCCTAGATCAGAACATTGGGAGAAGGAGAAATGAAGGAAAAGTTACTAGAAACTTTTCTAAGCACAATGCACAAAAATTAGGGGAGCAGTAGCAAGACTGCCTCTAAAACTGAACCAAAGGCATTATTCATCGATGCCTCATTTGAAAGAAATACAAGATCTTTCCAAAGAAGCCAACAGAACTCTAAGACCAGAGCCCTCACATTAGGAGAAGTCAGCCAAGAGATTCATCATCTCAAAAAAGACATTGTCTCTCTAAAAGCACAGGTCTCTGAGTTAGAAGAAGGGAAGAAAACTGAGGATGTATATGATGAATACCACACTAACCCAAATATTGAAATATTTGAAGGAAAAAAGGATGATACTATAGGATTCAGCGACATGAGAGTAATGGCTATCCAGCATCAGCAACATCATGTTATGCTAGATATCTGTATAAATGGTGAAATATTTTCCCTAAGAACACTTATTGACTCTAGGACAGGTGTCAATATTTTGAATTCAAAAATAGTACCTGTAAAGTACTGGGTAAAATCTTTTAGACAAGTAATTGGGTTAGGAAACAAAGATCTATTATATGAAGTCCCTCATGCCTATATTTGCTTTAAAGAGCATTGCATCAAATTAAAATTTGTTGTTGGAGACATTCTTATTGACTGTATTTTTGGGAATGTATTTTTAGCAGCTGTGGAGCCACATGGATCAGCCAGATTGAAAAATGGAAAGGCTGGTTATTTCATATCTGTACCAAGCTCAGATGGAAAATTACAAACAATCAAGTTACCCTTTGTCTCTACTCCTAGAGTGTCTACTATGGTACAAGCAATGCAACAGATTGAAAAGGCAAAAAATAAAATTGAAGAGCTCAAGGAGCTAAGACCACCATAAAGATAGAATACTATCTTCAGACTCCTATAATTAAACAAAGAATCTCAACTCTGAGATCACAGATAGAAACAGAATGTTGTGCTGAAAAACTAAATGCATTTTGGCATATAAAACAACACTGTGTAGAATTTCCCTACAAAGATAACTATGAAGGGAAACCCTGCAAGAGTAGAGCAATCCCTATGAACAAAAAATATAGAGATCTCTGTCAAAAAGAGATAGAAAGCTTCTTGGAAAGAAGATTTATTAGAGAATCCAGCAGTCCTTGGAACTATTATGGTTTTTATGTTAATAAACATTCAGAATAGTTAAGAGGTATCCCAATACTGGTCATAAACTATAAACCTCTGAATACTATCCTCTCAGATGATACTTACCCCATTCCTCACAAAGGAAATTTTTTAGCAAGAATAGCAGGGGCTAAAGTATTTTCTAAATTTGATATGAAATTAGGATTTTGGTAAGTGGCAATTAATGAAGATGCTAAGTTTAAGACTTCTTTCAGTGTCTCAGCAGGACACTATGAATGGAACATCATGCCTTTCGGACTAAAGCATGCTCGCTCCAAATTCCAGAGGGTTATGGATAATATTTTCAAGCCATATTTTGATTGGTTACTAGTATACATTGATGATATACTTATATTTTCTAAAAATGTCCATGATCACTTTAAACATATCCAGAAATTTGTACAACTTGTCAAAACCAATGCATTGGTTCTTAACAAGAAAAAGATTGAATTATTTCAGACAAGTATCAAGTTTCTTGGCCATACAATTAAAAATGGGAAAATCACTTTGCAAAAACATGCTCTAGAATTTGCTGATAAATTTCCAGATATTATCACTGACAAAACTCAATTACAAATATTCTTGGGATGTTTAAACTATGTAAGCAGCTTTTACAAAGATTGCGCCAAAGATAGATTATTACTCAACAGAAGATTGCAAAAACATCCAGAACCTTGGTCTCAGGCCCACACTAAAGTTGTCAGAAGAATTAAAATGAAGGTAAAAACTCTTCCTATTCTTCATATTGCTGATGAAGATTCTTTCAAAATTGTTGAAACAGATGCCAACAATGAAGGGTGGGGAGGAATTTTGAAGCAAAAGAAAGAAGGAAAAGAACAAATAGTTCAGTTTGTCTCAGGGACTTGGAGCCCACCTGAGAAAAACTATTCTACTATAGAAAAAGAGGTCAAAGCAGCATGGAACTGCATTGATAAATTTGATATCCACCTGATACACAAAAAGTTTCTCTTAAGAACAGATGCCTCTGCACTAAATAAAGTCCTTAGTAAAGCTATAAAGAAAGCAGGAGAAGCTAAGTTCGCAAAGTGGCAGGATCTATTTACAAATTTTGACTTTGAAGTCAAACACATCAAAGGCGAAAAGAATTGGTTGCCTGACTTCCTAAGAAGAAAATATTTAAATTAGAAAGACACTGCCATGGTGATAGTAACAGAATGGGATCCTTCCCAACATACAAAGACTTTGAGAAGTATTTCTGAAACATAGAACTAGGAAGAACACTGTTCCAAATGGAAACCAACATGGCAGCTAAGGAACATAAAAGTGCTCGATGCAAATTTGTAACCTCATTCAGATATTCAACACTTAGTACCTGAAAGGTAAGTCTACCTCAAAGGCAGCAAATGGATACACGACATGGTGTATTAGAGGAGTATGATGGCCGCACATTTCGCTGAAGAATCCCTAAGCCAAAATTTTAGAGATATCACTGTGATCTGGACAGAAGGAAGCAACCAAAGGAGAATCTTCCACAAATATCTTGCCATAAATTGGACCAGATGTCCCGAATGGTACGACATGCCAGAAATGTGGCCATAGGGTAATCCAAGCATTATCTTCCCGGATACTATTTACAACTTTTTAGACTACAAAAAGTTGTGGTGGAACATCATGAATGTAGAAGGAAAAAACGAAACTCACTACACAAAAGTAAAATTTGGGGCCACAGGGATCACACAAAGACAATGGCAAGGTGAATGGCTTCAACAATGGTGGAACAATTTTGGCCTCAACAAGACTACTATGGATCCTCTTTTCTTCCAACGTGAGTTTCGATATGAATGTGACACTTGTGGATTTTTAACTGAACGCAGGCATTCTCCATGTAAAACTGTTGGAGATGTCAATAATTATCAAGACAGTGAAATTCTTGGTTATTTTATGGAAAGACACCATGAATGGTTAGTCATGACTAAGATTAAACACCAAATCGTCTTAAGAAAGCCTATGATTATACGAAGAATTTATACAAAGGCTTGGGATTCTTGTAAATATTCTCGGATAAGATTTCCAGGGGCCACACCCTTGGGGGACTAATGGTTCTCATGGGCTTGTACTTAAAGCTTCCACAATGTAATAATGATGTCTAGTCACAAGACTAAATGTGACCAGTTTTTTGTGGGCTTTTCTATTTAAAAGTATCCACCATGTAAAAGTTATTTACAGTACAATGTTTTCCGTGGGATTTGTTCAAATCTTCCATAATGTAACTTAGTACAAAGATTCTTCAGTCACGAGACTCAGAGCGCTTCTCCGATTTTTGGTGAGCTTTGAGCCACATCTTTTCGATTGATGAAAGATAATACTAAATCTGTCTACTTGACTGTCAGATGTTTGTCCCCTCATTTTCCTATATAAGGAAGGAGTAAGGCTCATTCTGGGCATTCAGAGTGTGAGTATGATTTTGGTTATGTTTTTGAGTTTTTGAGTCCGAGGAGGAAGTTCTTGCTTCCATCTCTTTAGAGTTGGATCTGAGAAGCCTGTGCATCAGAGTGAGAGCTCTGGTGAGAACCTAAAGTGGCCAGATTCTTAGGTTTTTGAAGTCTGTATGTTTTCGTAAGAATTCAAGTTCTAAGACAGAGTCTGTGAAAGGCCAGGAAGCCTTCAGATAGCTTCTTGCTTGACAAGTCGCAACATCTGATAAATGCCTAAACAGTCTATCTCTAGAAAGGAGCTTCAGAATTTCTCTCTGAATTTGTAAAGAAACTTCTGCATAAATATATGAGTATCCATTTTCTGAGCATGATACATTCTGCTTGAGTACATTTTTTTCATTTCTGCATGTGTTAAAATTGTTTGTTGAGGTAGTATTTGTGAGACAAGAGGTTCGCCGAGGTTTGAGGAACACCAATCCATTAAAGGCAGGAGGTCGTGTGAAGGACGCTAGAGTGTGAAAGTCCAAAGGTTCGTGTATGGGTTCGTGTATTGATCACAGAAAAGAGATTCAACGAGAGCAAGCTTCGCGTCTAAAACCCCTACAACAAGCAATATGGGTTTTCTATTTTAAATTAATATTGAATTGTTTGAATACCAACATAGATATGGTATAAAATTAAGTGTGTTTTGAATCATATGTAATATTGTATTCTTTACATTTTTCTTTTGTTACATAGATGTATATTTTCTCTTGTGATATATGGCGAGCCTTCCATATGGTTTTCTCTATTTTATTTATATGACTGCTTTATCGTATCATATTCGTAAGTATTTAAAATAATTTAGGTGTTCTTATAACTATGTTAAGTTTTTTTTCTAGAAATCAATTCTTAAAAGTCAACTCCTTAGAATTTTCACTTCTTAAAATTTGAATATAGTGACACGTCCTCTACATTATTAGAGTTGCATGTTGTTAAGCTTGCTAATATATCATATATTCGAAGGTTGTATTTTTTTGAGGTTATAACGATGGTATTACTCTAGGTCACATGTTTTTTTTTAATTTAATTGGAAAACATACATATTTATATAATTATTTATTATTAAAAAATGAAAATTTAATTATATTTAATTGATTGGTAAATTTGATATTGTTAATTTTTTTTATAATAAGCCAGTTTTGTAATTTCAAATATAATTTTTAGATAGATTATATATGTATTAGTAATAATAAAAAGTTATAGCTTAGTTTTTTTAAAGGCAGAAATTTTAAAGTATTAAAAATGACAATATAAAGTTTTAGTGAAAATCATAAAATTAAACAAAGTTATTTATAGTTGAGCATGGTTGATAATGATTCATTGTGGTTGAACATGTTTACATATAGTTGGTATTGGTTTTCCATGATTGAATTAGGAAAGTCATGGTTGACTTTGGCTGAACATGACTCACTATGGTTGACTTTGGTTCATTATGTTTGGCCATGTTTAACTATGGTTGACTATCGTTTACTTAAGTTGATTATGATTCACTTTGGTTAACAATGGTTGGACATGGTTAAGCATGATTGAGTATAGTTGGCCAAGTTTATTATGTTTAACCATGGTTTACTATGGTAATATCACATTACAATGTTTACCATGGGTGACTTATGTTGAATTGCTACATTCATCAACGAACATGTCATAAATGTGATGTTCATTAACAATTATGTCACCTTGCAACATTTCTTAAGGGTTGTTCCTTAATGGTCATGATGCATATTTATTTTGGTTGGATTATATAGAACTGCTATGTTCCTTAATGGTTATGTTGCATTATGACATTCATTAAGGATTTTTTCATATTTTTAATCTACCTTAATGGTTATGTCTCATTGCAAGGTTCATATTAGTAGACTTATGTTGATTCGTAATATTTTTAAAGGGTTATGTTGCATTTCAACATTTATTAAAGGATATGATGGATTGTAATGTTCCTAAATGATTAGGTAGTTGTGTGACATTCATCTTGATTGACTTATGTTGAATTTTTATGTTCGAGAATGGTATATATCATAATGTCATGTTTCCCCAAAATTAGGTTAGATTGTGGCATTCCTCAATAGTTATTTCATATTGCAACATTTATAATGTTTGACTTATGTCAATTATGATTGTCTTTAACTAGCCAAGGTTCACTACGAATGAATTTAGTTGACTATGGTTGATGATGTTGGTTATGGTTAACCATGGTTGCAGCTACAACACATTGTAATTTTCATCAAAGGGTGCGTCACCTTACAACATTCCTTAAGGTTTCTGATTAAGTGCACGATGTTCCTTAATGATCATGATGCATTGTGATATTCATCATATTCAAATTATATGGAATTGTTATGTTCTTTGATGGTTATGTCACATTATGACATTCAATATGGGTTATGTCACTTTTGTGACCTTCCTTAAAGGTTTTGTCACATTGGGACCCTCAACTTGGTAGATTTATGTAAGTTCCAATATTTTTGAAGGGTGTTATCGCATTTTGACATTCATAAAAGGATATATCGGATTGTGATGTTCCTCAAATATTATGTAGCATTGCAACATTCTCCTTGGTGAGTTTAACTCTGGAGAATTTAATGAATTTTGCTAAGCTTGCTCATATATCATATATTCTAAGGTTCTAGTTTTTGAGGTTATAAGGTTATAATGATGGTATTACTCCAGTTAACATAATAAAAGAAAGACAAAAGCCTCAATTATAAAAGGTTACCTAACAAAAATAACATTAAAATTTCTCTTTCACTCAAAGTGGGCTACATTTAGATCACATAATAAATCATATTTGTCTTCATCTATGCTCTTCTTCCATATTCTACCCACTAACAATGTTTCCTTTGCAACATCTCATGCAATGGCTAATATAATATATTTTAATATTTATTTATTAGAAAATAATATATTATCTCAAAATATATTAATAGTTATATTTAGTTTTTAAATTAAAATGTGATGATTTAACCTTTCATAAAATTGTTATTTTGATTTAAATTATAAGTTTAAATACATAAATAGATTTAATATCATAAAAATATGTATTAGATAAAATGAATTAAAAAATATTTTTTAAAGACTAAAATTTCAAGATTAAAAAAAAACCATTTACTCCTGCCAAGGGTTGATAAAAACTAATTTCATATATTTAATAAATATTTTATATAAAATAAAATTTACATTTAAGTTATATAGTCAAAGCTTAGAAAAGAAAAAAACCACAAAATTTGACCACAATTGTTTGAATTGAAATCCATTACGATATGTACTACAACTTGAGGAATGAATATGAACTTTCCAGGGTGTTAATTTTAATACTTGCAAAATTCTACACTTACTTCCACACATAAATAAGCGAATCCCCTAATCTAATGATCACCCATGACCCTCATGAGGCCGACCTTCAGACGTTAGCGCAATTGTTGGAGCACTCCATCATCCCATTGGAGTTGAAGACAATCACGAGCATCCACACCTCGTAGCTCTTGTAGCTCATGGCATTTGCGAACATATAGTCTTTGAAGATTTGTACTGTCTAACTCTTTACAACATCTCTTTACAACCTTCTATTGTAGCTATGTATTCAACCTCTGTTGTAGAGAGCTACTATTATTTGTAGCCTTGATACCCAAGATACAACTGCACTTGCAAATGTGTACAAATAACCTATAGTGGACTTTCTGGTGTCCATATCTCCAGCCATATCTACATATATAAATCCTTTAAGCATAGTCTCATTATGACCAAAACATAAACAATAGTGACTAGTACCCTTAAGATACCTCAAAATCCATTTCACTGCTTGCCAATGTTGTTTTCCTGGATTGGAAAGAAACCTGCTCACTACTCCCACTGAATATGCAATGTCTGGTCGTGTACATACCATGGCATACATCAAGCTGCCAACTGTTGAAGCA
This sequence comes from Pinus tabuliformis, assembly GCA_031772625.1. Taxonomy (NCBI): domain Eukaryota; kingdom Viridiplantae; phylum Streptophyta; class Pinopsida; order Pinales; family Pinaceae; genus Pinus; species Pinus tabuliformis. Next base: position 739,813,913 of record CM062806.1, on the reverse strand, counting down.
TAAGGGATCCTGCTCATCTCTTCCTTCTCTTTGTCATCACTTGGACATAACTCAGTACTCAGCTTGAAGTGAGTTACAAGGGGTGTATCAACTGGCCATGCATCCTTTATATTAAACATGTAAAGCACCTTCTTGATATATTTTTCTTGTGACAACCATAACCTTTTGATTTTCCTGTCACGCATGATCCTCATGCCCAATATTTGTTGTGCTGGACCCAAATCCTTCGTTGCAAATTTGTTGGCCAAATCCTTCTTCAACCTATTAATCATATTCTTATCATGCCCAACAATCAATATGTCATCCACATATAACAATAATATTATATACTTTCCTTGATCATACCTCTTTATATAAACACAATGGTCATCTTCCAACTTGTGAAAACCATGTTTCGAAAAATATCTCATAAACTTGATATGGATCATAGAAGCCTCAATTCAACAATTGAATCCCTACATGAAAAAGCCATTGCAACCGAAGTTCATCAATTTGAACGGGCACACTTGCAGGTTTTGAAGTTGAAGTTAGATCTGATCTAAATCTGGTTCTTCAACTTGTCCTGACGATGAACCACACTGGTTGGTTCGAAACGTGTCGACAAATGAAATATCATGTGATTTACGTCGAAAAATCTCTCATAAACTTGATATGGATCACAAAATCCTCAATTCAACAATTGAATCCCTACACAGAAAATCCATTACAACCAAAGTTCATCAATTTGAACAAGCATGCTTGCAGGTTTCAAAGTTGAAGTCAGATTTGATCTAGATCTGGTTCTTCAACTTGTCCTGACAATGAACCACACTGGTTGGTTCGAAACACATCGACAAATTAAATATCATGTGATTTACGCTGAAAAAATCTCTCATAAACTTGATATGGATCACAAAAGCCTCAATTCAACAATTGAATCCCTGCACGAAAAATCCATTGCAACCAAAGTTCATCAATTTGAATGGTCACGCTTGCAGGTTTCAAAGTTGAAGTCAGATCTGATCTAGATCTAATTCTTCAACTTGTCCTGACAATGAACCACACTGGTTGGTTCAAAACGCGTCGACAAGTGAAATATCATGTGATTTATGTCGAAAAATCTCTCATAAACTTGATATGGATCACAGAAGCCTCAATTCAACAAATGAATGAAACAAATTTCTTGTCCCATTGTCGAGGTGTCTGTTTCAACCAATAGAGACTCTTCTTCAACCTGCAAACAAGGTATTCTTTACCTTTTTCTATGAAGCCTTATGGATGCTCCATATAAATTTCTTGCTCCAATTCACCATGAAGTAAAGCAATTTTTACATCTAATTGTTCGCATTCTAAGTCTAAAGCAGCGACAAGACTAAGAATGAATCTAATGGATGAGATTTTGACAACATGTGAGAAAATTTCAGTGAAGTCAATATCTGGCAAATCATTTCACCACCAGCCTTGCTTTATACCTCTTCTTTTTTTCGTCACCTTCATGCTTAATCCTGTAAACCCATTTGTTTTGTAGATCCTTTCTACCTTTTGGGAGATTTACCAACTCCCAAATTTTATTTTATAGCAAAGAGTTCATTTCTTCATCCATCAGTTTCTTCCATTCTTTACTGTGCTCAACTTTACAAGCCTCTTGAAAACAATTAGGCTCACCTTCATCAGTCAATAAAATATAGTTTGAAGGAGGATACCTTTGTGAAGGCTTATGAGGCCTAGAAGATCTGCGAACCAACTGTGGTGGTGCATTATCAGGTTGAATCTCTTGTAAAGGTTCTTGTAAGATTCCTTCTTCTTGGTGTTCATCATTTTCCACTTGTTGTCATTCCTACTCCTGAATTTTCTGTTCATTTTATTGCATTGTTGGGATGTCTTCATGATGCTCTTCAAACCTATCAATAACTTTTTTGACCTCTAGATCACCTACAGTCCTCTTAAACATTTCTGACTCATTAAATATAACATCCCTTCTTCTAATAATTTTATGTTTGACTAGGTCCCATAGACGATAACCAAATTCTTCATCCACATATCCCAGAAAAATGCATTTCACAGATTTATCATCTAGCTTAGTTCTATTTTATTTGGGAATATGTACAAATGCTTCACATCCAAATATTTTCAAGTGAGAAGAATTCAACTTCTAACCAGTCCAAACTTCTTCAGGATACCGCCTTCCAAGGCTTTAGTTGGAGACCGATTTATAAGGTAGCAAGTTGTCCTTACAACTTCTGCCCAAAAATTCTTCTCCAAACCAAAATTGGACAACATACTTCTCACCTTTTCCATAATGGTGTGATTCATCCTTTCTATGACACCATTCTATTGAGGAGTGTTAGGCAGAGTCTTCTCATGCTTTATGCCAAACCTATTACAATATTCCTTGAATGCATTTGAGCAATATTCTCTATCATTATCTGTTCTCAAACACTTGAGCAACTTGTTAGTCTCTCTTTCAACAACACCATGAAAATTTTGAAATATTTCAAACACTTCATTTTTACTTTTCATAGGGTAGACCCAAACCTTCCTAGATGCATCATCTATAAATGTTACAAAATATGATGTTCCTCCTAATGACTTGATGTTAAAAGGCCTAAACACATCTGAGTGTATCAATTCTAACGCATTTTTCTTTCTGACATTTCCACCTCTAAGGAATGAATCCCTTCTTTGTCTACCATATATGTAATGCTCACAAAAGTTAAGATTGTAGGATTTCAAACCTAGCAATAAATTTTTACCAACAAGGATTTTTAAGCCCTTCTCGCTCATGTGACCCAAGCGCTTATGCCACAGATCTGTTGAATTTCATTCTTTTGCGACAGTAGTCAAATCTAATTTTCCTATCATTGCCTTCAATGTGTATAATGTTCCTATCTTGGGTCGTTTGGCCACGACCAACACTCTGCTAATTTTCCAGCCTCCTTTTTCAAAGCTTGTGGAATGGCCTTCATCATCCGACCGTCCCATAGAGATCAAACTCATGCGCATTTCTTATACATGCCTGACCTGTTTTAACAATATATCTTGGTTATCCTTCATCTTGATCTACACATCTCCCACTCCAAAAATACTGCAAAAATGATTATTGCCCAAATGCACTCTACCCTAATCACCAGGGTTATATGGAACAAAACTATCTTTGCATGGGGTTACATGATGAGATGCCCCAGAGTCAAGGATCCAATCAAAGCTACTGTTAGATGTATATAAGCATGCATCTTCTACTGAAACAATAAACAACACATCACCATCTGTGACTACAACAGTAGTCTCACCTTCATTTGTGTTGGATGACTTGTGATTTGTACTGGTTGGTCTCTGATCCTTTTGTCCTTTCTTCTAGCCTCGACATTCTTTCTTCATGTGCCTGGGTTTGACACAATGAAAGCGGATGATTCCACCCCTCCTTGATTTTGATCGACCTCTCGATCTTGATCATCCTTGTTGGCCTCAATCAATTCTTCTACCACGGTCAGCTAAAGCTAGAGCTTCTCTTCCCTAGTTTTCTGCAATTGACTTGTGTGAGAACTCCTCATTCATTAAACTGCTGTTGACATCATCAAACTTCAGGGTCCCTGAAGTTGCTGAAGCGCTCATAGCTACAATGAAATTTTCCCAGCTATTTGGCATAGAACACATTAACAAAATAGCTCTAATTTCATCATCTAGAGTGATTTTAACAGAGGCAAGCTGGCTAATAATAATATTGAATTCAATCAAGTGCTCAACAATTGAAGCACCCTCCTTCATCTTGAGATTATAAAGCTTCTTCATCAAGAAAACTTTGTTTGATGTTGTGTTCTTCTCATATAAATCATGAAGCTTCTTCCATAATCCTTTTGTCGTCTTTTTCCAGATACATTGAAATACATATCCTTTGCTAGATATTGGTGGATTGTTGCAATCACCTTTCTATCTAGCTTATTCCACTCTTCATCCGTCATCGATGAGGGTTTCTTTGTTGTGCCCTCAATCAGCAAATACTGATCTTTTAAAATCAGTATATCCTCCATCTGTGATTTCTATAGAGAAAAATTAGCCCTGCTCAACTTCTCTCCATTATCAATAAAATTCACACCCCAAAAAAAAAACACCACTTAAAAAAAAAACTTTAATTATTACCCTTTTTCCAAAATCAATATCCTTTAAACAAAATATTATTCTTCCCTTTCCCCTTTTTAAAATATCCAACTTAACAAATTGCCAATAATTATAAAACATATATAATTATATATGTTTCATAATAATTATAAAAACATATATAATATTTAAACCTTTATTATAAAGACATAAACACTTCACATATACGTGGCCATATTAATTTGAAAAGCTTATGAACTCCACGTTTCACACTCTAGCTACACATTTCACCATATATGGACGTCCTTTTTTTTCTTCAAACAATTGTCTTTTAGTTTCAACATTCTTGGATGTGAATCTCTGACTCTTTTCTTTTCAGCGATCTCGTGGATAGATCCTTCACCTCACATTTGGAGCGAATTGGCCTAAGTTCGGTCATCGTAATCTGTGGTTCTGTCAGTTCTGCGTTTTTTTTCTTTTTTTTTTCATTTTTGTTTTCCACAGCAATGGCGATTCTGGTGGAGAAAACTTAGTTGTCAGGGACAGATCTCGACACTCTTCTTCTTATCGATCAATCCTTCTGAAGGCTTTTTCGTTGTTCGATGTTGTGAGCTTCTGCATGAAGAATCCATCACTTCATTCTCACGCCAAGCTCAACACTAGTAGCCCACTTGGCTCACACCATTCATTCTGCAAATCTGCGCTTCACTCTGTCTTAGTTGGGCATCACACACAGCGTGAGACAACAAAAAAACATTCAATGGCAATCTCCACACTCACAACCCTTGATACCCGTTGTTAGACTAGAGAAGCACAACAGAAGATAAAAACCTCACAAACAACAGAGAATAGAGAAAAATAAATCACATTTATATTACACACAACAGGCCTTGGCCTGCCTTGCCTTCTTAGGCATAGAAAATATAAATTTATAGAGAAACAAAGAGAAAATACAAATTTATAGAGGAACAAAGAAGATCTATAATCTTGCATGTGATTCAGATGAAGATATAACATGCAAATTTATAGAGGAACAAAGAGAAAATACAAAGTTATAGAGGAACAAAGAAGATCTATAATCCTCCATGTGATTCAGATGAAGATATTACATGCAGATGAAGATATAGAAATCAAGGGGGTGTGGTAGTTTCGGCGTGGGTATGACGATGACGACTGAAGACGACAGAGTGTCGGGGAGTCGACGCTGGCATTGGAACAGTATGCGTCGGCTTCAAATTTTTGGCTTTACGTTTAACAGCCACGGAGGAGAGGGACGAATAATAAGGACTCCAGAAGTAAAGGTAACGGATGATGGGCAGGCAAGCCCGAAAGAATTGCAATACATAGAAGCGAAGGCAACGGATGATGGGCGGGCAAGTTCGAAAGAATCGCAATATATAGATGAGAAGGCAACAAATGATGAGCAGGCAAGTCCGAAAGAATTGCAATACATAGAAGAGAAGGTGACAGATGATGGGTAGGCATGTCCAAAAGAATCGCAATACATAGAAGAGAAGGCAAAAGAATTGGATTACACAATGGAGAAGTCAACAAATGATGCACAGGCAAGTCCAAAAGAATTGCAGTACATAGAGGAGAAGGTGACCGATGATGCACAGGGAAGTCCCAAAGAATTGCAATACATAGAAGAGAAGGCGACAGTAGCAATCGCTGGTCTGGTGGGCAATTGCGTTTTCCATTGCTTGAATCAAATGGACATAAATAATAGAAGTATTAGGATTTTGCACAGAGATCATTGAGAAGGCAGTTAAAGGGTAAGAATTTTTTTTCCAGAAATTTTAAAGGGCAAGAACTTAGCCTATGCTCTTTATAGATCAGTGGAAACTGCTAACCAATCCTGCGCCTTTCAAAAATGCTCAGAATATACGAATCCAAAGCGAAGGTGGGATGTGCCTAATAATTAATGTGTCTCTCATTGTTCAAAGATGTACATAATATAATTAACGTTTCCCCATTAATTTAATTGTCAACTGGCTTATAAAACATACTCGAAGAAAATCAAAGTCTAGTGTTGTCATCTTGACAGATCTGAAGAATAAAAAAATAGAACACTAGACTATTATGTGGGAAGACCTCAATTTCCCTGAACATTGGGTAGTGGCAAATCCAAAGCCTCATATTCCAAAAAGAATAACCTCTGCTGATATAAAAGAAAACCAGTGTTCGGAAATTTTGTCATTTCTTAGAAGATCAACCATTGATTACAAAGGTATAGAAAAGACTTGTAAAAGCTCCAAGTACTATAGAGATCCTTCCATTGTTGATACCGCATGTTCCACTTCCACTTCTTGTAAACATATTTCATTATTTGAATTTGCCCAAATAGTTAACTTCCATTCCTTAGAAGTTACGTGTCCAGAATGTCAAACTGCTATAAACCTGAGTACGCTTGTTGAGTCAGTCATTCATATTAATCACCATCCCAGAACTGGTGAAGCACCTCCTTCTACTTCTGTTAATCCATGCCCCAATCCTAAATGTGCTGATATTCCTTTCCCACATGAGTCAGATTCTGACCATGTCCTTATGATGCATGAGATAATAACTCTTGAAGGAGAAGACCCTAGACTGACAAAAATGATGAGTCTAATGAGACCTGTTAAACCAAAATATGGTTTGGGATATCTGGAGCAAGCAAAAGGTGTTATTCCAGCATGTAGATTTGGTCCTATTCCAGCTGACTGCAAGAAACCTTCAGTCATGGAAATGCATAAATTCTTCACTTTGATGTCTGGATGTCTGAAATCAGAAGTGCCTGCCAAATGGATGAAAGCCATGATAAACTGGGATTTGTTTACAAATCCAGAAGCAGAAGAGTTTGATAGAAATCATACTCCTGAACAAAAGAAAGATTTGGCTGAAGATTGGAAACATTACATGGAGAGCAATAACTCATGGATTTCTTTTTATGAATGGAAAAATAATGTTTCCCCTATGCATGTATTAACTGGTTCATCCTCATCTGCCAAACATGCATGGACTGCTCTAGATGGTGGCAGAATAGAAACCCCATCAACTTTCCCTCCATACAAAGCCATTATCATTGGGGAAAATCAGAACGCAGCCAAAGCCATTCCTTTAGTGCAAAAGGATGATAATGCTTTAGGCATTGATGGGAGAATCCAGAAGGCAAGTGAACAACTTAACTGGACCAATACAACTATTAAAGGTCTGGAAATAAATGTTGCAAAAACAACAGAGATCAAAGAACAGTTTGATACTGTTCAAGTGTCAATAAATGAGGTGAATAGAAACCTTAATGATGTACAATATGCTTCCTCTGTAGTTCGTTCATATGCTCAAGAATCTTTATCTAAGATAGAAGGAGTAGAAGAAAAATTAGTAGATCATCTTGATACTACTAAAACTCTTATATCTGGTCTAACTGACAAAGTTGAAAGAATCAGTCTATCAAAAACAGAGAAACCAGTTCCTACTTCTTTTTTGTATAAAAGAAATATAAAGATTCAGGATCCTGTCAAGCCAGTAAATAGGTTCCCAACATTATTTCCAAAAGAAGTAGCCACATCATTAGAATCAGAGGCTACAGAAAAGATTACAATTGCTTCCTTGTTTAAGGAAGAAAAAGAGAAAGAGTCTGATTCTCAGGCTTTTCCTATATATGAACCTCTTGAGAGTAGGTTCAATACATATCCTGCACCTGATATAGCAGGAAAAGGAAAACTCCCAGAAACACATACTTTCTTCCCAGACTCACATAGAGAATGGAATATTGACAATCTGAGCGTTGGCCAGATCCGACAGATGATTGATATAATGTATACAGAATACAAGCTCATGTGTTTAAGGGGAAAAAGTGAAATTGAATCCTGCAAAACTATTATCCAATGTTTTACAGGAACTTTACTCAGGTGGTGGGAGACAGAATCATCTCCGAAGCTGATAGCAACAATGGAAGCAGAAGTGCTCAAAGATGAAAATGGAGATGTAATACACAATCCTGATGGCTCAACCATCAGTAATATGATAGGTGCTTTGACATCTATGATCTTAGAACATTGGTGTGGCAACGAAACTGAAATTGCTGATAAGAATGAGGTCATTCTTATGAATTTAAAATGTCACAAAATGTCTCAGTATGAAGATTTCCATAGAGATTGGATGCAGTAGATATATGAAGTAAAGGATTCAAAGAATCTGCTATGGAAACAAGTTTATCTTGCAGCTTTTCCATCTAGGTTCATGGACTACATCAAACTGCAAGAAATCTTCCAATTACCATTTGAATCTTACACATGGGGTGAAATCTATGCACACATTACAAAGACCCTGGTAAGTCTCTGTACAAGTTCCAAAGTTAACAAATCTTTGGAAAAACTTTCAAAATTCCTAGATCAGAAGTCCATCTGCAGTAGATACGGACTTACAATTGATGACCCCCTGGTTAAAAGGAGGAAAGCAAAGAAAAGGGCCAAGAAAGAATACAAGCAGAAATTCAGAAGCTATAAAGATCGTAAGAAGTATTCTCAGCGATCTAAAGGCCGATCCTCCAAAGTCAGAAAAGGTTATTACAGGTATGAGCCTAGAACACATTATTATAAACCTTCTGACATTCATCTCCACACTTCAAAGCAGGAGAAATGGAATAAAATCACCTGTTGGTTATGTGGAAAGACTGGACATACATCATCAAGGTGTCCAGAAGGGGAAGAATCCAAACTGAATAGAGGAAAGAAATCCCAAGTTGTTGTCCAAAGAGGAAAACAAGTCAAGCAAGAAGGACAGATCAGATGCATGAAATGTGGCTCGCATTCTCATACAACAGAACGATGCCAAAATATGGTCATCAGAGAACAATTGCAGCAACACCAATTTGAAGAATCATCTTTTGATTCATCATCTCAGGATGAGTTACAGGCACATATACAAGGAAATTCAGATTCAGAAAGTACATCTTGTTCCTGTGGCGAATCTGAAGAATGCGCCTGTCAAATGCATTATGATTCTGATTCAGAGTCATATAGTGATTCAAGTTCTGAGGAAACCTTCTCCAAACCTCAGAAAGAAAAAATTCTAATGGCTGCAACTGAAGAAGATGAGATAAAAATATTATCTCAAATCAGAGCGATGGAAGATGGTGATATGAAGACCAGGTTGACTGAAGCATTCATGGATCAACTCCGATCCAGCTCTTCTAGAAACTCAAGTAAGAAGCCATTGTTTATTGATGCTTCATTTGAAAGAAACACTAGATCTTTTCAAAGGCATCAAGAGAAACCTGATAAGGTGCGTTCCCTCACCTTAGGGGAAGTGAGTAGAGAAATTTACAATATTAAATTAGAAATCTCTGCTCTAAAGACTCAACTTTCTGAAATTAAAAAGGGAAAAAGAGTTACAGAAGGAGAAGGATCCCATTGGGATACTACAGAACATTCCACAAACTCAAATGTTGAAATCATTGAAGGGAAGAGGGATCCAATATATGGATTCCAAGAAATGAGGCTGCTAGCTATCTCTTACTAGCAGCATCATGTCAAAATAAACATTTGTATTAAAGGAGAGATGTTTGAACTCACAACACTCCTTGATTCAGGAGCTGATGTGAATATTCTAAACAAAAAAGTCATTCCAGCAAAATACTGGATTTCTGTAGAAAGAAAGGTAGTAGGATTGGGCAAGAAGACACTCAATTATGAAGTTCCAAAAGCTTCTATTTGTTTTGAGCACCATTGCATTAATCTGAAGTTTGCAGTTGCAGATATTCCAGTAGACTGTATCCTAGGAAATATATTCCTAGCAGCTGTTGAACCCCATGGGTCAACAAGATTGAAAGGTAATAAAGCTGGATATTTCATATCTGTTCCTACCTCTGCAGGAACAACAAAAAGGGTCGAGTTGCCATATATCTCGAATCCTAGAATTTCTACCATGGTGCAGACTGTCCAAAATTTGGACAAAGCAGAAGCCAGATTAACAGACCTTAAGGATTTGAAAAGCACACTCAAGGTAGAAGACCAGCTGAAGAATCCTTAGGTCAAAAGAAAAATTGAGGAATTAAAGAAGCAGATTGAAGACGAATGTTGTTCTGAAGAGCCAAATGCATTTTGGCACAGAAAGCAGCATACAGTGGAGCTTCCTTACAAAGAAGGCTACACAGGAAAGCCTTGCAAAAGCAGAGCCATCCCCATGAATCAAGAATACAGAAAGCTCTGTGAACAAGAAATCAAGCAGCTTTTACAAAGAAAGCTTATCAGAGAATCCAACAGTCCCTGGAACTGTTATGGGTTCTATGTCAATAAGAGAGCCGAACAAATCAGAGGAATACCCAGATTGGTAATAAACTTCAAACCTTTGAACTCTGTCCTTGCTGATGATACTTATCCCATTCCTCATAAAGGAGATTTAATCAGCAGGATTGTTGGAGCTAAGATTTTCTCTAAGTTTGACTTGAAAGCAGGTTTCTGGCAAGTTGCTATTGCAGAGAAAGACAAGTTCAAGACTGCTTTCAGTATTCCAGCAGGACATTACGAGTGGAATGTCATGCCTTTTGGTTTGAAGAATGCACCATCAAAGTTCCAAAAGGTGATGGACAAGATATTCAAGCCATACTTTGATTGGCTCATAGTTTATATTGATGATGTTTTAATCTTTTCAAAGAACATCCAAGATCATTTTAAACATGTTCACACATTTAAGCAATTGGTAAAGCATAATGGTCTTGTTTTAAGCAAAAAGAAGATAGAAGTCTTTCAGACTACTATCAAGTTTCTTGGCCATACCATTTCAAATGGCCAAATAGCTCTACAGAAACATGCACTGGAATTTGCTGACAGATTCCTTGATATTATCACAGATAAGAATCAACTGCAAAGATTCTTGGGATGTTTGAATTATGTTAGCAATTTTTATCAAGATTGTGCCAGTGACAGGAGCGTGTTGAATAAAAGGCTCAAGAAGAATCCTCCAGAATGGACAGAAGCTCATACCAAAGCTGTCCAAAATATTAAGGCCAAGGTAAAAACTCTTCCCATATTATATGTTGCTGATGATAATGCCTTCAAAATTGTGGAAACAGATGCAAGTAATATTGGATGGGGAGGAATTTTAAAGCAAAAAATTGGTGACTCTGAACAAGTTGTTCAGTATGCATCTGGGACTTGGAATCCGGCTGAGCAGAACTATTCCACAATAGAGAAAGAAGTCAAGGCTGCATGGAACTGCATCAGCAAATTTGATGTCTACTTAATAAATAAACAGTTCTTATTAAGAACTGATGCTTCCGCACTTCATAAAGTTTTAACAAAGGACATCAAAAAGCCCGGAGAGGCAAAGTTTGCTAGATGGCAAGCACTCTTTGCTAATTTTGATTTTCAGGTTGAACATATAAAGGGAGAACAGAACAATCTTCCAGACTTTCTCAGTCGGGAATACGTCCAACCACAGGATCATATTATGATCATTGTCACAGAGTGGGACCAGTCACAAAAGCAAGAAGTCCTTCAGACTATTCCTGATAACCAAGACTGGGAAGAATACAAGAAAAATTGGAAACCCACTTGGCAACTAAGGAATACAAAAGTACTTGATGCTAATCTACAACCACATACAGATATACAGCATCTTGTACCAGAAAGGAAAGTGTATCCAAAAGGCAGCAAATGGATACATGATAAAATATATGAACATGCAAAAAGAGAAGCCAGATATGCAGAAGTAGCTTTACAACAAGATTTCCATGATATATCCGGCATCTGGTACCACGGAGGAGCCCGTAGTGGAATATATGAGAAATATTTCTGCATACATCGTACCAGAAATTTATCATGGACCTGGTGAACTCATAATGTAGCCACATGGCCTAAAGGAGACCCAAAGATTATTTTTCCTGACACTGTTTATGATTTTGCAGGATACAAAAAGCTGTGGTGGGACTTTCTCAATGTAGACGACAAAGAAGAAACACATTATACTAAACTCAAGTTTAGTACAATTGCATCATTCCAGAGAAACCAGCAAGCTGATTGGTTTCAATAGTGGTGGATTGATTATGGGCAAGGATAATTTTAGGGGCGAATGTTCGCCCTTTGGCGAAATTAAGGGGTTTTAAATTTTTAGTGGGCGAATATTTTGTATCATAGTACATTTTTACAAATCACCTCAAATAGCCCACCTTATTTTAAGGGAGAGGGTAAAAAAAGTAAATCTAGCCCTTGAAATTAGGACTTACAACCTTCCATTCGCCCATTTTCAAGAATAGGTTTTATTTAAGTGAATCCATTCGCCCATTTTCAAGAATAGGTTTTATTTAAGTGAATCCTATGGGCCAAATACCATATTTATAAAAGAGGTATGGTAAATTAATAAAAATACAAATAAATAAGAGGTATGGTAAATAAATAAAACATTTTTTATATTTACTACATAAGTCACCTTATATACATGTAAGGGTGTAAACAAATAAAAATATAAGTAAAGTGGAGGTATGGTAAATAAATAAAACGTCTTTTTATACTTACTCAAAAGGTATGGTAAATAAATAAAAATATAAATAAACTAGACGTATCGTAAATAAATAAAACCTCTTTTTATATTTAGGCCATAACCCTTGTTCTATTTATGAAAGCTCAAGAAAGAGGTTTTATTTAAGTGAATCCTATGGGCCAAATACCATATTTGTAAAAGAGGTATGGTAAATTAATAAAAATATAAATAAACGAGAGGTATGGTAAACAAATAAAATATTTTTTTATATTTACTCCATAAGTCACCTTATATTTACTAACACTCAAAAAATGGGTTATATTTAGGTGAAATCTATGGCCAAAATACTATGGGACAAATACCATGGACTAGATTGTTATTAATACCATGCAAAAAACCATTATTAACCCTAATATTAGAATTAATAAAAATAAAAATGGCACATGGTATTGACCCATGGTATTCACCAAAATGGCACATGGTATTGACCCTTGGTATTCACCTGGAATGTAGGCTATTTAAATGGGGGAATTAAACCAGCATGTAGCCTATGCTAAGATTCACTAGGACTTTACACAGTTTTATTATTTAGTGAAAGACTCGCCAAGATCTTACAAGATTTTATAATTGAGTAAAATATTCGCCATGCCTGGTGAGAGATTCGCCAAAAAATTATATATACATATTATATTATTGATAAAATCGCCTTCCATTTTTCCTATATACCATGGAGATTCGCCCATTTATTATATTTATAAATTTAGGGGGGGTTCTTAAAATTTTCCCTGATTATGGGGTCAATCAAATTGCCATGGACCCAATTTATCATGAAAGCTTTTGCAGGCAGCATTGTGACATATGCTTTGAGCACAATATCGGAGAACGCTTTCATACTCCATGTAAAACTGTTAAAGAAATGTACGATGAATGGACACCATTTCATGATATAAAAAATTCCTTAAAAGAATATATGAAAGGTCATTATGAATGGTTAATCCTAACTAAGATCAAACATCAAATAGTGTTGGGAAAACCCATGATTGTCAGGCGAATCTTTACTAAAGCCTGGGACGAATTGATGTATAAAAGGGACAGATTCCCAGAAATCAAAGTATTCTGACGGTTCTCATGGGCTTATCCATAAAAGCATCCATAGTGTAATTATGTTGTCCAATCACAAGGACTTAATTGTGGCCAACTTTTCTCGTGGGCTTTGTTGTACAAAAAGCATCCACACTGTAAATGTCTGACAATAATTTCTCGTGGGCTTTTATCATAAGCATCCACCTTGTAAACAGTATATACAGCATACTATCCGTAGGATTTACTTTTCTGGACTGGAATCTTTGTGCGGATGTCATCTCAGTGTTACCTGAAAGTAATGATTCCATCCACCTTCGCGATGAGCTACAGGGATTCTTGTCCCCTCTCATTTCCTATAAAATGAGGGTAAGGCTCATTCATTGGGCATTCAGAGTTGGAGAGTTTTAGATTTTTAGAGAGTCTTAGAGATCTTAGAAGCGTGCGTATTAGTGTGCTCGGCACTGGTAAGAACCTAAAGTGGCCATATCTATTAGCAGTTAGTTAAGTCTGTATATGAGTTGTGTCTGTGTGATCTGAGGCAGAGCCTATCAGTGGCCAGGCAGCCTTCGGTATTGCTTCTTCCTTGCGAAGAGCATAAAGTCCGATAAATGCAATGATAGTCAATCTCTGATAAAGATTTCTCTCTGTAATCTTCAGTCTGTAATCCATCTCTGTTTATGAAATAATATGAGTACACCATTCCGCATTTGAATACCTCTGTGCATTTTTATTGTCTGATGTGGTAGTAGTTGTCTTGCAAACTTCATTTGAAGTTCACAGGTAATTCATCAGGAGTTCGCCAAAAAATCGAAGGGAGGCTAGACCGTTGTTAAGAGAGGTCGCCGTTTGTTGAGGTTGCAGACCTTGAAAGATTTGAGTAAGTTCACACTAAATTCACCACTGGTTCACCAAAAGTTGGTTCGCAAAGACAATTGAAAAGACGTAGCAAAGCCAAGACAGCAGAAAAAGTGATAAGAGGATAGCACGCAGCACTATAGCAGTGGCACTATAGCAGAACACTATAGCAAGCACTGTAGCAAGCTTTTATGAAAGCCCCTGCTGAGAAATCACTGTCCACCAACCTCTCAGTGCAATCGCTGATTAATGTTTCTATGTGGTTTAATCGTGAGCGAAATGTCAACAGAATATAACTCGCTCATGATTCGTGACTTAAAGTTGCGTAAAATACGCCGATTCAAAGGCAGGACTCTTTTAATTGTCAGCGGGATTCGCTCATTCTCCGTCTCACAACATGACATGCGAATGCCTACTTCGATTGACCAATATATGTTTATAGTTTTATAAAACAAATAATTTATTTTTTTAAAATTCGGTGAATTGAATATTATTTTTTAAAACAAATAATTTATTTTTTTAGAATTCATTGATTTGAATATTCTTTTGTTCCGTTAGAATTTTTTGAATTGAATATTTTTTATAAAACATAATTTTTTTTTATCAACCGGAGAGCTTTGAACTTGCTATATTTTGAATTAATACTGAATTATTTGAATATGAACCTAAACAAATTCTTCGAACTTGCTCTATTCTGAATTATTAATAAAACATTTGAATATTAACATATGCCTTTCTACTTTAAATTAATATTGAATTGTTTGAATACCAAGACACAGTTGACATCGTATGAAAGAAAATTAAAGTGTGATTTTGAATTATATGTAAAATTATATTATTTAATATTTTAATTTTTCATGGTTTATATGTTTATAATGTGTCATGGATGTATATTTTCTGTTAGTCTCATATCTAATTTTTAAATTTCAACCACTTCGAATTTCACTTTTTAAAATTTGAAGTTAGATTAAGTGAAGATAGCTATTAGCCTTCTATGTACGTTTTTAGTGTTCTACGTGGTTAAGCTTTTTCATATATTATATGTTAGTGAGGATAGCTACTAGCCTTCTATGTATGTTTTTAGTGTTCTACGTGGTTAAGCTTTTTCATATATTATATGTTTTAAGGAGTTTTAATGATCATATTAGTTTTGTTAATAGTTTTGTTAATGTGATTAACGTGATTGTGATTTTTTTAAAAGGAAACATATATTCTTAATTATTTAATTTATTTAATTTAATTTGAAAAATATATATTTATTTAATTTTTTATTATTAAAGAAATGAAAATCTAATTGTATTTTAATTAACAATGATAAATTTGATAAACACTTCAAAAGAAATATTCAAATAAAATATTATTTTTCCAATTATTTAAAATGTTAAAATTTGATACACAGTTACATAATTAGATATATATGTCACAGGTTAAGAGCATGTGTTTTCTCCTAAGAGGTCACAGGTTCAAAACTAGAGGGGGGTAGAGTATGTATGCCTTCGTAGACTTAGCAGTCAAATCGCTGCAAGAAGGTGGGTCCCTTGTCCCACAAACAAGGGGGTCTCATACACCAATTTGGTGTCTCGTTTGGCCGTGACATTAAAAATAGATAATAATAATAATGATATGTTGAAATTTTTATAATAATAGACTTGTATATTTGTTATTTATGCATTATTAATAATAAAAACATTATAGCCAATGAATTTGTTTTCTTTGGAGAAATTTTTGAAGTGTTAAAAATGGTAATATAAAGCTTTAGAGACAATAAAAAAATCAAATATTTTATGAGCATCCATATAGGAGAGGATGCAATTTATGTGATTTTACTATGGTTGAGCAAAATTATTTATAGTTGAGCACAATTGATCATGCTTTCCCAAGGTTAAATTTAGTTGATCATGGTTTACTATGGTTGACTCTGTTTAAATATAGTTGGCTTTGGTTTTCCATGGTTAGCTTTGGTTTTCCATGGAAAGCCATGGTTGAGTTTGGTTGGACCTATTCACTATGGTTGACTTTGGTTTATTATGTTGGGTCATGTTTAACTATGGTTGACTATGGTTTACTTAAGTTGATTATGATTCACTTTGGTTGACCATGGTTGAGTATGGTTGGCCAAGTTTATTATGTTTAACCATGGTTTACTATGGTAATGTCACATTACGATGTTTACCATGGTTGACTTATGTTGAATTTCTATATTCATCAATGGTCATGTCATAAATTTAATGTTAATTAACAATTATGTCACATTGCAACATTTCTTAAGGGTTGTTCCTTAGTGGTCATGATGCATATTTATTTTGGTTGGACTATATAGAATTTTTATGTTCCTTAATGGTTATGTTGCATTACAACATTCATCAAGATGTTTGTCATATTTGTGATCTACCTTAATGATTATGTCACATTGCAAGGTTCATATTAGTAGGCTTATGTTGACTCACAATGTTGTTAAAGGGTTATATTGCATTTCAAAATTCATGAAAGGATATGATGGATTGTGATGTTCCTCAATGATTAGGTAGCTTTGTGACATTCATCTCGATTTACTTATATTGAATTTTTATGTTCAAGAATGGTATATATCATAATGTGATGTTCCTCCAAGATTAGGTTAGATTATGACATTTCTTAATGGTTATTTCATATTGTAATTTTTATAATGGATGACTTATGTCAATTGTGGTTTTCTTTAACTAGCAAAGGTTCACTACGAATGAATTTGGTTGACTATGGTTGATGATGTTGGTTATAGTTAACCATGGTTAGCCATGGTTGTAACTACAACACATTGTGATTTTCAACAAAGGGTATCTCACCTTACAACCTTCATTAAGGTCTTTGATTAAGTGCATGATGTTCCTCAATGACCATGATGCATTGTCATATTCATCATACTCAACTTATATGGAATTGTTATGTTCCTCAATGGTTATGTCACATTGTGATGTTGCTCAATTGTTATGTAGCATTGCAACATTCTACTTGGTTGAATTGCTATGTTCCTCAATGGCTATGTCATAACACAAATGTTTCTCAAGGGTTAGGTTAGATTGTGACATTCCTTAATGGTTATTTCATATTGTGGTGCTTATCATGACTAACTTATGTTAACCATGACTGTCTTTTTTGGCCTTTGTTGACTATGGTTTTGTATGATGGACCGTAGTCGACTATTTTTGACTATGTGTTGATGGTTCTAGATCCACCAACATGTCAGGGGATCTCACTGGTAAGAAGTCCCAACTAGACCTCAGAATGTTTGGAGTAGGAGTCCCAACAGTGGGTAGTAAAGTAGCGCCTTGACCACGGTAGCGCACAAAGGTAAGTATGATAACTTTGTTGGAAGCAAGTGTGTGACCTTGCAACGAGTCAAGTGAGATGCATGGGGGTTCTAACATGCGGAGGGGAATAGAAAGTGTGTCCCTTAGAAGCCTGTAATAGTACGTAGCCTAAAAGGAACACACGATTTGAATGACATCACAAGACGGAAGTAGAATAGTCCACAAACCAAAGTGACAGGTTAACACAACAATGCATCTTCAACAAGATTCGTACAATCACATACAAAATAGTTCATACACAAATGCGTAAGTTAAATAACATACATTGATAAAGTAACTAGAATAGTTGAACTACAATAACAACATATGCATGAAAACATGTTGGCTCAGTTATATTTATTAAGTGAAAGTTCCATCCATACGTACACCATTGACAACCACTAGCCCCAATAGTGGAACATTACAGTCAACACCCCATGCTCCTCCAAAGGTGTGTACTCTCTCTGCGCTGTGGAGAAGCCAAGGCTCATCACAATACTCTCCAAGCCTTCTCTAAGCAATGCCCAGCCAAAAGCTTGGCTCCCAAAATCCTTTTCTATGAGTTATGACACTCTATTTATAACAAAGGGTGGGGTGACCCTTGACATTCCCCTTTGTGACTCTTTGACTACCCTCATGACTCTTCAACTTCTTTACAAATAACTCTTTACATACAAGTGATTGTTCACATTCCACTAATGACACTTGGAATTTCACTTACACCATATTTACAAATAATATACATTTTCCACATGTACTCATGTGAGATAAAATGGGCTAGAGACAGTCTAACAAGACACAACACTATGACTCCGAATTTTGGGGCAAGTCCAACTCGCCAACATCCACTTGATGCTTCTCGGTCATGCACTGATTCTAAGCTTGGTATTGTGTTATGATTTCCACAAACTGCTTGATGTTGTCTTACTAAAAGCGGACCCTTTCCTCCATGGCATCCGAGTATAGGGTCTTAGAACCTGTGTCCATCATATCTTGAAGCATGTGACAGGACAAACAATGTATGTCAGCATGTTTTGTACGTTGAACTTCATGTCATTGCTGGTGGCCTCTAGCCTTGGCTACTCCATGTACTTGTCAACCTCTAACCGGACTTGGTTCTTGTGCTTAGCTTTGGTGAAGGAACCTGCATATTCTCACTCTCTTCCTCGGCTGCTGGCTATTCCAGCTTATCAACTTGCATTGGTGTTGTTTTCTTTGTCATTGCGCCTTGCCTTTGTTCTTCTTCCCGTTTCTGTTTCTTTTCCTATTCTTTCCTCCTCAGCTCCTGTCCTTCCTTTAATTGTTGTTTTTCTTTTTGCGGTCTCAGTTCTAATACCTATAAGCTCTACTTTTCTCTCTTCCTTTGCTCTTCTCTTTGTGTCCTTTGCTTCCTTTTTATTGTGCTGTCAAAGCTGCCTACATGAAGATTGAATAGGGTTTTCTCTGCAACTTTGTTCTCCCTTTATTATGTTAGAAATTTCCTCTTTCCTTAATCCTGTATTAGCTTGCTTCCTTCTACCATTGCTGTTGGTTTTTCTACCATGTTAGTGTTGATTCCTTTTTTGTAAATAGTTGGGCATCTGCATATATTAGCAAGTAAACTAGCGCTTGCTCAACTTCTTCCCCAGTACTTCTTTTAGTGGTCTCTCTTGAAGCAACTCTCTTTGGAACCATGGTACAATGACTATTGGAGAGAAGTGCTTCAAGAGTGTGGTACTTGTGGGATAGAATGAACACTCATGGCAAGTAAACATTAAATCTTGCAAATCTAACTTCACAACATGATCAAGCAGCAACCAGGGCATCTGATAAGGGGAATTGCACAATTTTGCCTGGCAGCAGTGTAAGACAGAATTTGGGAACTATGCACTGCGCAATCCCAATAGTCAACAAGGAATCTTGATGACTGGAACTGCACAATGCGCAGTTCAGTCTTAGCTAGGGCTTGGGAGAGACTACGCATTGCACATTATCAAGGACAAAGTTGGGAGACTGGCTCCTGGAGCTGCGTAGTGCGTAGTTGGAGCCAGCCCAAGACAGGCTCTGTGTAATTCTAGAAGCCAAGGTAGAGGCCTTGAGCTCCTAGATTTGTGCAGTGCATGTAGTGAAGTGTGAGACCCATGCAAGGGGAGCCCAAACCTGTTCATGGGGAGTGTGCAAATAAGAAGATCCAAAGGATGATGTGAGGATGAGTGCAAATATGACTAAGTGTAGATGTATGCATGTAAAACAAGTGTAGTAGTGGATCAAATTGAAGGAAAATGAAGCATGTGAAGGGAGTCGCCGCATGGCGACCGTTGGTGCAAAAATGGGAAAACTCATGCGACGCTTGGGGAAGGAAATGTATAAATTGAAACAACACTTATACAAGCTAAAAAAAAGTTAAAACACCAACGTTCGTTCAATAAAATGAGTGAAACAACACTCTCACAAGCTAAACAAACAAAACCGACAAAAAAAACAACAAAGGGCGATAAAAGCAAAACTCACCCTCAAAAGTGATGAAAATGCTCTGAAGGCTCCTTGATCTCGTAAGGAAGCTAGATCTTGATGATCGAATGTATAAGTGAGATCTAGAGGCATCCATTACAAACATTTGAGCAAAATAGAGTTCATGACGCGTATGCTTAAGATCAAGGACAACACGACACTTGGTAGAAACTTCTAAAGATGGCAATGTGTCACCTTTAGGAAACTAATAATAGATCCCTACTTCCTAAGGATGCTTTTACTATTAGCTTCTTGCTTTTCAGGAAAACTTCCATGCACTACCTGGAAAGATTGTGTCGTTATGGGAAGGATCCGGAAAATCTTTGGTTCATGCACTGAGAAGTTTCTGAGCACAATAGGTTTTGCCCAATTTCTGGGCTAAGTGGCTCTGGGCTGCCTCTCGGGCTTTGTGCAATTTCCCGACTGAAGGCATGATGTTAGCTAGTTCTGTGCAATTATGGAGCTAAAGGTTCACTTGCTAGCTTGGATTGCTCCGCGCAATTTCCTAGCTGAAGAAAATCTTCCAGCTGGGTCTACACAATTTTGGAGCCAAAGCTCACTGTTGGGTTGCACAATGCATTTCCTGAGAGCAAGGATGGTTTCCCTCAAGGATTGTGCAGATCATCAAGGCAGTGATAGAACCAATTTGCAACCAAGTTACGGGGTTAGGTTGTGGTTAGACAACACAACAAATAAGCAAACACAAGTTGTAAAATGAAAGATAAAACTCATATGAAAGAACAAGTACCTGGGCAGTGTAAGATAAGCTACTGGGAAATTAGTAGGGAGGCTCCAAGACGAAGAGAAGGAAAAATTTTGGAGGGTGGTTGTAGCCGCTACAACATTGGCAACACACTGGTAGAACTCAAGCTCTATGTATGGACCTTGTCTCGTGTAAATCGAGTCTAACTCTTCTGTAAGTATTCCTTGATCGTCATGGCTTCTTCACTAGCTTGAGTTAAAGATATAGTCCCTACCATTCTCTTGATTGGTAAGCACACATACCAAGCTAAGTCAACTGAGTTGTTTTGATTGGGGATGAGGGGTATATTGATGCACAAGTAATATAACTATCAAAGTTTAAGTTTCATCTGTGGTGTTGCTCCACTACCAGTAGGCCTGGACAGTACCCCGACGGAGTCACTTCAGGAACACAAGCATTGCTCCATTGCCAGCGAGCTTGGATAGTACCTTGGTGGAATTACATGCTTCACATTTCTCTTCTTTCACCTTTATTTTATTTATTTTCATTTTTCATTTTTCAAGGAACTATGCATAGGCACTTATTTATTTCATGAGGCAGAAGAGGGATCCTGACTTATTGAGAGCATAAGAGGTTGTCCCTTCAGAGAAGGATGTTATATATACCTCTGACATACTTGTTAAGGTATTCCCCCTCACCTTACTCTAATTGACTAATTTGACAAGGGTTAACTGAAAATAGAAAACCGATTAGAGTAGGTGGTGCTAGTTAAAAGTGAAAGCATTGCGACTTCACCAAGACTCACTCTGAAAGGAACATATTTTCCATCAGGGTATCTCAACTGAAAGAACACAATATATTCATAAGGAGAGGGAATAAACATACAACCAAATGTTGATATTTGTACAAGTTCTCTTGTATTTCACCTAGCTTGTCTCAAGAAGACAAACACGGTTTCATGTGAAACTAAAACTACGGGTGCAAAATAAACAAACAAAGAAAGCAAGGAAAGTAGTAACATGAAAGCAAAGCAAGTAAGCAAAAGCAAACAAGAAAACAAAGAAAACACGAAAGCAAACACTACTCCTACTCCTAAGCTAAATAGTGCATGGGCGTACTCACGTGAAGTGATATTTCCAATGCAGCCACCGATGCATTGGTTGGCCCATGTAGGTGAAGGAATGGTTGTCAAGAAAGATATTCAAGAAAACCAGCATGCAAGAGAGATAAAACAATGAAAACCAAGACGCTCGAAGTTTGAATGCCTCCACAAAATAGAAAAGAGTAAACGCACAAGACAAACACTCTGCGGACATACCATGGCATGACAAAACATTATTCGCAAAAAACAAGCTTGCACACTCTTTTGACCTGGACATATGAGCAAACATGCAGAAAGAAGAAAGCTTGTGTTTCACAACATGACTTGATTTGTATGACTCCTCCAATGAATGAGTGATAGGATCATGAGATTTTGGTGGAGGATGTGAAATTTGCAGATCAAGTTGATTTTCAATGTGCACGAGAGAGTGATGAGGAGCCTGGGGTGATTCAACAGATTTTTGATCAAGAGAAGAACTAACTTCAAGCCTACGAGAGCCTGACATAACCATAAGCTCGGGCTGAAGTGCCTCTACAATTTGAGGGGTTTCCACTTCGTCAGCAAGTAGATCATCAAATACCAATGGCTTAGAAAGATCAATAACAAGTGAATCAACATCATGATTGAATGAATGAGTGAAGAGATCATGACGACCATGATTAGAAAATTCGAGATGTACATCGACATCCTCATGATCTGACGAATCATACTGAGGGGTCGATGAGAAGAAAAAAATTTCACCCTCTAAATTATCGGAAATAAAAGATGGAAAATTGAGTGTATTTGAAAGGAAATATTTGTCCTCTCCACAATCAAATGACAGGTTGGCATCCAGTGTGTCTTGTGAATGATCGGAAGTAGAAACATCCGGGAATGATTTTTACAAGGAAATAAGAAATGGTAGGATCACAGAAGATGTTAGGATAGAGCAGACGAGGTGCAGACAAAAGGAGGTTATCCTTCCACTTAGGTTCTTCTTCAAATTCCCACACATACTCATAAAAAATGACAATGTAGGTTGTCTGCTCAATGCTAACTCATCCACAACTTGATCCTCGTGAACATCACATGCAGAGTCCGGTATGGACAAACAGAAGACACCAAAAACCAAATGATCAACAGAATGAGAGGATGTAGGTTGAGAAAACGAGTTGACATGACAACCAACATAGAAATCCAGAGTAGGTGAGGTGGGAGGAGGTGATGGTTCAACAGATGGGTTTGCAACTTCTCTCACCTCGTCCTGCGGATCTAGAGTTGTTTGATGAGAAGCAGACAGAGGGTCGCCTGTGACAACAACCTTGTCTATCTTAGATTTGGCAGCTCTAACACTGAGGTATGTTGGGAGGGGTTCGAATGATTATAAATCATGAGGATTTTTCATATATGTGAAGAAGATATTGAAATCATTCATTGAGAAATTTCCAATCAATTTCATCTTCAGGGATTTGAAAAGCGAGATTACAGAAGCTATCCCAAAATTGCGCAATAGATTCATCAGGTGTTTTCCTTAATTTTGGAAATTTTTTTATTGAGTTCTTTACAGTCATAATGATAGAAAACACGGAGTAAATCTCTGATCATGTGATCATACAAGTGAATAGAGGTTGCGGGCAATGTGTGACACCATTGCTTCACACACCTTTCGAACATGTAAGTTAACAACCCACAAGCAATGTTGTCCGAGGGGACTTCATTCCTGTGACAGAAGCCTGCAAAGGAAACTCCATGTCTTAGCAGGGATGCTCCACCTTCACCATTGTACTTGATTTGTGACAAGTCATCGATGACATTCTTCGACACTTCGAAATCATGTGCATGAGAAAAACATGCCTGAGTTGATATTCTAATGTAAGTCATGAATGATGTGAAAGGATTCAAAACAGAATTTGAAGACTCATCTTATCATCTGGCCCTCCTTCTAGCACCAGAAATGTTGATGATGCTGGACCCGCCAACATGTCAGGTGATCTCCTTGGTAATAAGTCCCAACTAGACATCAGACTGTTTGGAGTAGGAGTCCCAGCTGTGGGTACTGAAGTAGCGCCTTGACTAGGGTAGCGCACAAAGGTAAGTATGATAATTTTGTCAGAAGCAAGTGTGTGACCTTGCAGCGAGTCAAGTGAGATGCATGGGGGTTCTAACATGTAAAGGGGAAAAGGAAGTGTGTCCCTTAGAAGCCTGTAATAGTAAGCAGCCTGAAAGGAACACACGAGCTGAATGACATCACAAGCTGGAAGCAGAATAGTCCACAAACCAAAGTGACTGGTTAATACAACAACACATCTTCAATAATATTCATACAATCACATAAAAAATAGTTCAAACACAAATATGTAAGTTAAATAACATACATTGCTAAAGTAACCAGAATAGCCGAACTAGAATAACAACATATGCATGAAAATGTGCTGGCTCAGTTATATTTATTAATTGAAAGGTCCATCCATACATACACCATTGAAAACCCGTAGCCCTAATAGTGGAACGTTACAGTCAACACTGCCTGCTCCTCCAAAGGTGTGTACTCGCTCTGCCCTGTGCAGAAACCAAGGCTCGTCACAATAATATCCAAGCCTTCCCTAAGATATGCCTAGATAGAAGCTTGGCTCCCAAAAGCCTTTTCAATTAGTGATGAGGTTCTATTTATAACAAAGGGTGGGGTGACCCTTGACATTCCCCTTTGTGACTCTTTGACTACCCTCATGACTCTTCAACTTCTTTACAAAAAACTCTTTACATTACATAGTGACTTTTCACATTCCACTAATGACACTTGGAATTTCACTTACAACATATTTACAAATAATATACATTTTCCACATGTACCCATGTGAGACAAAATAGGCTAGAGACAGTCTAACAAGACACAACACTATGAATCCAAAGTTTGGGGCAAGACCGACTTGGAAACATCCACTTGATGCTTCTTAGTCATGTATTGATACCAAGCTTGGTACTATGCTATGATGTCACCAAAATGCTTGATGTTGTCTTGCTGAAAGAAGACTCTTGCCTCCATGGCATCCGGGTATATGGCCTTGGAACATGTGTCCATCTCATCTTGAAGCATGTGAAGCCTTGTCTTGAATATGGCAGGACCACCAATGTACCTCTGCATGTTTTGTGCGCTGAGCTTCATGTCATCGCTGGTGGCCTCTCGCCTTGAATGCTCCATGTACCTGTCGACCTCTAACCAGACTTGGTTCTTGTGCTTAGCTTTGGTGAGGGAACCTGCATCTGCTCACTCTCTTCCTCAGCTGTTGGTTTTTCTGGCTTATCAACATGTATTGGTGTTTTTTTCTCTATCATTGCATCTTTCTTTTGTTCTTCTTCCTCTTTTTGTTTCTTTTCCTGTTCTTTTCCCGTTCTTTTCCTGTTTCTATTTCTTTTCCTTTAGTCTTCTTCAGTCATGCTTTGCGACCCACGACTGTTGTCAGTCCTTTTATTATAGTTTTTTGGCTAATTGTGTGAGGTTGTCTTCCATATTCGCCCTCGGAAAAAAAAATATGATTTTCAATATGCACCCCCATAAGGTACAATCTTCACCCAAAAACCTGTCATGCTTGACCAAAAAACAAACTTTTTTGCAAATGGACAAACTTTTGCATAGCCCTAAATTCTCTTGCCAATAAAAACCCTTTTCCTTTTTTTATTCTCTTGAAAAAACCTTCTTCATAAATCTCTCCCAAAAAAAACTTTAAAAAATCCCAAAAAAAAACTTTTATAAACCTTCTCTTTTCAACTAATAAAGGGCGTTTTCAATATACGACACCAAACTTTTTAAACCATAAGGTCTCACACTTTATGGATAACTTTATGAATCTTAAAAACAATACAACCTTTATACATTCATGCCCACCAAATAAAATTGCACACGAATTTTTAAGTTTTCATTGACTTTTACTTGCCTTCGTGTTGACGGTGTTGGACCTGCAAAAATTCAGGGGATCACCCCGGTATGAAGTCCCAACTAGACCTCACACCGTGTGGTGTGGGAGTCCCATCCGGTATGATGGCTCGATGGCCATTGTCTTAAAGATTTGCCTCAAATCTTGCTTGTCAGCACAAGAGAGTGGTTTGCTTTGTCTTCGAGAAGTGAGGTTCGCATGCCTAGTGAGTGTAAGTGTCACTTATGTCAATGGTTCTTTCACTATCGAAGGAGAGGGTGAGAGTGAGTTCTAGGTCAATTGGGAAAAGTCCCAACACGGTTAGGAACACACAACATAACAGGACATGCACAGCTTCCAGAGGAGCAGTCCACATGGATGCAACAGTCACAACATACAAGGTAAGATAACACATACAACACTCAATGGATCAGTCCGAACGAGTGCAAGAATTGTTAGCAAGTTTCATGTAAAAGGTTTGTCTGATGTCTGGGAGAGCAGTCTACGCAAGCGAGACAACGTTAACAACATATACAACACATTTCCATTAATAGATTGTGCATTACAACAAATGAAGCAGTTCATATGTAGAAGGCAGGTTAAAGCAACATGCATTACAAGTGTTAAAGATCAGTATTACAACAGATAC
Source organism: Pinus tabuliformis (assembly GCA_031772625.1). Lineage (NCBI taxonomy): Eukaryota > Viridiplantae > Streptophyta > Pinopsida > Pinales > Pinaceae > Pinus > Pinus tabuliformis. The sequence continues at coordinate 739,787,278 of CM062806.1, read as the reverse complement.
AATACAGGTGTGAAAATGTGTTGGCCTATTAGCAAGATTTTGAGTTAAGCGAAAGTTCCAAGACACATCGTTACACCATACATCACTAACCCCAAGTGTGGGGCGTTGGATCCACTACTTACTCCTTAAAGAAAAGATTACAGACTCTCTTGGCTATGTGGGAGGAGCTGAGGTGAAAATTCCCTCTCATGTACAAATGAGGGGGGTATTTATAGCCAAGGGTGAAACTAACCCTTATGGCTATTCGACTACCCTCATGGCTGTCTGACTTCCCTGACTTTTTTACTTACATCTCTTTGTTCAATAAGTGGGTCTCTTGGACTTCCACGTTACATCACATTGATTGACAACAAGCCCATACTAGAGATGTGGGCAACATGACTCATGACGTGACTCGACATGACTATGACAATGCTGGAACATTCGTGCTTCTGTTGGAGTGCATGTCGAGCTACAATGTTGCTGGGTGATGGATTTCTTCATGGTGTATCATAGCTTCACCTCCGCATGTCGAAGTGCGTGGAGTATTCGATGGAACTTGGTTTGCTTGATGAAGCTTTAACATGTTGTTCCTTGCTTGCATGTTGGAAGGCTTGACAGGCTCATCTGTTCGTGAAGGTGCATGTTCGTCGCGTTTGTCCATTTCACATGCATCGTTTGTTCGTCCGTTGGTGAACTTGTCCTTCTGCATGTGCTCCCTAGGTTCATCCCGTTCGTCGTCTTGCCATGTTTGTTGGTGTACCTATACCTGCAATCACTCATGACGAGACGACATCAAATCAAAAACCTCCTAGTCTACCATGACACATGATCATTTCGGATGCACGTGACTAGGAGAGGCAGCAAGGTTGCGAAGTGGGATGATGGCTTCGGGAACTGTTGATGAAAACTGTGCAAGAATCACCAAGTGATGAAGACAGGAAATTTGAGTCGAGAGTGATTGTGTGTGAGGTCTGGCTAGGTTGGAAGAAAAAATTGTGCAAATTTTTGGAGGGACATCCTGGGCTGCTGGAAGGCAAGGCAGGCATGCTTTGTGCATTTTTCAGAACAAACAGGAAGCAGGGGCTGGACACCTAGATTTACGCAATTTTCCAGAGGAGCAGGCCGGGCTGCATGAAGGGTCAGTAGGTAGGGATTTGCAGGTTTTTGGGGGAACTTCCCGAGAGACTAGCAACCAAAACTGCGTAATTCCCGGAGGGAACTGGCAATTGGCTGCTGGGGTCACTAGCAGCCAAAATTGCACAATTCCTAGAGGGAACTGCCAATTGGATATTGGAGACACTGGCAGCAGAAACTGCGCAATTCCTGGAGGTAACTGACAGTCTGCTGCTAGGGGTTGCTAGCAAGGGAAACTGAACTTAGGCCGGGAGGCCGGCCTGTTGATCATCTCTGCGCAATTTCTAAGTTGAGTTAACAGATGGGAAGCAGAAGGCCTGCTTATGAACACTGCGTAATTTCTGAGATGAATAGTCGGTCAACTGTTGGGATGAATGACTGGGAGAATTGCACAACTTTCTGAGGGAGACAGGGACGGGCACTTGGTGTCTGTTCAGCCTATCTGCACAATTTCCTCAGTTAGCTGAGTGAGTAAGGTCAGTGGCCTCTGCGTAATTTTTTAGGGGATTCAATCTCGGGGTGACTGCTGGGTCTGACTGTCTAGGTGGCCAACATGAGGGTTGATTGAAATTCTTGCAGGAAACATAGCTTGAGAAGACTAGCTTGGTGCTTTTGCATTGTTCTAGTTGACAGTCAATCGAGTCGAAAGCGGGCTGATGGTCCGGCTGTCAGAAGGGAGTCTAGTCGCCAGAACTTTAGCAAAAATGACTAAGTGCGTGAATGATCGAAAGATGCATAGGTGATCATACGAACACACATTCACATGACTCAACGATGAAACGACCCAAACCATCCAGACATGCATGTTCAACATGACTGACTGACGGTGCAAGTGACAAGCGTGACATTCATGATTGACCATTCATTGATCGAGATGATGTTGGGTGTGGAGCCTGATTATCTTCTGTATTCAAAAGTATCATCACATTGGACCCCAGTTCGTAGTGGGGTGGAAATCTGACGGTAGAAGTTATGTTTAATTTAGGGTTTTTTGCCCTAGAAGGCAACCCCTCGCTATATATGAGGGAATTGTATTGCGTCTATGTAGATCTGTATTCTAAGTGAGGAAAAGAGAGGAGATTGAGAGAGAATAGAGGGAATTACAGCGGATCTGTTGTAGATTGTATCTCTTCAGTTTGCTAAATAATATAAAAATAAGGATTGGCTGTTTCTCCATGGACGTAGCCCAAACTGGGTGAACCACGTATATCTGTGTCTCTCTTATTTTATATGTTTTCTGTGTTTATAATTTTGCAATATTTTATGTGTTCCATTGCTCTGTAATATATATAATTTTCTAACATATGATGCTTGCACGATAGTGAATGTGACTTCGTGTGTGAGTGTGACAGATGTTTTCATAGCGAACACAACCACCACATACAAAGCGAAGACTTTGAACATAACTAGAACATGGTCACAAACATGACTTAGACACCAGCATGCAAAAAATTGAATGAAATGAAGAAGCAAGGTGGATGTAACAACTCACACGAGCTCACTGAGTGAAACCAAGTGTGTGCAGTCATCAAGTGAAACTTTCAAGGGAGGCTTCGAAATTGGTGCAGGCCAAAATTTTGGAGGGTGGTTGTAGCCACTACAACACTTGGCGACACACTGGTAGAACTCCACCTTCTCTGTTTGGGTTCATTGCTATCACAGGGCCTTGGTCTTTCAAGGAGTATTGAATTGTTGTGCGGGTTACTTCAGTTTCCCCACTTATCCCATGGACATACATGGTTCACCCTTTGCCAACTTAATCAAACACAATAAAAAATTCAGCTTAGATCTCAGTCTTTCGAATCCAGGAAGGGTAGTTTAGCTCGTGATTTGAAGATTTCTAGAGTATAAGTTTTCATCACTAGTGTTTCTCCATTGCCAGTAGGCTTGGACAGTACCCCAATGGAGTCATGCAGGAACACACACATTGCTCCACTTCCAGTGAGCCTGGTCAGTACCCTAGTGGAGTTGCATGCTTCACCTCTCTGCGCAGGAAACCTTTTTCTTCTTTCACCTTTGTATTTTTCAAGAGGACTGTGCATAGGCACTTATTTATTTTTGTGGCAGAAGAGGGATCCCAACTTATTGAGAGCAGAAGAGGTTGTTCCTTCAAACATGCATGTAAGACCTCTAACATAGGTTTTCTTGTTTAGATTTTCCCCTTCTCTGTTTCTACTAGTTGGATGAGCTTGAACACATAGAGCGGAAGGTTGAGTATATGCATGGGGATTCCTAGTGGACATAGGTTCATGATTGGACCAAAACTTCCCTTACAGACAGTTCGTATTTTCCGTTAAGACTTCATCGGCCGAAGGTTATAGCGAAGCACAGAGAAGACAGACACAAGATTGGCCAAGTACTGTAGTATCACAAGTCTCTTAAAATTTCAGCCACATATTCAATTCAAAAGCCAAAGCGTAGAAATTGGAAGCACTTATTTTCGGAAACAAAAATAGTAATATATCAAACAAAAAAAAATGCACGTGAAAAAAAATAGTAAGCAGAATCAAACAAAGAAAAAACAAAGATAATAATAAAAACAAACCGAATGAAAAAACAAGCAACAAGCAAACTATGTACATGGCACGGGCGTGGCCCGACCTACTAAAAATAATGCTTGAGATCTTGGCCGTTGGCGGGAAGGTTGTCAATCCTCCTTCCCAGTGATTGAAAATGATACTTGTGTGGGCCAAGCTTCTCATAGACCAGTGAAAGTCCATTGGGTTTTGTTACCGGAATTTGGTGGCATTCCAAAAGACCTTCAAGTGAAGACAACACCATCGTTTCAAGTACTGCGTGCAACATGGGCTCGGATGATGGCATGGGGTAGTTTTCTTTATTCCGGGAAGGGTTCAAGTTTCTGAAATCAATGTATGTGCGGCATTTAAACTAGAAAACCAAGTATGATGATGAACTTTGCAAGTAGTCCAATCACCTAAAATGTTAGTCAATTTTTTCTATTAAAGGAGAGCAAACAACATGTGTGTGTTACCTGGTCTTTTCCACAATGGCTTGTCTCCTCCTTTACCTGGAATCTCATGTTGGATTTCTCGTGTGTAGTTTGTACTCAGGTTATCATCTACCCTTGTAGACACATCTTGGTACTGTTTGATCAGGTGGCCAAAAACTGACCACTGCTGTGGTATGCAGTTTGTACCAAGATTGACCATCTTCAGATCGTGATTGGTCCCTAGGTTTCTTTGTTCGTTTAGAGTGGTGAGCTTGCGGGTTCTGTTGTTTCTTGGTCCTTGACAAAAGTTCCGCAAATCATAGAGCTTGTTTATAGAACCCAACCCCTTGGGGATGGGGTTGCCTTTCTTTCCCTTAGTTGTAGTTTTCAAAGAAAGCTCATGCTTACCTTCATCAATTGTTATGTTCTTGAAAGTATCAACACTGTTCGTGGAGTATGGTATCACCTTGAGTGCGTCAATGTTTAGGCTGAGGGTCTTGGTCCTTGAGCCATCATGTTTCTTTAACTCGTCAAAATCCATGGCCCACCGCTTGTTAATACACGGGCCGTTTGGCATGCTAGTACCACTATTGAGCCTGTTGCTACTTCTACTACTACTATTGGTACACTGTACTTTACAAGTTTCATTACCATTAGTTGGGAAATGAAGGAGTCCCAACTGTGCGTCAGATGGGGTTGGAGCTGGTCATGAAAGATAACACCCTAATGTTGTCTTAAGGAGGCAGTTATCAAACATGAGTTCTGCAAAGGCCAACAATTTATTTTCGCCATTGAGGGGAGTGAAATTATGTTTCATGTACCTCTCGGATTCTACCCGGATTTGGTTGCACTTTCCCTTTTACGGAAGCCACAATAGACCAGTATGTAGTGAAATATCCATCTATCTTGTTGAACCAGTCTCTGCTGAGTAATAGACCATATTCTTCTGGTATGTCCACAACAACTATGTTGATGCATTGTTGGACTCGCCTATCATGGGATAGTTGGATGTTCATGTCTCGTAGTTCACCAATGGCTGGTACCGATTTTCGATCAAGTTGGATTATTCACATGGATGTCTCACTCCATTGTGCATTGATCTTCTTAGCAATGAAGAGTGGCATGACGTTGGCTGCCATGCCAGAATCAAATAAGCAGTTGTGAACATTGTAGTTAAAAACTTGAAATTAAAGTAGGAGTGGAGGGCAACCTGAGTTTTCTTCTTCCATCTGGAGTGTATTGAGTGCTGTGGAAAGTGATACGGGAGGTGTGTTTGCTCCTTGGCTGGTAGAGGTTGCACTGTCTACTATTGTCTGTCCCAAAGAGCATATCAGGATATCTCATTGACTCTAGATCTTAGCCAACTCGAACAAACTGATGTTTGCTCGAGTTTTCTTCATGCCATCAACAATGTTGTAGTCCATAGGTGGTAGACTCACCGAGGTGTCCGGGGTGGAACGAATGTTCGTGTTGTCTGGCAGAGTGTTTTGCAACTTGCTTCTCATGGTGTACTCTTATCCGCTGCTATCTTCCCGGGCTTGCTTTGTGTTTTCTGCTTCGGGTGGTCAGTGGATCAACCTTCCTTATCAGCAGTCTGGTGTTTTCTTACATCTCCCCAAGTGTAGGCAGAGCCCCTTTACTTCTAAGATTGTAATGGTCAATTTGCTTCCAGGGCTGCTTCTCGGTGTTCGTTTGTGAGCACTGATACGCATTCACCACATGCCCAGAGCTTGATGGCTCATCAGGTGCAACCTCTTGATCATTGTTAGTGTCTTCCGGCTACTCCTGCATATTTCTTTGCGCATTGAGTGTATGACTATAGAAAGAATTTGTGACTCGCTTCCAGTCCGAACAAGATTTCTCGAGATGATGTTCTTCGTGGAAAGAACAGAACTTAGGATCCACACACTGTTCGAGCTGGAACACAGGCTTCTGCGCAGTTTTTCAAGCGAACTAGTCATTACTTGATGAGCTACTTCCCTGTCTCTGCCTGGGTGGATGACTGCTTACAAAAGTGTCTATTTTACGTTGTTTGAGTTTGGACACTTCAGTGGTCAAGCTCTTGACAAGGCGAGTGAGGGTCTCAATATCAATTGCTTCCTTGTCCCTACCCTTGCTTGCCACTGTTCGGGACTTCCTGCTTGCATCCTTGGAGTCCTTTGCTGATTCATCATCCTTGATGACTCCAATCGCGTGCAGGTCTTTCTCAACAGTGATAGCCTCTTCGCAGTTTTCCAGAAGTGTTGGTCTCGCAGCCCGCTTGATGAACAACGCAATGCTGGTTGGCAATGCGGACGTGTAGTAGTCAACAGTGATGGAGTCATGAGGTTTAGTGTTTGCTACAAACTTTTTCAATATGCATGTAAACCTGTCATTGAAATATTTCACTCTCTCTTTACCATCCATCTTGAGGCTTCCCAATTCTTTGAGTAGCATGGCTGGGGTCTTGTCATCAAAAAACTTTTCAAGGAACATATGTTTGAAATCACTCTAGTTCTGTAAGGATTTGGGTGGAAGGCTGTGATACCAAGTAGTTGCGCAGCTGTCCAAGGTACATGGGAACAATCTACATGCTATGTTGTCATAACGTACCCCAAGGGTCTGCAACTGTAGGTAGAAGTTATCTAAGTGGTCTTCTACCTTCACCATGCTATCAGGGTTGAACTTGATGTTCATTCTCTCTGCTCACTTCGGCATCTTATGCAGAATAGCCAGGAGAGCCAATGGTCCCTGAGTCATCCATTCAAGATTCGAGTCAGCCATCTCTTCGTCTTCTTCATCCTCTTCATCTTCTTCATCCTCTTCCTCTCCTTTGGAGTCTGATGGTTCCAGATCTGATTCTGTCGATTCGTCTCCACCTCCACCTCCTCCACTGCCTTCCCCTCCGCCTCCTATACCGGAGTTCGATACTAAGATCACAAGAGTGCCTTGTTCATCTTGCAGGAATATTGGAGGTTCCTCTCCATCTTCAATATCTTCTTCTAGACCTTCAAGCATGGAAAGGATTGTTTCTTCCACCGATGATGCAAAAGGTCTTGTGGGAGCGGATTTTGGCTTCCTATATGTGTGTGGAAGATGTTGTTCATTTGGGATTAGTCTGACTGCTTTCACAAACTGGTGAGTGATGGGACGGACAGAGAGAAGGTGTTGATATGAAATCTTGTGTTCAATTCTGGGAGGTGAGGAGTAACCAACTGCAAAGTCACATGTAGGTGAGAGGGAGTTTGAGTTACTACCTTGACCAGATGGTTGACGAATGAGTGTGAGGGGAATTTCAGCCATGTACACTTCGCTACCCTCCTTCTAGCGTCAGAAATGTTTATGGTGTTGGACATGCCAACATTCAGGGGATCACCCCGGTATGAATTCCCAACTAGACCTCACACCGTTTGGTGTGGGAGTCCCATCCAGTATGATGTCCCAATTGCCATTGTCTTAAGGATTTGCCTCAACTCTTGCTTGTCAGCATAGGAGAGTGGTTTTCTTTGTCTTCGAGAAGTGAGGTTCACGTGCCTGGTGAGTGTAAGTTTCACATGTGTTAATGGTTCTTTCACTGTCAAAGGAGAGGGTGAGAATGAGTTCTAGGTCGATTGGGAACAGTCCCAACACTACTAGGAACACACAACATAATAGGACATGCACAAATTCTGGAGGAGCAGTCACAACATACAAGGTAAGACAACACGTACATCACTCAATGGATCAGTCTGAATGAGTGCAATGATTGTTACAACAAGTTTCATGTAAAAGGTATGTCTGATGTCTGGGAGAGCAATCTACACGGGCGAGACAATGTTAACAACATATACAACACATTTCCATTAATAGATTGTGCATTATAACAAATGAAGAAGTTCATATGTAGAACACAGGTTAAATAAACATGCATTACAAGTGTTAAAGATCGGTCTTACAACAGATACAATACATGTGTGAAAATGTGCTGGCCTATTAGAAGGCTTCTGAATTAAGAAAAAGTTCCAAGACACATCGTTACACCATACATCACTAACCCCGAGTGCAGGGTGTTGGAGCCACTACTTACTCCTCGAAGAAAATATTACAGACTCTCTTGGCTATGTGGGAGGAGCTGAGGTGAAAAGTCCCTCTCATGTACAAATGAGGTGGGTATTTATAGCCAAGGGTGAAACTGACCCTTATGGTTGTTCGACTACCCTCATGACTGTTTGACTTCCCTCACTTTTCGACTCACATGACTCTTTGTTCAACAAGTGGGTCTCTTGGACTTCCACGTTATATCACATTGATTGACAAAAAGCCCATAATGGAGATGTGGGCGACATGACTCAACATGACTTGACATAACAGTGCTGGTACATTCATGTTGTGGCTGGAGTGCATGTGAAAACAAGCCCATAATGGAGATGTGGGCGACATGACTCATGACGTGACTCGACATGACTTGACATGACAGTGCTAGTACATTCATGCTCTGGCTGGAGTGCATGTCAAGCTACAATGTTGTTGGGTGATGGATGTCTTCATGGTGTATCATAGCTTCACCTCCGCATGGAAAAGTGCACAGAGTCTTCGATGGTCCTCGGTTCGCTTGATGAAGCTTTAACCTTGCTTGAATGTTGGAAGGCTTGATAGGCTCATCTATTCGTGAAGGTGCATGTTCGTCACATTTGTCCGTTTCGCATGCATCATTCATTCATCCATTAGTGAACCTATCCTTCTGCATGTGCTCCCTTCATTCATCCCATTCATCTCTTGCCATGTTTGTTGATGTACCTGCACCTACAATCACTCATGATTGTTACACAACATTTTGTCACTGTCTCTGTACTCCCCATTCCTTGATCCTGGAGGACCTCTACAGTGAACCCTACATGCTTTCCCTTCATGAAGAAACTTCCATTGTGTCCCTCTTCATGAGCAGAACAATTCCTTTTTGCACCATTTCCCTAAAATATTCTGTTTTTCCAAGTTTACAAGACCAACGTTAATGACCCTTGTCCTCCTCGCGCTGATATGCAGGGATTAACACTGTCCCTAGAACCAATCGGAGCGACAAATCTTTGTTCCAGTCACACCGGTCCTCTTATGGAAAGTTTTTTAAAATAAGGAGTCGAGGCTTCTAGCTCTAGAAGCTTCGTAACATAATTCTAATAAATGGTTTGGCTAGATGGGGTCAAGGATGTCAGTTTGGGCTCCTTTCCCCTATAAGGATGGAACTACCTCAAGAGATAAGACCTTCTCCCATGAGAAGAGGATCCATATCCCATCCATTCATGCTATATAAACCTTCATTTTTCCCAAGCACCAGCTAGACTTGTTAAGATTGGTGTGCTAGTGCTAATTAAGTTTGGAGTAAACAACAAGATATTCATAATTGTAGCTCTATAGTTGTATGAGGGAGAAGTGTAAATTTGGTTTAGTGTGAAGCCTAAAGGGAAGAGCCTTAAAACTATCATTGTTGAGGCCATCATGGAATGCTAAAATAAATGTGGGAACCTGATTTTGTCAGAGGAGAATGGCAACATCAAGAAAATGGTTGTAATCTATTCTTGATTCAATATATATGCAACTATCAATTGATTTCCTACATGATGTGTCATCTTACATGTTCATGGCTTAATGTTTCTTGACTTTTTAAGTAGGTTCAATTAAAATTTATTAATTATCACAGTTATTGTTTGCTGTTTTTTACTTGTTTCAGGTGTTCAAAGAAGGAAATGAGAGATAGATTGATCTAAAATGACCATATACTAAAAACTGATGTAGAATTTATTAGCCATTAATGAATTTGAATGTTAACTTAAAGCACGGAAATCGAGGAAAACTGCTGGAGAAAAACACTTTATGACAACTGATAAACCATAAGTAAGATGCAAAACAGAAGTGAAAATAGTGAAAACATAGATATACTAGACAACCATATTGATTACGGAGTTCGTCCCTGATGTACTATGTCTCCGGGTCTGCTTTCAAGATGGGCGACAATTTTTATTAGGAATGAGAAGAAGAAGTCAATTACACAGTGATTTTGATAGACTGAACTTGCACATAGGAAATTCTGACCTTTGTCATCAAATATCTCTCTGAACCAACTTTCCAACGCCGCTTACAGTTTCCAAATCCGACTCCGGATGCTCTCGAAACACTAAAAACAAAATCGCCTCTATCCCTCTAAAACCTGCATACAAAAGCTAAAAACCACTCCCCTAATGTCTTCAAAGAAGAAAATCTGCCTTAAAAGGCCTGCAGGTACATAATAACCTCCATGGGCTGATTGCAAGATGAATTTGTTGCTCCATGATGAGTTTGGGAACTTGGTCCTATGGTTTTGTGACACCTAGGGTCATAGTCATGGTCACCGAATTAGCTTTTAAAACCAACTGAACTAAAAAAACCCAAAATAGACTTTATATTATAACGAAACTGTTAGTCGTCAGGGTAAACCGCGCGGAGGTTGATGACTTGCCATGTGAACAGTTGTAGTGTAACTGTTTGCAGCCACCTGCGATGTTTACCCCCGCACTTTCGGCTAACCGTGCGGCCTAATGGTTCATGTGACAACTGCCTCTGATAGTGGCGGTGGACTGTCAACTGTTTCTGACGCAATCACAGTCAATGCTAACCCCGACGGTCTTACCTTGTCTGTTCACATGACAATGTTTTGAAACCCGCACGGTTAAGGCTTGTGGTTGGAACCTCCGAACATCGTGGCATCCTCCGCTTGTTAGCTTGTAGCAGTTACATGATGAACAATCCTGCTACGGTTTAAGAATGCGGATAGGGACTGTTTATGTGTTTTGTAATGTTTTTTTAACACATATTCAAAGGCCGAGGGCTAGAGTGAGGGTTTTAGTCTAGGTTTTGAATGTGATAGGTTTAGGATTTATAACTTGGTCATTAGGTTTAGGCTAGGGTTAGGTTTTAAGGTTTTAATACATAATTTTTCAATATATTAGGGTTTGAATGGTTTAGCATAGATTTTGACACATGGTTTGTAGCTTAGGGAATGGTGTAGGATTTAGATATTTAGAACTAGCATTAGGTTCTTTAGGTCTTAGATGTAGGATTAGGGTTTTAGGTCTAGAATTTAAAAACCCTTTTACAATCTTTCGTCACAATGTGATGTAAAACCACATACGACGACAAAACCCACACACATCGTCGACTCTAGCTGTCTTTGCAACGATAACCCGGACGATGAACCTATGCCACGAACGACACATCAAACCTCTGCAATGGATGATAGAACTATATCGACACCAATCCTGTTTGTTGAATGAAAAAACACATGTCGTCGACCAAACCTTGGGGAACTGTCGATGAACTCAAGTCGACAACAAGGTGGTAAAACATCTCTGCTAAACGCCATGAAAACCTATGAATGTTACCTGAACAACCTGATCATAACCAACACTATCGAAAGTGAACTAAAGTGACGACGACACTAAATGATACCCATGAACTCTGATGACGACACTTTGAACACCTGTGCAATTGGATCGACGGATCATCCTGTATCATTCCTCTCCACTTGAAAGCTTTTGGACAACAAAATTTTGACTAAACAAATAGTCGATGAGGGTAGAACTCACTCTCTTTCCACCTTGAGCTGACGATGTACCATTACATTTGATCAATCACTTGCAAATGATGACCTTGATGATGCTGACCATGATACCTTTTGATTCAATGATTTGTTTCTTCCATCCACAGTATGAACAACTTGCGACGATGGGAAAACAACTTGTTATCAATATGGAAATTGAATTCTTTCCACCGAGAATCATGAGTTAGTGATTCAGAAGCATCTTTGAAAATAGTACTTGTAGAACTTTGTTCAATACATATGATGGGTATTAACAATCTACTTTCTAGAATAACTGAAATATTCAAAGACTCCTTTGATTTTGACTTCATATCAATTAATTGACTTGATTTACTTTCCTGTTGACTGATTACTAAGTGAACTTGCTGCACAAAACTCATCTAGCTATGATGTAAAGACTACTGCAACTTAGTTTGAATTTGAAAGTATCTAAGTAATTGTTGATTTACTTGAATCACTATTTCTTCGTGTATTAACTGATATCTCCATTGACTAACACTTTCCCTTAATGCATTAGATTTCAAATCATGATAAGGAAACTTTAGATCTGCTTTCGAAAATGCTTGGTCATGAAAACTTATAGACTTCCTCTCCACTTGAAAAGAGGCTTCATTACTTTTTAAATCATGAAATGATGATGCAATACCAAAGAAATGTAACACTGACTATCCCCAACATTGACCTGCACCCTTGAAGCTGAAAATAAACATACCATCTAAAACAAGTCTTTGATTAGACTCACATGTACCAGTCCCTGCAATACACTACTGATGATGATAGTTTCTAGAAGTCAGTTGAATGAATGAGTTGAGAGTCATTTTGTTTTTAAGAAGATGTTCATAGGACATTAAATGTATCTCATATTTCTTATCCCATTGATGAATAAGATTTATTGGAAAAGAATTAACCACCTAGACCAATTGATCTATAAACTGAATCTCGCATTTTGAACAATCATCCTTATGTTGTTCCTTAATAAAAATGAGTACATATTTACTTGAACTTATTAACTTTTTAACTTGATTTGTAACAATTAGATCCAAGTTTGATTTGAATTCATGTGCCCTAACAATAAATTCAACCCCTTCTTTCTTTAGGTGATATTTAATTTCTCTTATGTAAAACACTGCATCTCTGTCATAAAGATAAGGACTTCCTAAGACGACTCCACATATGTCTACTGGGACCACATCTAGCTCCACTTCATCAATGTACTTAGATGTAATTGCAAATTTTAACCGACATTGCTTTGTGACATGTATCTGAGTTGATTTATTAATCCAACCTAATGGGTATGGTCTTGGATGATTCTATGTTTCCAATCCCAATTGATTAACTATTGTTGGGTTGTGTTATATTCTTTCCACGACTAGCCCACGTAGTTAATTGGGGGGTTAGAGGGGGGGCAGAGCCCCCCCTTCATTGCGCGCTGATTGCGTAGCAGGGGGGGTCATAGGGGGTTTGACGGGTACTTGTAACCCCACTTTATGGGGTTCGGGGCAGTGCCCTAGAAAATTTTGGTTTTGGAACCTATGTTAGGTTGTGCAGACCCACCTATGGTTTTGTGCATGATTTTCGCACATGCTTTTAGACGCGATGGTTTTCAATCAATGGTATTGGACACGATGTTTTTCGGTCCATGGTATTGGATGCTTCGGCATGTATAAATATGTATTATAACATTGAAAGGAACATAATGAAAAATCAAGCTGGTAGTCCCGATTTTGGGATCCAGGGGAAAATCTCTGTGTATATGTGTTTAATGTGTTATGCTCTCGCATTGTTTATTTTCTGTGTTTTAGAATTCGTATGCAGGTAATTTCTATACGGGGTTAAAACCTACAACTATATGTTCAAATATTAAATTTGCTTGTGATCCACCGTCAAACATTGTGTCAATATTTGTATGCTTAGAAGTTATCCTTATGTGGAAGAGCTCAAATCTTTTATCCTCATGTGGAGGATTTATGTTTGAAGAAGATACATTAGTTTTCGAACTTGAACCAGTATCAGAAGTTTTACTTGTCGTAACCATGGCGGTTATCCTCCTTTCATCACCTGAGTCTGAACCTAGATCCTGTTGGACTGCTGTAATGGCCTTCTTTTCATCCTTCACCTTAAGGAACTTTTTGGGCTTAATTTCTGGATGAAGTTTCCAGCACTTTGATTCATCATGACCGATTCTCTGGCAATGAGAACAAGTAGGTCTTTCCTTCTGAAGGATCGCTGATTTCTTGGTCTTCGAAATGTTCTTCCCCTTACTGTCACTAGAATCTCTGGTCTCCAACTCTTTGGATGACTGAGATGAAAATTTGAATGGTCTTCCATCTGATTCAATATGTATGGCCTGAACACACACCTCATCAAAATCATCAGGATTAAACATCACTAAAGTAAGCTGCAAATATGAATGTAAACTGCTGATGTATTTTAACAAAGTGTCATGTGTATCCAATGAAATACCAAGCGCCAATTCTTTCTTTCTAAACTCCTGAACATTCTTCCCTTTACCTTTCCTCAGATGTTGCCAATCAATAACAACTTGCTGCATGTATCCTAAAGGATAGAATTGTTTCCTAAGAGCTTTCAAAAACTTAGACCATGAAGAGATAACTTTTCCTTTACGCTTGACATCTAGCTGAGTTTTACTTTCCCACCAGATTAAAGTTGTTCCCCCCATTCTAAGTGTAGCTAACTGAATTTTAGTTTTATCTTTATAAATTTTCTGAATGCGACAATACACTTCTAACTACTTTATCCAGTTATCTAACTTTTCAAAATTCATTTTGCCATCATAAACAGGTAACTCAAATTTAACATCAAGTTTCAAAAGAGATGTTTTCTTAGGTTTCTTTTCCGTTTCAGATTTTGCACTGGAAGAAGAAGAAGAAGAAGAGGATGATGGAGATGATGGAGGTGAAGGTGGTTTATCATTCTTCCCTTTACCTTTGTCCTTCTTCGATGCCTTTGAAGAATAAGCATCTCTCGCCTTCTTGTCTTTGTACAATTCTCCCAACATCTGTTTCATGGTTAAGAATGCCTGCTGAAACTGTTCTTCACTCATCTTAGTTTTAGTGTTTTCACCTGCATCAGGTCCTGACATGGTCAATTTTTTAATGGCTCGTCGCTTTCCAATCGCTTGATCGATCTACTTAAGGATTCCTTCTCCTCGTTGCGACTTAGACTTGGTTAACATTCAATGGCACATTCTACAAATGCAACCTACTCTGATACCAAATTATATGATATGAAATGACCATATACTAAAAATTGATGTAGAATTGATTAGCCATTAATGAGTTTGAATGTTAACTAAAAGCACAGAAATCGAGGAAAATTGCTGGAGTAGAACACTTTACGACAGCTGATAAACCATAAGTAAGATGCAAAATAGAAGTGAAAATAGAAAAAAAACAAATATACCAGACAACAAGATTTATTACGGAGTTCGTCCCCGATGGGTTGTGTCTCTGAGTCCGCTTTCAAGAAGGGCGATTGTTTTTATTAGGAATGAGAAGAAGAAGTCGATTACACAGTGATTTGGACAGATTTAACTTGCACACAGGCAATTCTGACCTCTGTCATTAGATATCTCTCTGAACCAGCTTTCCAACACCGCTTACAGTTTCCAAATCCGACTCTAGATGCTCCCGAAACACTAAAAACAAAATCACCTCTATCCCTCCAGAACATGCATACAAAAGCTAAAAACCACTCTCCTAATGTCTTCAAAGTAGCAAATCTGCCTTAAAAAGGCCTGCAGGTACATAATAACCTCCATGGGCTGATTACAAGATGAATTGGTTGCTCCATGATGAGTTTGGGAACTCAGTCTTATGGTTTTGTGACACCTAGGGTCATAGTCATGGTCACCGAATTAGTTTTTAAAACCAACTGAACTAAAAAAACCCAAAATAGACTTTATATTATAATGAAACCGTTAGCTGTCAGGGTAAACTGGGTGGAGGTTGATGACTTGCCATGTGAACAGTTGTAGTGTAACTGTTTGCGGCCACCTGCGATGTTTACCCCCACAGTTTCGACTAGCCATGCAACCTGATGGTTCATGTGACAACTGCCTCTAATGGTGGTGGTGGACTGTCAACTGTTTCTGACGCAGTCACGGTCAATGCTAACCCCAGCGGTCTTACCTTGTCTATTCACATGACAATGGTTTGAAACCTGCATGGTTAAGGCTTGTGGTTGGAACCTCTGAACACCGTGACATCCTCCGCTTGTTAGCTTGTAGCTCTCACATGATGAACAGTCCCACTACGGTTTAAGAACGCGGTTAGGGACTGTTTATGTGTTTTGTAATGTTTTTTATAGCACATATTCAAAGGCCGAGGGCTAGAGTGAGGTTTTTAGTCTAGGTTTTGAATGCGATAGGTTTAGGATTTATAACTTGTTTCTTAGGTTTAGGCTAGGGTTATGTTTTAAGGTTTTAATACATAACTTTTCAATGTATTAGGGTTTGAATGGTTTAGCATAGATTTTGACACATGGTTTGTAGCTTAGGGAATGGTGTAGGATTTAGATCTTTAGAACTACCATTAGGTTCTTTGGGTCTTAGATGTAGGATTAGGGTTTTAGCTCTAGAATTTAAAAACCCTTTTACAGTCTTTTGTCACAATGCGATGTAAAACCACATGCAACGACAAAACCCACGCACATCGTCGACTCCAGCTATCTTTGCAACGACAACCCAAATGATGAACCTATGCCACGGACGACACATCAAACCTCTGCGATGGATGATACAACCATGTCAACACCAATCCTGTTTGTCGAACGACAAAACACATGTCGTCGACCAAACCCTGGGGAACTGTCGATGAACTCAAGTCGACAACCAAGCGCCAAACCATCTCCGCTGAACGCCATGAAAACCTATGAACATTACCTGAAAAACTTGATCATAACCAACGTTGTCGAAACTGAACTGAAGCGATGATGACACTGAACGATACCCATGAACTCTGATGACGACACTTTGAACACATTTGCAATTGGATCGATGGATCCTCCTGGATCATAGCTGGAGCGAGCAAGCAAGGTCATCACCAAACGAGATAAGCGTACTAAGAGGTAGGCCCTCTTAATTGGTTCTAACATAAGGAAATCTTCCATAGAATGTATCGGTTGTGGCTAGACCCATTATCGAGCTAGAGGAATTGTTTGTGTCTGCACTCATAATTTTACTTCACCACAAATTGGCGACTCTGCTGGGGACCCAATCCTTCTATTTGTTTGTTTGAGATTTCATGGTCTTGTGTGAACTTTTCTAGTTCCACTTTTTCCCTTTGGTTCTGTTTGTTTTCCTTTTCTTACTGGTCTGAGTTTGAAATTCATACTAGCAAATCTGGTCCCAACTTTAAATTTTTTATTTTTTTTCTTAGCTTCCTCGCTCAGTGCGCTTAATTCACTGACAGTCGTGTCGATCAGCACGATATGCTGAAAAACAGTCACGCTGACCTCCTTTTGGCGCTTGTTGTCAGTTAGGCAGTCGCGCCAATGCCTGTAAGTGAAGATTAGGGTTTGTCCCAAATCTTGGCCAGTGTGTTTTGCTCTCATGATTTCGACCCCATAAGCCTTTTAGACCATTTTCTCCCTGACTAGAAAGCTGCTTTTCATTTGGTTTGTTTTCTTGTTGATTTGTCATCTTTCCGCTTGATTTCTTAGGTCATTGGATGGTCAGTGGCACTAGGTCATCTAGATTGTCATCCATTCAGCTGATTGTGAACTAAGTGAGTCGAGTTGTTGGTGCATTTACTCCTTGCATTTTGTTTGCGGTCCTGCTACGGCTTTGACCCCCATTACACAAGTTTGAAAAGCTTTCGTTTGCTTGTCTAAACGTTTCTTTTCCATCATGGATCACATTTCTTGTCTTGTTTTTGGTAGAGTCGGTGTTTCATTAGTCTGAACGATTTTCTCTTTTCGTGTTTTCATTTGCTTGAAGAGCTAATTGTCTTGAAAACTTTTTCATTGAATTATTGTATGTGAAAAATTCATTTTGTCGTTTCATGAAAAGTATGAAATTCTAGTTTGTTGCATCAGTATGTTATGGTAGTCAGCATCATTGAAGACTGGGATTGTCTTGGCATTTGAAAAGAAAAAGAACTCTTGTTGCTTTTGGAAGGACTGTTAGAAATGCACTTGTTAGGAAATTAGGAATTGGAATGTATTTTTCATTAGTTTATCTTCTTGAAAAGTGAAGTAGTGAAAAATCATTTTGCTTTCAGTTGCTTGGTTGTTTACATTTGATTGTGTGTTTTCTACCCTCTCTAGTGTAGACAATTCATTGAATTGAAAGGGTCTTCTCTCATTTAGTTGCATTTAGGGTTTTTCAAGTCACATCGCTAAGGCCTGAAAACTGAGACATAACTCAAGATAAAATTTAAAACGAACTCAATTAACCTAAGGTGCATTTGAAATCTAATGATCATATCTAGAAGGTCTAGGCTAGAGATGTATTCCAGTGTTTTTAAATCTAGCAGTTGTCGTTAGCTTTGGCATTGGACAATGCTACTACGGATTTGTGCTCCCCATACCATCGAGTATATAACGGGAGACCCCTCTAGGCTGCAATCCTTAATCCATAGGAAGCCAAGTCGGCTGCCTTGCAAACGTGATACACCGAACAGAGCATTCGGGGAGATTTCCTGCTTGTACTTCTCGGTTCGCCGAGAGGTATTCTGTAGTTCACAGTTGCGTAGTAATCCTCTTTACCTAGATCATCTAGAGTAGTCATTTGATCTTTTTGATTCATTAAACTTAAAAGATCATTCGAGCATTTGTCCTTTCGAGCTTGTTTCCAATTGAAAGTGATAGAGTCATCTTTGTTTCTTTCTCGACTCTTAAAACATGAAAGAGCACCAGTCTATTTATGCGTCTTAATAAATTGATTTCCCACGATCTTATAACATCCTGTTAGTCTTTCTAAACCAAATTGTGAGTTTCCCTTAAAGAAAATTTTAAAGCCTTGAAGTTTATCTCTCTCTTTTCCTGTTAACTAAGACAAGGTCATCATGGCTGAACCATCTGGTTCACTTAGTTCCTCTTCCTCTCCTCTGTCTGAAAGATTGCCTGAGGAGTCGTTTCCTAAATTACCAGAGTCACTCAAGGACCAAGGTGTTTAACTTTGAATCATTCTAAGCATTCAACCTTTGTCATCACATCCTCCGCTTACTTCTATACAGTCTGTATGATCATCCGGGTGTTCCTTTCGAATTATCCCTTCGTACTTCTTCGGTCGTTCGCCGTCATTTGTTCCCAGATATGGAACCCAAAGGCGATGCTCTAGTCACCTCTCTGGATGAGTCAGAATTTTCTACTCCACACATTGTCGAGGAGGAAGAACATCCTTTTCCTCCTAAAGTTTTCCCCTATACAGGGAGCATTCCCATCAGTGTGCATCGGGAATTTCCACCTAATTATGTATCCTTGGCACAATTGGTTTCAAGTACACCTAGTGCCTCATCACTTTACCATAACTCTGTTTGGACGTCTGGCGCCATGCCTACTATAGGTCCATTCATTTTGAACTCAACCTCCCAACAGGCTATTAGCTCAGTCCCAGTGCAACCCACTGTTCTGAACCCTCTTGTATCGTCCGTCCCAGTTACCCATCCAGTTCAATCGACGGTCTCTGTCAGTTCCTCAATCCCTCTGGTTAGTGGCCAAGCTGTGCCACCGCTTGGGGGGCAAAATATGAATGATTCTATGGTTTCAGGCACCACCAATGTGAGTGGCTCATAGGCTCACATGCTTGGTATGAACTAGACTTCTTCTGGTGTTATTCAAAACCCTGCTGGTCCTACTGGATCGAGCAATGTCCAATACCAATAGGTTCAAAATCTCATTGGTCCATTTGGGTCAAGCAATGTTCAGTATCAATAGCCTTATGAGGCTCAGGTCCAATACCAAACTCCTTACGTTCCATATGGTTCTCAAGGAATGGTTAATCCGCCTTATGCCCTTCAGTCTGGGTAATACGTTCAGCCTGGCTCATCCACTTTCTAGGGTGGCTATGGCCAGATTCAGTTCGGAAATTTTCTGGGCACTGTTCAAGTACCCTTGCAACAACAAGGAAAACCTCTACAACAACAAGGGAAACCTTTGTTATAGCAAGGGAAACCTTTGTTGCAGCAAGGGCTATCCGCGCAACAGCAAGGGCAAATGATCCCGCAACAAGGTCAACTGCAACAACCGCAGGGGCAACCCTCGCAACTGTTGCAGAAAATCGTGCAGCAGTAGATGCAGTATGCTCTGCAAACCTCCCAACCCATTTCCTTGTAGGGCCAACCTCTGCAACCCCAGGGACAACTTTTGCAGCTACAAGCTCAACCCTTGTAGTAGCAAAACCAACTCGGGCAGCAACAACCCTTATATACATATCAGCAGGGTCAACCCTTGGAAGGGCAAGGCCAGGGTCAATTCTTGCAGCAGTAGGCCCAAAATTCTAATGTCCTCAGTCAATAGGTCTAGAATCCTTTTGGCCAAGGGAAGCAGGTACATAACCCTAATGTCCTCGGTCAACAGGTCCAGAATCATTTTGGCCAAGGGCAGTAGGTACAAAATCCCTATGTCCAAGGGAAACAAGTGTATAATCCTTATGCCCAAGGGCACCAGGTCCAAAATCCTCTTATTCAGGGGCAACAGGTTCACCACCCATATGTTCAGGGACAACAGGTACAATACCCATATGTCCAAGGTCAATAGGCTCAACAGCCTCTTAACCCGTACGTTGCTTATTAGCAACCTATGACTGGACAGTTCCAAGGTATTCAAGGTCAAAATCCTCCCTATGGTCAAGGTAACCCACAATGGGGACAGAATCAAATGCCATATGGCCAAAATCCCCCACTATGGGGCCAAAATCCTTACCAGCAGGGATGGGCTCCTCCGGTTGGACCCACTTACCGACCTCCAATGCCTTTCAATACTCAATTGCCATTATTTGCCACACTAGAGTTGCCAGATGTGTCTCATCTTATGAATGATCCAATTCTTCATTCACCATACTAGCCTCTAGTTCCGTCCAAGATCCCGAGTGATTGTCTGAAATTCGATGGGAAAGCAAAAGAAGATCCTCAAGCCCACATGATGACATATCACCTCTAGTGCTCTTCGAATTCTTACGTTGACGATTCCATTTGTCTGCATCTTTCCCAACAAACCCTCACAGGTGTTGCAGCCAACTGGTACATCGAGCTTCCTCGGAGTACTTACCATGACTTTAACTCTTTAGCCATGGCTTTCCTCATGCATTTCCAACTGCTGGTTCACTATGAAACTGGCACCTATTTTCTCACATCGCTTAAGCAAGATAATGCGACACACATCTCCAACCACATCCATGAATGGAGACATAGACGTCGCCTGATCAAATTCGATATTGTTGATCAGTTGCTCACCGAATGGCACACTAAGTCATTCGTGGCCCCAATTTCGTGTGATATAGCTATAGGTGGGAGCATTACTGAAGAACAAGTCATTGCTCGTGCCTAGTACATAGATCTAGTTTACTCTCAATCTAGCACTTTGTATGAGTTATTACCCGATGCTACGCGGCCATCATTCGATCCCATGGCATCAAAGTCACAGGCTACACCCCTTGTTGATGGAGTCATTGGTTCAATGTCCCAGACCCCTGCTAAATCTTCTTCCAAATAGAAGTCGATCTCAAACACTGTTCCCAATAGTTCTTCCCAGAATCGACCTGGCCTTGGTCAAACCTCAGAGGTCCACTATCTAGTCTATTGTAGTGGATAAAGCCTCGAAAGGTAAGAAGAAAGGAAAAGGCAAGGGTAAAGTCGATGCCCCAAAACAAGGTCCTCCTAAATCATCTACCGATGAGTCTTCACAATGGAAACCTAAGTATCCCTACCTCATTTGCGAGGAGGATCACTATACCAAGGATTGTTCCCGACGATTTGAAGTTAGTCGCTTGCTCAAAGGGACCCCAGCTATTGTAAAAGAGCCATTTCCATCTTAGCAGACCCAAATGGTAGACCAACCCCAACCCTCAACTTCCTCAGGACCTCAAGTGTTCATGATGAGTATGCCTATTAATGTGGATATTAGATCAAAAGATTACCAAACTCTTGCTCCGAGAACCGGGAAAAAGAAAGAAGCCACTCCTTCTTCTTCTGCCCCGAGTTCTATCTCTCTTCATATCGAGCACCCTAACTCTGATTCCGCTATACGGCCACCCTCTTGAGGTGTGCTAAGGAAATCCTCGTACAATCCCAACGCTCGAACCGCTCAGCACTATAATATTAGGTGCTCCAAAGTTTCCCATCACAGTGGAAATCTTTGTTGTCGGCTATCGGGGGTATTGATCCCATCGATTCCAATTTGATATGTTTTGATCTAGAGAACCATGTTTCATGCCTGCCTCATCAGATTGCCTTTCTCATTCAGGTAATCATCAACGAAAATATCATCCACAGGACTGTCATTGATGAAGGTGCTTCCACCTGCATCATGTCAATCGCATACTGGAAGGCCATTGGTTCTCCTGCTTTGAACCAATCCCCGAACACTTTGGAAGCTTTTGATGGGCACGATTCGCGACCCTTCGGTGTCTTACCTAACCTTGCCATTACTCTGGAGGGAAAGACAGTACAAGTCAAGGTAGAGATTGTTGATGCTAATCTCAATTATAATCTTCTACTCAGCCGGAGTTGGACCCATGTTATGCATGTTGTAGCCTCCTCCCTGTTCCATGTGATTCATTTTCCCCACCAAGGGAAGATTGTCATTATTGACCAGCTTTCCTTCTTTGCCTCTTCCTCCTTAGATGGCAATGTTCTGTACGTCAAGTACACTAGTGCTCCCTATGAGAGTTTGGGGTAGGTCTCTTTAGAGATTCTGCCTTAATAGGAATTTTTCCACTCCCACCTCCTCATGTTGCCTCTGTCAACATGATCTCGATCAAATCTGACCCTTGCGTCATACCTTCACCAGATCTTGTTGATACCTGGGGCGTGGTTATGCCACTTAGTCTTGCCAAAATCAATTACGTGGAAATTGTTTTGGCCTCAAGTTCCACATTCTCTGATTCTTCTGTTTCGAAGACCTCTCTCGATATGTATTCTCAATCCCCATGGCTTGGCTCTTTGGAATCTCCTGATCCCTTAACCAAGAATTTTCTTGTTGACGAAGGTATCATGGAAGTAATGTCTCTTGAGGAACGACCTTGGACCGATACTCATCATCGTTCCTTGTTCCTGCCTCGCTCGACGGTCACGTCTACCAATCTCGAAGAGTTATCTTCTCTGTTTCCTTCCCTCCTGCTTCTGCCACCAATCATGACTTATGAAGTATGGTTGGAAGGAAATTTGGGTAATATTACTCAAACAATGCCGATTGATATTTCTATCAAACCTGGTATTGTTGAACACGTCCATATCAAGGTAACTTGTTCTTCGGATGAGATCAAGACCTATAATCGTCTGTTTCAATAATTCCGTGATGTGTTTGCATGGTCCTACGAAGAAATGCCTGGAATTGATCATAGCATTGTTGTGCACGAAAAACCAATGTATCCTCACGCGAAGCCAGTTCGCCAATGGCTCCGCCTAGTGCACCCTAGGAAGGTCGTTGCTATCAAGGGTGAAGTTGAAAAACTTCTCAAAATTGGCTTCATCTATCTCATCCCTGTTACAGATTGGATGTCAAATATTGTCTAAGTGATGAAAAAGAAGGCACGATCTGTGTTTGCGTTGATTATCGTGATCTCAATCGTGCCTGTCCTAAGGATAACTACCCTACTCCCTTCATTGATCAAATCATTGACGAATGTGCTGGGAGCGAAATTTTTTCCTTCATGGACAGCTTTTCTGGTTACAACCAGATTAAGATTGCACCGGTCGATCAAGAAAAGACAACTTTTATTTGTCCATGGGGTACGTTCGCGTACAAAAAGCTCCCTTTCGGCCTCAAAAATGTTGGGGCTACATTTCAGTGGGCAATGTCCTATGCATTTCACGATATTCACAACATCATCCAGCCTTACTTGGATGACCTTCCCACTCATTCTCGTAAGCGCCAAGATCACACTGACCATCTTCTGTATATTTTTCTTTGCTATAGACACTACAACATTTGGTTAAACCCACATAACTGTGTTTTCTGCGTAGAATCTGGATGACTCCTCGGCTTTATCGTTTCCAAGGACGATATTCACCTAGATTTGCTTCAAGTCAAGGCCATTGTAAATTTACCCCCTCCATCTTCATTGCACCAATTCCAGAGCCTGCAAGGAAAGGAAAATTTTCTTTGTTGTTTTATACTCAATTATGCTCGGCTAGCTATAGGATTTACCCGGTTGCTCAAACAATGAACGCCCTTTGCCTGGGATGAGGTTGCCTAGAAATATTTCGATGATCTCAAGGTTGTCCTCATAAATTCTCCTTTGCTGCATCCCCCGGAATATCATCGAGATTACTTCCTTTACCTAGCTGCAGCCCCTAGCACCATTGCTATGGTCTTGGTTCAAGATGACGATGAAAGCAACGAACATGTTATCTACTACCTTAGTCGTAATCTTCTCAACACATAACAAGTTATGCCCATGTCGAGAAGTTGGCTTTGGCTTCCATCCAAGCTATTCAACGCTTTAGGCACTACATCCTCTTACGCACTACTACTGTGATTTCTGAATGCAACCCCATGACCTACATCCTGACTCGTGAGTTGCTGGGGGGAAAGTATTCTAAATGGATTGTCATCATGTAAGAATTCGATTTGGTATTTACTACTGCAAAATCCAAGAAGTCATTAGTTTTCGCCAAGTTGATTTGTTACCTTCCTTCTACGTCTCTCCCTACTGGTGCAGATGAACAACTTCCTGGGGAGACTCTTTTCCTAATCATCACCCTTGATCCATGGTACGGTGATATCATTGTGTATCTCCGGACGTCCACGTTCAAGTCCGCGTTGACTATGGATGATTGCCGACGGATTTGGTATCACTCCCAACCCTACTGTATTATTGGCGATGCTTTATATCGTTTCGGTGTCGATTCAGTTCTCTGCCGATGCCTTACTCTCGAGGAGGCCGAGAGAGTTCTCAATGACCGCCACTCTGGGGCATGTGGTGGTAATATGTCTGGCTATGCTACCGCTCAAAAAATTCTTCACGCTGGTTATTTATGGCCGTCCATTTTTAAGGACTGCATCCTTGCTGTTCGCAAGTGCCATGAATGCTAAATTTACCAATGAAAGATGCGTGCCCCACCTGCTCACCTACACCCCATCATTACCGTTGGTCCTTTTTCGAAATGGGGCATCGACTATATGACATTTAACCCTCATTCGTCCGGGGGGCATGGTTATATTATCGTTGTTGTGGATTATTTCACAAAATGGGCTAAAGTGATGCTTACATACTCTGTAGACAGTAAAATGATGACTCAATTCCTTTTTAATCATGTTATTTCCTGGTTCGGCATACCTCAAGCCATTATCACATACCATGGCTCCCATTTCAGAGATTACATGATGGTTGAGCTGACATCTGCATTGGGTTTGCGCCATGATGGTTCAACCTCGTATTACCCTCAGGCCAATGGCCAAGTTGAAGCTGTGAACAAGGTTTTGGTTACAATGCTTCAACGTACTATTGGGATGCACAAGTCAAATTGGCATCTCATGCTCTTTTCAGCTCTGTGTGCTTATCAAACCTTAACCAAAGACGAAACTGGTTTCACACCATTCCAGCTTGTCTACGATCTGGAAGCAACATTTCCGATTGAATGCGAGATTCCTTCACTCAAGCTAGCTGTCAAACTTCTCCCCGAAACATCACCTCAGGAAGAGAACCTCTTATGTTTAGAATGACTGGATGAGACTCGTAGTCTCGCTACTTTGGTTATCGAGGCACAAAAGAAACGAGTCAAGTCCCATTTCGATCAGTAGGTCTCCCCTCGCGCGTTCTCTGAGGGTGATTTGGTTTTAATATACGACCAAGCTAATGATAAGCTAGGGACAGGTAAGTTCGAGCCCATGTGGCATGGGCACTACATTGTGAAATGTGTTTTGCAAAAAGGGGTCAATGAGCTTATTGATTATGAAGGAAATCCTCCGGACAAGCCTCGAAACAGGCTTTACCTCAAGAAGTATTATCCTTAGGTCATCTTGCATGGTTACTTGTGTACATTAGTGTGTCATTCATTTTTGTGCAGTGTGGTTTGGCGTGTTAGTTTTCAAACAACTTTCCTGTTTACTTGTTTTCCTTGCTTTGCAAATGTCTATGACTCCCCACATCGGTTTTGCTGATGATGCTTGTCATAGTACCTGGAGCCTATCATCTGCGGCGTGGGCTATTTATGACCCTCATGGTGAGTTGATTGATCTTCAAGATATCTGTTTAGGTCGCACAACTAACAACATTGTTGAATACAATGCAGTTATCAAACTGTTGTCAGAAGACATTTCTCTTGACATTCGAGAGTTGGTTGTCAACCTAGATTCGCAGCTTGTCATCCTTCAACTCAACAGGCAATATTTCATCAGAAACCCTTAGATATTGAGAATGTATCTCCGTATTCATCTACTGGAAAGGCATTTTGATTACATTAATATCATCATATTCCTAGACGCATGAATACATTGACAGATGCATTAGCTAATTATGTGTTGGATAGACATTTACGAAACATGTGAAAAACGAAAACAAATCAATTGTACCATAGTAAGCAAGAAAATACAACATATATATATATATATATATATATATATATATATATATATATATATATATATATATGTATATATATATGTATATATATATATAGATATATATATATATATATATAGATATATATATATATATATATATATATATATATATATATATATATATATATATATATATATATATATATATATATATATATATATATATATGGTGATAATGTTTGATACATCAAAATCCCAAAAAATAATATGTGCGTCCAAAATAACATCGGCGGCTCACAGGCCTCATATATCCATGGCACGCAGGCCTTAGAATGTAAATGCTAGACCTAGGAACTAATCAGCATGGTGATCGTGGTAGCATGACACGACTCATGCAACACGAGTCAGCAATCAGCGAATCTGATCCGATACTCCCACCATGTGTCTCTGGTACTGGCGAGGAATGTCTCCCACCCGAGCATACTTTGGGATACCATGATTCAACCCCTCAAGGTTCCTCACGATTTCCTCCTCGTTGTCACTCCCCTCCTGATAAGGAGCGACAACATCAAACTGGCGGGTGACGCGCCTGGCTATTGGGGACATCCCAGTAGGACGCTCTAGTTCAACATATGCATTAACAAAGCGAAATGTTATAAACACATATATATATAAAAACATTGATTAAAAAATCACAAAATTAAAAAATTGATTTTTTACCTTCGTCGTCAAAATCCTCTCCATCTGGTAGCAGCATGTTCAGATCTCCATGAATTTCGGTGCCATTGTATGGCCAGTCCTCCGCGACGATCAGTTGTTGTCGTTGTTATCACTCAGGTTGTCCTTAAGCTCCGGAAAAGGATACGGCCGAGGTAACCACAGACCAACTTTGGACTGCAGGTTCTAGCCAACCTGCAATCAGAGAGGGCTCTCTCTTTATGATTTAGCTTTGTTGAAAAGGATTTTAGGCTAGCTATTGAGTTCAGGGGTTTTAACTTGTAATTTGGTGGGAAGGATGGTGCTTTCAAGTAGAGAGGCAAAACATTATCTGGTCAATTTCAAACCATTGGGCATGGAGTCAAAGAGTAGGACTGCTGGTGCGTTTTCTTGGTCACAAGACAAACATGGAGCAAGGTAGCTGCATATGAAACAATCTTTCAAGCTAAAAGGATGGAGTGAAAACTAAGGCATGAGAGGCAATTAAGAATCTCTCAAACATGTTTAGCAGAAGGAAGATGAATGAACCCTGCCTAGGAGCAATTAAGAATTCCTAGTTAACAGTCATTCATATGTGAAAAAGGTTAAACATGAGCCATAAAGGAATTCATATTCATGCCTAAATCAAGAGGAAAACATTAAGAAACCACAGAAACTGAGCATAGAGTGCAAGCATGCAAATTCTAAACCAATCTTTCTTTCTGTGATTTGAGCATATATGAGATGAAAATAACAGAGATGAGGAACACTTATTGATTCATACAGCAGCGCAAGAATTCCACATTCACATCTTCAACCATTAAACACAGCGCAGACAGTCGTTCTCCAAACTTTTTAGCAGTCTTTGATTATAGAAAAAGTATCAGACATACAGTGCGAGTCTCTCTTGAAATGTATTAGCCGACCAACCCTTTTAACAATGCAGAGGGTGGTATTTATACAAAAATTGGATACAAAAATATCTAGATGAGAAGTTAATAGCTGATAACTTCTCTACCAACTCTTTAAGGAGTGGTTGATGAAAAGTAAATGCTGAAATAAATACAAGTGCAACAGTTGTTCTCTTCTGGCAGTAAATGTTGACTTTTGAGTCGGCTGGGCTGCGTTCTTAGAAATCCGCGCTCTTAGGTTCGCCATCTCAGCATTTTTGCTTTGTAACTGCTCCCACCTGTCCTGCGCGTTCCTTCATTGCTCTGTCCAGTGCACTCTGTGCCTTAACCTGGGCTTGCTGATGACCTGCAGCTGTCTGTGATTTTGAAATAAACAAAAAAGAGGGAAAAACTGAAATCACCTGGGCAATACGGCCAGCATTGCCTGCCACCAATTCTCAGAAGGCCACTGATGTCTTTGTATTTTGACAAGTGTTTCATCGGCCTCTGTGTACTTGTAATAACTAGGCGGCATCTCAAACAAATGATTGACCTCATGCTCCAGGTAAAATAGGATTTCCAGTTTGTCGTAGAGCGTTTGTCCTCTAGGTGGCCCTGTCTCTGTTGCAGAACTTGATGCAGCAGTAAGCTGATTATTGACAAAATTATTGAGCCTGGTAGAATACTGGTCACATGTCAATAGTTTTCCAGCACTGGTCAGCAGGCTGGGCAATCCCCTGGTTTGTAATGCTGCAAGCCTTACGTCAAAATTGTCTACATCTCTTTGTATATCCCGACATCTTGCCTCCAGAGTTTGCACCAGGCTTCTCAATGTGAGCACACTTTTTGCTGTGAGTATGGCATCTGTTCTGTTCATGATATGGAGTGCTGCCAGCTCTTCCCTAGTCTGATGATTCAGAAAATTGATCATTCTGTTGGCCTGGTCAGGCATATTTCCTAACGCTGCCTTGGCTCTCTGGCTTTCAGTCTTAGCACGACCAAGCAGTTCCACTTGTTCATATATTGCCTGAATTGACCTCCATTGGCCAGTGATTGACTGATTTATTTTGGCCCACAGAATTCTCTTTATTTCAGTCAAGGTCTTGTCTAATGCCAGCTCTTTCTCCAATGTTTTAACTTTGTCCTTCAGGGTCTTGATTTCCCTTGATTGCTCACCCACTGTCATTTTAGACTTGTCATATTTTGTTTCTAGCTCAGCCAATTTTTCTCTGGCTTGTTTAATCTCTGTTGCATGAAGCTCTACTTCTTTGATAGCCCTTTTTAATTCGTCCATGCTCATGCTAGACTCAGGAATTGCTGTTGTTGCTGCAGTAGCATCTGTAGTTGATGTGGTTGTTGGAATAATTGGAGGGGTGGCCATTGCTTGTGCTGGAGGAACCGCAACACCAGTTTGAGGTGGCTGGGAGGTCGACTCTCCTTGCCTGCCCTGGAGTGCTTTCTCCAATTCTCCCTCCAAATCAATTACCCTCTGGTTTTATTTCATCAACAAGTCCAATTGATCTTCAGCTTCTTTTTCTTTCTGCAGTTCTCCTGTTTGAGGATGCTCAGTAGGAAGCAACCTCAATCTCTTCTTTAATGCAGCAATGTCGTCGTCTTTCTTTTTCATAAGGGTCCTCACACCCTTAGGATCTTTAGGATCATGTCCTAAGTCCACAATAATCTCCTCCAGTGTTTTAATTCTATTATCTTTGGCCGTGGAGGATAGTCTTTCAAAATCCAACTAAGTGTTAGTATTCTTCAATGACTCTTTCAACTCATGAGCCAATGTGGCCTTCTCTGCAAGGGTGGCATAAAGCATTTCAGCTGTCTTCTTGTGTAGCTCTATTTGGTCCATGGGGTGAATATCTTTGGACAGGACCTCTAGCCTCGTCTTAACAAAATCTGCAGCTGACTGTGGCTGCTGCACCTTGGGCTTGAAGTGGGTCAGAAACATCTTTTCTTGCTTTATATCAAATGCTGCCATCAATCTTTCTTGTTTGGCAGGTGTTGCTTTCAAGAATTGTTCATACAATTGTACTCTCAGTTGCTCATTTTGAGCTTTGATTTCTTTGAATTTGGCCTTGGTTCTGGCCGGTTTCTTGCCCTTTTGTGTGGAGGAAGACACCTCCATGCCTTGTTGTCTATCTTTCTCTTGCTGTCTCTGTTGCTCTTGCTAAAAAGAGCTTGTTGGTGTATGCAGGCTTGCTTCCCTTCTTGGGCTCTCTATAACTTCTTCACTGACCTCCTCCTCAATTGGAGAGTCCCCTCTTTGCCTTTTTGACTCAGGCTGCTGTGTAGACCCACTGGCAGGTGTGGAGTCTTCCCGGTCTCTTTTCCTGCCTCTCTCTTCATGGGCAGGAGTCTGCAAAATTGGTATTTGGGCTGCCACTGTTTGTTGTGGAAGGGCTTGCCCTTGAGTTTGTTCCGTTGAGGTGACCGACTATTCCCTGACCGTTTGCTTTGTTTCCATCGATTCCTTCCCTTTGGCTGTACCTGTTGCTGATGTAGAAGCTCCTTGGGAAATCTGTGAAGATGCAGCTGTAGACGGGCCCTCTTCCACTTGGTATGGCAGCCTGAAATATACCTAGTCATCAGAATCCAAGTCAAGAGTTTTTTCAAGATCCTTAGCAGTTTGTTCCAAAATTTCCTCTTGAGTTAATTCTTCCACTAAAGTTCCTTGTACCCATGCATCTTGGTTAGCATATGGTTCGACTTGAGGGTTTTTGTAGTGGTCATATGGTGTCAATCTATACTTGACCCTTCTGGCATTAATAAAACCAAGCGGGTCATAAGGGACCCACAAAAAACTCCTTTTCAACCTAAATTGATTTTTAAGTATCAGGTCAGCATCTTGCCAACCATCCTTCTTATTCATGATGAAGGGGCCTAGGCGGTCTCTGAATTTTAGTTGTGCCCTTTTCTTAGTGCTGTGGAAGTGTGTCAAATCTGAATTTATAAGCTGCCTGTAGTATTCTAATGCAAACAGCCTCATTGGCACATATCTCGGAAGCCTGTAAGGACACAACTCACAGCCATAAATTCTGATATCAGTATGGTTTTGATACAGGTACCAATCACCTAATTTGAAATTCTTAGACAGCTGTAATATCTTTTGCATTTCATAGGTTATTCTAGGAGGAGGAACCTTCATTAAGAGGCAGGAAACAGGATATACAAACTGGTCAATGAATTCACAGTACGAATAAGGGGAGTCTTGAACTTGGTGGAAAACTGATGACCAGAAGACAACAGACCTCCTTTCTCCCCTTGAATCCAGTTTCTTGACAGGGCATTGGAAGATCTCAGATTGATAAAACATGAACAAATGATAGATGTAGGAGGAATATTTGAAAATTCCCTGCCTATCTAGTCTTGTGAGTTGGTCATGGATTTTGTCTGATATGAACCTGGCATAATTATACTTGATAGCAGGAGGTTGTCCTTGGCTGAAAGAAGACAATATAACCAGCACTGTCTCGTCTACGAGTTCAGTTGATGTGAATCCCAACACATAGGATATCATATCTACCAATAACTTGCCCACCTCATTAAAATGGTCATAAGGAAATGGAGGTGGTTCCTTTGGTTGGCAATCTGCCCTCATAAATGTCTCAGCAACCATTTCAATCTTGGTACCAGGGAACCAAGAGGCTTCTTGCAGCAAATTATTTATGGAGAAGGGAAATAGTGTCTCAGTCTTTTTGAAGTTCAACATCTGGTTGATGGAGTCGAGAGTGGTGTAGAAAAGTATGCTTCCAGATGAAGACTTGACAGCCCTCTGACTTGGTTCATAATTTGCAGCACAGAGATGAATAATCTCAGGAAAAATATTCACAGAAGGGAGGAAATAATAGGGCAGATTGGACTCCCATTTGTAATACTTGTCAGTTTTGTCTAAGAAGTTGTTTCGCAGCTGGCAGTAGGTGCGTAGATGATTTATTTTGGCAACAAAGTCTTGAATGAGGTAATCTGTATCGGCCAAGGGCATGGACTCCAGTTCTTTACTTGGCGGGTTGATGGGAGTAACATTCAGAGCAGATGGAGTGACCATTATGTGACTTTGAGTGCTTGAGCTGAAAGGAGGGCTAATGAAACAATTGGCTATCAAGTTTGGTTGCAATAACTAGCAAGAGTAGGCAAACTGAACTTCAAATGTGATAGTAGTTGAACAGCTTGAGAGCTTATGCTGTAAGAGAGCAATTTGGAGGAGTTTTGGGTCAACTTCCCTTTCTTGGTGAATTCTCTGGAGCTAAAGACTGTGAGGAACAATGCAAGGGAGCAGAGGGCAATTGCAGTTTCAGTGGACGGACTTGAACAGCGGAACGGGGTAAAATTGGGCAATACTGAGCTGCTGAGCAATTTTTACCGGGGGCCGAGCTTTAAACATAATTCGCCCGCAAAAGTGTAAATGGGCATAAGGTTTTTGAGATTTTTCTGAAGTGAGGGGCCTCCAGCAGGTTTAATGAAGTCTCAGGCGCAGCAGAACTACGAATTGGGGAACTTTACAGGTTTACAGTGAGTGCAGTGGATAAAATGAACGAGCAGGAGCGAAAAAGAGGAGGATATGACAAATACCTGGTTCAAACTGTGCCGAAAGTGGACAAACTGGTGCGCAGATAGACTATGAAGCTGAATTGCAGTCCGCAGTAGCTTGCCTGGTCGCTTTGAAGCTTCGGGAGTGAGAGAATGAATGGAACAGGGAACCGACGCATTCAAATGAACCCATAAAAATGAATTACAACGGTCGTCCGCGCTCTTTTAAGCGAAAAATTGACATTTGGCGCTTTTGGCGCTTTTTCGGGATGACGTCAGCATGACGTCATCGGCGGGTCCCGGGGTACGGATGGGTGACGTGGCAGGATGACGTCAGCAGATGACGTCATTATGTACGGATGGGTTACGTGGCGATGCGATGGCAGGGACACGGTGGCAGTGACATGGTGGCAGGGCGCAGGTACAAGGGATGAAGTGGCGGCAACGTGGCACGGCGGCAGAGGTGAGGCGATGACGTCACAAGGGAGGACGTGGCAGGATGACGTCACATAGGCAAGGGCAGTAAGCGGTTTTGGGCGCACCGCCTTAGCGCCTGGGCGGTTTTGGGGGGAGGGGCTCCGCCACACCCCAGAGCTTGACGCGTGGCGGGAGTACGACGGCAAAACCGCCGAACTCCCGGATGCTAAAGCTCGGGCAGTTGGCGCGCGAAAAGGCCCGCCCACCGTAGATCTGGGACAGGCCAGATCTAACAGCTGGCGGGGCGGACAAAGAAACGGAGGGTTAGGGCGGGGGAATATACAGGGAATATCCCATTTTCAATAATGCGCGGGGGTGGGTAAAAACTATGGTTTATGTGTTGTGCGCCAGCGGGATTTTAAAATTTCAGAGAGATGGGTTTTGCGGGTAAGGTTTATATGCGGGGGGGGAGGTATTAATTTAACGTTTTAACAAAGCGTTTTTAAACGCTTAACTGTGGGAAATGAGTGCGGGGAAAACAAAAGGTTATCAGTTCAACGAGGGGTTTAACTGATCCCAGGGGAAAACGAGGAAAGGCTAAATATGAGTCCCAGATGGACTAAATATTTCCCTAGATTTTAGAACATAAGGCTATAGTGCCCAGGGGGGATATTCATTATTTTTGGGATTTTTATATAATTTTTGTAGTAAATAGGGATAGGGGAGTGGTTAGGGAGCTATATAATAAAATTAAGAGTTAATATGGATTGTGAGGTGAAAGAAGAGCAGAAGGCTAAGTTTCAACAGTAAAACTTAGATGTAGGGACAAATGAAAGTGAAAAAGTGATTTTAGACAAGAAATGTGGCTTCTTTTCATTTAAGAAAGCCAACATTTTGACTTGATGTTTCACAGAGATGGAGCAGAATCAGGACTTTTTGGGCAGATCCCAAGGTCCTTAAGGGGATGTTAGTAAGGAACTTTGAGGGGGAGGAGAAGGGAAGTTAGACATGCTTCCAAAAATTCTACCATTGATGAGACGAGTTGCGCTTGTTAAAGCCAAAAATGAAGATAATCTCGTTTCTGCAACCCCAGGCTACCTACCCTTTTTACAACACCTAGCATTTTTTGCTACTTCAGGAAGGGTGCACTTAGACTTGCAAACCCTGATTTCTTTTTCTTTTCAACTGCCTTCCTATCTAAAAACTACCCTTATTTCTGCCAGGGGCTCAGCTTGAACTATTGAGCTCCCAAGATTCTCTACCTATCAGTACATCTGCCAAGTTTAAACTGTTTGGCCAGATATTATTCTCTATATTCTAAGACAAGCAATTTAAACTTAGGGAAACCAAGCTTAGGTTGTTTGGCTTTCCTTTAACTGAGCAACCTTTCAAGAATGGAACCTTTGCAGCATGGAAAAGATGAACATTTTTGGCACTTCCACTGTCAATCATGAAATATGAAACCTGTTGCAATAGGAGGCTAACAGTCGTAGCCATGAAAAGAAGGCAGGCGTGTACGACATGTGCTATCCCCCAGTGATCCTGGGCATCAAGACTCTAGCGGGCCATCCGCGAGTCGTCTGGCATGGGAGTATCTACCTTAGTAAACTAGTACTGAAACACCGACACCCGGTCCAAGAAAAAAGGTCACTAGTACGGACCCAAAGCAAAATTGCTTCAGATTCCCTGCCTTAGATTTGGTCAGCTGGAATTTTATGTTGATCTCCATGGCTTCCACTCAATTGAAGATCGTCGTGCTGTGTAGTCGATGGTATATAGGAATTTCGACTTGTTAGTCTCATGCACTTCCTAGGACCCTGCCACTCTGTTGATAGTCAACAGTAGCACTCTCAGTGTCAGATCTCAGACGGTGGCAATTTCAATCTTGCCACTCTTGGATTTGAGGGCTTCAGGGCAATGTTTGGCAAGAAACATGGATATGCTTGCCCCAATCGGTCGTGGCCCATATAAGTTGACTGGTTCCCCTCTCCGTGACAGTCTTGTGATGAAATATATGTCTGAAGTTTCTAAATCCAGCTCTTGGTCACCAATGACGAATATTTCCTGATTTATGTCCCAGAGACTAATCAGGTACCGAAGCAACTCAGGTTGGGCCCACATCCCTGGCGTGAGAAATAATTTGATGAGCCCATAGTCCCTCAAAGTGTTCAGGCAATTTGGATCATTCAGTGCCTGGGTGTCCACATCCTCATGCTCACGTTCTTTCCAGTCTACCATTTTCAACGATTCTTTCCTTCAAAAACCATAGATTTAAGTCAATAATAATTTTTGACCCATAAATTTCAAATTCCAACGGTGGTTTTGAGGGGAAATTGTTTTTTTTCCTATTCATAGCGTCGGTGCATCTTTTTTAAAAACAGTTGCGTCGACAACACGATAGGCTGTTTTAATTACCCCCGGTCAGCGTGATTCTGTGCTCGTAAGTCACACTGACCGAGGGCGAATTTTTTTGACAAATCCTCCCTCAAAAATCCAAAAAATTATTAAAAACATGAATAAATGGTATGAAAATGAAGCTTAGGGCTTTGGCTCTTACTTGTAACTAGCGGCTCAGCAAATGACCTCCCGGATCTCCTGCAATCTGCGCCGAAACAATTAGGGAAAAAGTGAGTAAAAAGTCTTTCATAGCAAGGTAAAATAGTAAATGGTAAAAAATATTTACTTTTCCTCCCTTTTATTCAATTTTTCATGAAATATTAGGTTTTGTAAATATTTTGACCTATTTTGCCTCAAGAATTGGATAATGCACTTTACCTTTTTGTGCAGCGACAGGTGATGGATGTTCGACGATGATGTCGAGTCACGTTTCAGCTCTTTTCTCGACTCGTAAAACTCATATGAAAAGATTTCCAAGTATTTTTCCCTTTTGACTCGTAAAAGAGAATAAAATGGGGGGTCTTCTTTCAAGCTCTTTTTCGACCCTTTAAAAGTGAAAAGATAGCTGAGCCCTTGTCATTTCGAACTTGTTAACGGATGTGAAACGTCGTGCGCCCAATATAAGTTTACCCCTTTTTTGGGCTGGGATGCACTATTTATGAAAAAGGTACTCCTTGAATGAAATGGTCAAGTGGTTCTCTCAAGTATCGTTTTCTACCTTTTCAGGCTCAAGAGACACAAATGTATGAAAAGGGACCATGTGGAGTTTTCTTTTCCGTGTCTTTTTCAAACTCTCTAAACATGAAAAAGATACCGAGTTACACCTTTGTCGGACTCGTTAAAATATTAAACGACATCGGATTCGTCACTATGATGAACATGAACTTCTCCTTCCTAGGGCTCATTAAACTTGCTAGGTCAGATTCGTGTGAAGGATGAACTTACGGTGCAAGCATATGATATCCCCTTCAAGCTTGCGATTAAAAAATAATTGGGATACTTTCCAGAAATGGTGGGGGAAAATTTGGAAATCGAATCAGTTGTGTCGGTGGCTCACTCTTGAACATGACACTTTCTGCTTCATGTCGGGTTGGGATAGCTCCTTTGTGTCATTGACCTTCCTGGGTTGGGCCATTCATTTTTTCCTTCCATTTGATCTCTTCCACGTCTTCATGACCACCGATCCTATGGATCCAAAAGCTGCCAAACTTCTCGTTGTGTCGCCGATATGTTCAAGAGTTTTCCTTCTGCAATTACACTTACCTCTGATTCTTTGTATCATCCAAAATCATTTTGCATCCTTTTGTCTCGTGTCGATGATGTGGGATACATTATGGCCCTCCTTCGACATGGTTGCTTCCTATTGACTTCAACTCATTATCCGGGAAGTTGACCGAGAGACTCCCTTTCAGTACCTTAGAGCTTGCATGCCCTAATGGCAAGTTATTCGCACTCGATGACAAGTTCACATCATTGGCTTTCTATTGAGTGATTTCATGGGTGTTCGACTTCAGTTCCTCTATTCACATTCTGTGGATTGTGCTGATAGTACCTTGAGGACCATTTTCATTATTGGTGGCTTCTCTCACGCTTGTTAATAGTTTACATCATTGACTGGTAATCAAGCGACTTTCTAGCATGTTCGACATAAACACATCTGTTCACATGTTAGAATGTGTACTTAAATTGGATCGTGTTGGAGCGCAAGACCTTGGGCTCAGATTACAAAAAGTTCAGGTTGCGAAGCGGTGTGACATGATTATGTTGATATACATGTCTCTCTCAGATGGATGGTTGCGACCATACCATGAGTTATCATATGTGATCCTTCTCATTTTAGGATGGTTGCACCCATACCTAGATCCATTTACATGATCGTTCTCTGGGTGGTTGTGTCCATACCACGATTCATGTATCATTTGACATAGTTTTTAGTTATGTATATGTATCTAGTTCAGCCTCCACGCTTTAGGGGGCATTTGTTACATAGAATTTTGTCACTGTCCTTGTACTTCCCGTTCCTGGATCCTGGAGGACCTCTACAGTGAACTCTACATGCTTTCCCTTCATGAAGAAACTCCCATTGTGTCCCTCTTCATAAGCAGAACAATTCCCTTTTGCACCATTTCCCCAAAATCTTCTGTTTTTCCCAGTTTACAAGACCGACGCTAATGACCCTTGTCCTCTTCTCGCCGATATGTAGGGATTAACACTGTACTTAGCACCGGCCGGAGCGACTAAGCTTTGTTCCAGTCATGTCGGTCCTCTTATGGAAATTTTTTTAAATAAGCAGCCAAAGCTTCTAACTCTAGAAGCTTCGTAACGGAAGTCTAGTAAATGGTTTAGCCGGATGGGGTCGAGGATGTCAGTTTGGGCTCCTTTCCCCTATAAGGATGCAACTACTTCAAGAGATAAGACCTTCTCCCATGAGAAGAGGATCCATCTCCCATCCATTCATGCTATATAAACCTCCCTTTTTCCCAAGCACAAGCTAGTGTTAAGATTAGTGTGCTAGTGCTAATTAATTTTGGAGTAAACAACAAGCTATTCATAGTTGTAGCTCTCTAGTTATATGAGGGAGAAGTGTGAATTTTTTTTAGTGTGAAGCCTAAAGGGAAGATCCTTAAAACTTCATTGTTGAGGCCATCATGGAATGCTAACAAAAGTGTGTGGGAACTTGGTTTGTCGGAGGAGAACCGCAACGTCAAGACAATGGTTGTAATCTCTTCTTGATTCAATATACATGCAACTATCGATTGATTTTCTACATGATGTGTCATCTTACATGTTCATGGATTAATGTTTCTTGACTTGTTAATTAGGTTGAATTAAAATTTGTCTATTATCACGGTTGTTGTTTGCTGTTGTTTACTTGTTTCAGGTGTTCGAAGAAGGAAACGAGAGATAGCTGGAGCGAGCAAGCAAGGTCATCACCAAACGGGATAAGCGTACTAAGAGGTAGGCCCTCTTAATTGGTTCTAACCTAAGGAAATCTTCCATAGAATGTATCGGTTGTGGCTAGACCCATTATCAGGCTACAGGAATTATTTGTGTCTGCACTCATAATTTTACTTCACCACAATGACGATACAACATCAAATCCAAAACCTCCTAGTCTACCATAACACATGATCATTTTGGATGCAGGTGACCGGGAGAGGCAACAAGGTTGTGAAGTAGGATGATGGCTTCGGGCACTGCTGATGAAAACTGTGCAAGAATCACTAAGTGATGAAGACAGGCAATCTGAGTCGACAGTGACTGTCTACGAGGTCTGGCTTGACTAGAATACAAAATTGCGCAAATTTTTGGAGGGACAACCCGAGCTGCAGGAAGGCAAGGCAGGCATGCTCTGTGCATTATTCGGAATGAATGGGCAGCAGGGGTTGGACAGCCAGATTTGTGCAATTTTCTAGAGGAGCGAGCCAGGCTGCATGAAGGGTTAGTAGACAGGGATTGCGTAGTTATTTGGGGGAACTACTAAGGAGACTGGTAGCCAAAACTACGCAATTCTCGGAGGGAAATAGTAGCTCGTCGTTGGGGTCACTAGTAGCCAAAACTGAGCAATTCCCATAGGGAACTTCTAGTTGGCTCCTGGAGACATTGGCAGCAAACACTGCGCAATTCCTGGAGGGAACTGGAAGTCTGCTGCTAGGGGCTGCTGGTGAGGGAAACTGAACTGAGGCCAGGAGGCTGACTTGCTAATCATCTCTGCGTAATTTCTGAGCTGAGCTGACTGATGGGTAGCAAAAGGCCTGCTCATGAACACTGTGCAATTTTTGATATGAATAGTCAGTCGACTGTCGGGATGACTGACTGGGAAAACTGCATAATTTTTTGAGGGAGACAGGGATAGGCACTTGGTGTCTGTCCGACCTGTCTACGCAATTTCCTTAGTCAGCTGAGCGAGTAAGGTTAGTGGCCTCTGTGCAATTTTTGAGGGGATTCAATCCTAGGGTGATTTTTGGGTCCAACTGTCCGGGTGGCTAGAATTAGGGTTGATTGAAATGCTTGTGGGCAACGCATATTGAGAAGACTAGCTTGGTGCTTTTGTGTTGTTCTGGTTGACAGTCGATCGAGTCGAAAGCAGGGTGATGGTCTGACTTTCAGAGGGGAGTCTGGTTGTTAGAACTTCAACAAAAATGACTAAGTGTGTGAACGATCGAATGATGTATAGGTGATCATACGAACACACATTCACATGAATCGATGAAGAAATGACCCAAACCATCCAGACACACATGTTCAACATGATTGAACGACGGTGCAAGTGACAAGCGCAACACTCATGATTGAGTTCATTGATCGAGATGACACTTTCACGACATTGAATGTGACTCTGTATGTGAGTGCGACAGATGTTTTCATAGTGAATGCAACAAGCACATACGAAGTGAAGACTTTGAGCATAACCAAAACATGGTCGCAAACATGACTTAGACACCAGCATGCATAAACTTGAATGAAATAAAGAAGCAAGGCAGATGTAACGACTCACACAAGCTCACGGAGTGAAACCGAGTGTGTGCAGTCATCAAGTGAAACTCTCAAAGGAGGCTCCGAAATTGGTGCAAGCCAAAATTTTGGAGGGTGGTTGTAGCTGCGACAACACTTCGTTAACTTATCATGCTCCTTATATATATTTTATGAATAAACCTCTTGCTTTTAAAATGAGGCTTTGAATCTTCCCTTTCAAAACACTCATGGCCACACAAGGGTGGGTCACGGCAACTGCTGTTGCTAAATCCCACAATCACCTTTTCAGAAAAGATGGGTTTACAAACCCTCAACAAAGTCTATTTACGTTGTCTGCAGAATCCTTGCCACTTGAATACGGCTGGGGTTGTGGACCTCTTCTAATTTAAAAAGATTGACAACTACAATTGAGTTGTGACTGTGCCCAAAACCTATGGCAACGAGTTCTTCCAATCGTAGCAGTGACTCTCTAGGCTACTTACGACACTTAGCAATTCTTGTACTTGGTGGCAACGACTCTCAGTGGAGGCAGCGGTGAACAACAAACCTTTTATTCTCGACTTTTCCCTCTCTACCGTGTTTTATAACTCACACAATGCAGTTCTGCACGTTGTGGTTGACTGTGGGGTCTCTCATGGCTGCAGGCTCTATCACTCTTTAGATACTCTAATTTTTTATTTTAGCTCTGATACCAATTTTTTGGATAGGAAAAGGAGACAAAACAAAAATTCACACACAAATCATAGGACTTGCGGCTCTTCTATTGATCACACAAAACTTGATTCTTACAATGAACCCGGTGAAGGGTATTTAACCTTTTTGACTAGCGAATCGCCTAAAATATCTTGACATGAAACCACATACTAAAAGTCGTCTATCACTTAACTCAACTTGACTCAAAACTCAACACTCAACACTCAGTTAACTAACTCTCTAATTTTAGCCAACTCCTCATGCGGGAGTAATTACAATTTCTAACAAAAAGTTCATACTAAATTTGAAAGTACGTATTCCTAGAGGTTACTTTGTAAGCATTTGTCCTTGGAAGTTTTGATATGTATTTGTTTTAATACTTCCTTCTGAAGTGTATATATGTATATTGAGTTCGCTTCAAATAATAAGTGTAATATTGCAATGGTGATGTTTTTATCCATAAAATTTTGTTTTCATTGAGTTGTTTGAAGTTATTTGTAATTTTTTTGAAGT
Source organism: Pinus tabuliformis (assembly GCA_031772625.1). NCBI lineage: Eukaryota > Viridiplantae > Streptophyta > Pinopsida > Pinales > Pinaceae > Pinus > Pinus tabuliformis. The sequence continues at coordinate 739,746,321 of CM062806.1, read as the reverse complement.
TTTTTTTTCACGAGGAAAAAATACTTCTTTCATTAATTAAAAAAAAAGTAGTTACATCATCATATTTCTAAATCCTCGATGACAGTGGTTCACTCGCATAACAGATGACAAATCCTGTAGATACCAAATGGTACATCACATGTTGCTTGAGTTATGGCCAACAGAGGTAAAAACACAGATCCACATCACATGATACAATTAAGTGAAATAAGAAAACAAAACTATAAAAGTCCAAAAAGTTCAGAGGAACAACAAGTTCGAGGGGATAGCTAATCCACCACTATCACTTGTTGCAAAAAAGAGGACGCAGTATCAAAACAGGCAGGGGATATGCCAAAACAAAAAACCTCCACGAAACCATAAAGGATAAAAATAAAAAACAAAGTAAAAGGAAAATCATACCAAAGTACCCAAACTGTCTAGTTCTAAAAGAAGAAATCCCTTGATCCACAAATAACACTATTGAAAAGATATTCAAAACACATCGAACATGGCTGAACAAAGGCCTCACATTTGGAGAGGGCATCTGCCATTATGTTCTTCTCTTGAAATATATTGGAGAAAGAAATAGATTTAAAGGAGGCCAATAGGGATATAATATGTTGCATCAAGTGGAATAAGGAGGACACCAAGATGGATTTGACCATGTGCCTAGTCTATGACCAATTTAGAATATCTGATGACCAGAATCTTGCAATTTTACCCAGAACCCCCAGACCAAAATAATTGGAAGGCCTAGGAAAGGAAAAGCACTATGCAGACTCTGCGACCACACTCTCCTCTAGACGAAGCTCCATCAAAGTACCCAACAGGAGAGGAAATCCCCAATTCCTTATAGATGACACATTTCCTATGGATCTTTGGTCTCCATGAACCAATTTCCTAGAAGATGGCTAAAATTTTTAGACAGGTGATCAACACATCAGGGGGCTTGTTCTTGAAAATGCAAGCATTTTTGTAAAGCCAAATGCCCCAAAAAACATATAGTGGGACAATTTTTCATTCTTTCTTCTTAGTTGTCTAGGTGATGAGGCATGAATCAATAGAAGACTAGTCTAGCACTTCATTAACCTTAAGTGTAAAGGAGATCTCCTCCCAAATGGAAAGCGCAAAGGGGGAACATAAAAGGAGGTGCACCACCTCTTCATATGCCTCACCGCAAAGAGGACATCTCCCCAGACCCTAAAGTTCCCTCTTAGAGAGATTCTCCCAAGTGAGAATCTAATTGTGAAGCACAAGCCAAGTAAAACATTTAAGTTTAAGTTGTACTTCCCACTTCCACATTTGAGGCAACCATGAAACAAAGGGACTAGGTTATTTGTGCAGAGAAAAATAGGAATATTTTTCATTAACACAGATATTTCCTCCAATTGTACAACCCTCCCCATGCGAGCTTATCAGCCTTAAGAGATAAAGATATCCCTGCATTGCAAAGTTTATAGCGGTATTATTCCCATTCTATTTTGAACTCCACCGGGAGATCAATATCCCAAGAGTATGGCCAAATAGTAGAGGGAGGAAAAGAGTTTTGAAGGCAAGCAATGTGAGACAAGGAAAAGAGTCTGCACTCATTCAGAAACTGTATGATGGGGACAAAGAGATTGCGGTCCCTTGTCAAACCTTTGATAGCATCTAAACCAATTAAAATCTTATCGCCACGACCAACCTCCTAATGAAGGTTACCACAAAGCCATGGCTTGGATTTCAAAAAACTTCGCCAGATGTAAGATGCATTATTTTTTATAGGAACCCCTGAAGAGACCCATACTTCTAGACTTGAGTTTTGTAAGTACTTCTCACATATAATTTTGTGCCAAATTCCTAGACTGTAAAAGGCCCTCCACATATTCTTAGTAAGTAGGGTCAGGTTAAAGCTCCTAGAATCTCTTATGCCCCAACCCCCCATCGCCACAGGCCTAGAAATAGAATCAAGTCTAGATAAATGGAATTTCTTAGAATTACCAACTCTAACCCATAGAAATTTTGATATGATGGAATTGATTATGATAATAACCGACAAAGGTAAGTGAAACAAATGCATCCGGCACATAGTTATACCTTGCAAAACTACCTTGATCGTTATTAATCTGACGTCGAGTGTAAATCATTTGTGTTCCCATGATGCAAGCTTCTTTTCGAATTTTTCTATAAGCTAGTTCCAATCCTACATCTCATAATTTCTTGGCTTCAAATAAAAGCCTAAATACTTGAACCCTCGGTAAACCATATGATTTTCACTCCAAATAGTGTAACAATTTGTTGTGTCACCTCTGCATTCTCCCTGTCCGAAATGAGTTCAAACTTTTCTTTGTTCATGATGAGCCTGGAATCATTGCTGAATTTTGTAATTAATTGGAAGAAGATCTGCCATTTAGGGGTTTTTTGCCTCTCCTAAGCAAAGGACATTGTCACTGAACATTAGATGTGTAGTGGATATGTTCCTTGTGACCCTACATCCAAAAATATCACCAATCTCCTTTGCTTGCCTTATCCATCTACTTAGTGCATCAATAAAAAGAATGAAAAGAAGAGATGAAAGTGTGCACCCTTGGTGTAATCCTCTATAGGTCCTAAGAAAATCTGTCTGAAATCAATTGATTAATACAACTAGGTTCACTGAAGTAACACATGCCATAATCCATTTAATATGTCTATAGGAAAAACCCATTTTATGAAGAATCAATTTAAGAAACTCTCAATCTACCTTGTCATATGCTTTTATGAGATATATTTCCATCAAACAAGCTTTCAACTTGTGGGATTTGATAGAATGGATACATTCTTGTGTAATAGCCACTGCGTATTGGATCCTTCTATCAGATAGGAATCTGAATTTTTCCAGAGTGATATGATAAGACGAGATCTACTTAACTCTGTTAGTTATTAATTTAGATATCTTATAAATAGAGTTACATAAAAAAAATAGGTCTATAATCAGAAAAATATGAAGGATTAATAATTTTAGGAATAAGTGTGATGAAGGTTACATTAATAACACCTGATATATGACCCAAACGACAAGACTCTTTCTCCATCTCTAAGAGATCAAGAACCATTATATCATAGAAGAAAAGAAATAGTTCCACCGACCATCCATCCGGCCCAAGAATTTTATCCCTCACCAGATATTTCAAACTATTATGTATCTCCTCCAAGGAAATCAGATTATCTGATGGGTCATAGTATTGCAACACGAATGTTGCAACTTCCAAGGCTACCAACTTTAATTATCAACTCGGGGTCCCTACAAACATAAGAGGTGTCGGCACTATATGTGCAACATGAAATGTGTCCTTCTTTCGTTGATCTGATGCAATGAAGTGAATATCATGAATCAATCCTAAACTAATTGCAGAAATGTAAATGCTTGAAATGGAAACCTTAACCTATTGCAAAAAAAAAAGGCAAGGAAATCAAACCTATTCTAATTACATAAATTAAAGAGTATGAACCAATTGTACATCATTGCATTCAAAGAGACCATATTATAGTAACAATGATCATTAAGCATTTCAAAAAGTAGTCATGTAAACCATCCTTGTACCATTCAATTCATGAATCTGTTCACTAACCCTGATTGTAGAGGTGTATTGCAGTGGTGAAAAGACGAGTCCTAAGTGGTCTATAGTCCTCCTAAATCATGGGTTCAAATTATAAGGCAAGAGGAAAAAATCAATCCTTAAGGACAATTATGGTCAAGTTTGGAGGGTCTCTCTACAATGTTACAAGATTCTACAAGATTGCTACACGATGCTAAAAGATTGTCCCGTTTTACTACATGATTGAATTTGTGAGAATTATGAGGGTGATAAAGGTGATATGAAGGTAGGATATGGTAATGGAGGGTATATTAAGGTTTTATGAGGTCCTCGCCAAGCTTAGTACCCTTCAAGGGCCCATCTTGCACAAGGACCCATGCACATAGTGGACTTCAACAACCCAGAAATGTACTCTCGGTGAACAATATTTTGGAGTAGTTTTTGAGAAAGGAGGGAAGGTTTTGATGATACGATGAAAAATTGAAATTACAAATATTAGCCCTACAAACCCATAGTATCAATTGCACACAAGAAAGATTATGATTTTTATACCTGAAAAAACTAAAATACCTAGTTTACTAGCTAGTCTGTCCTCTGAATTATCTCACTGGATGACCAAGAAAATCGAATGAAAATGAGATGAGGTAAATGTTTTTATTAATTAGGATATCCTATGACTCTAATCCAAGTGGTATCACTCAAAAATACCCTTTTTAACATGTGCAAACAATTAGCATAAAATTACTATAAAATTCAGAAATTCAAGATTTAGTGAGCTAGTTAACCTACCAAATGCCTAACCTTATCAAATGAAAATGCTATGGTGTGAATTTTTTTATTAATTTGAATTTTTTTAGGACTCAATCCAAGTGGAAATAACTCAAAATAGCTTCGTTAATATGTGCTAAAATTCAACATAAAATTACTACTATTTTGCCACTAGAGACTTCCAAATATTCGAGAATTGTGAACTAGTAAACCAATCCAAGTTGCTCAATCACAAATTTGAATTTGAAAATTTGTTTTGAGGAATGATTCTTGTGAATCTATAAATAACTTAAAAAAAACTCACTTCAATCATTTAACTAATATAACCTACAACAAATGAAGCACGAATACTAAATGCATAAATAAGAGATGCAAGTGTATGACATTCAAAGAAGATAAATAAATTGTATAGTAGGGATCTTAGGCTCCTAGGATAGCCCAAGGATACTTAGATTCCTATGAAAGAAACCAATCTTTAGAAGCTAAAAACGACATCAAAATTCATTATTAGAGTCAATCCAAGTACATCCCTACTATAAATGAAAGTAGAACTACTAAATAGCAATTTTTCTTCACAAGAAGAATATGAAATACATGCCCCTAGAGGCTAATTCAAATTTCTACTTATACAAATTGATGGGGAAGCATACTCCTTGAAATGATACAACTTTCCCCTCCAAAATCCCTCAAAAAGTGGATTTGGTTCCCAAGAGTAGGAATCTTCATTCAATGACAGGGAACACATTCCTAGATTTTCTCAATTACTGGATCTCCAGAATCTGTTCAATAATTTCATAATATCCATTTCATTTATTATCTAATTTTGGTCCATGTTGTAGCAAGGAGCAATTCGCTATATTATCTTATTCAGAATTTACTCAATATTCTGCAAAATAAATAATATTAGGCACATCATATGCAATTATCTCTAAACATTCCTAATTAACACATTATAGCTCAAAATGATGTCATAAAATGCAAAGAGAGAGGTAAATACGCAGAAGTATTGTTAGATGGACCTTAATTTGTATCTAATTTGGAGGCCCATCATTATCCATCAACTCAATGTCTTCATCATTGACCATTCTAGATGATTATTAGTTGTGTTTTGTTGAGATTATGGATCTTATTTAGTTCTTAGATCCTATTTTTGAGGAGATTGGTATAACTCCTCAACTGATATGTAACCCTATATGTATGGCTTTATTATTGATTAATAGAATGTGTGCTGAGTGCAAGAACTCTCCAGGTTGAGTTGGTCTCACCTAAGAGTTTCACATTTCTTCCAGATTTTATCCCTCCTTAATTTTAACTTTGTGTCACACTTAAAATTTGAATTTTCATTTCCCTCTAAATCTCTCACACTTGTGTACGTCAAGTGATGAAGGAAACGGAGTGATAGAGTCTAACAGAGCATGGCGGAAATTTGTGGCCAACTTGACATATCAATAACCTTTCTTCGAGACTCCTTTTCCAGCCAATAATAATTTCTAGGTGAAGTTGTGGCCTGGATAGACTACTCAAAATTCAATAGGCTAAAATCCCACGCTCCAGAGAAAAAGAAACCTCACTCAACAAAACCAAAGATTTCATGCATACCTCTTAAAGCTAAAACCATGGGAAAATGGCTCGAAATTCAACAAATAAAAAAATACTACCATCTTTGATAGATCCTTTGTTATATTTCCTTATAAACACACCAAAAAATGTTAAGTTTTTCTCAGATATTAAAGCATTGTTAAAATGGCTTTCACACGTCTCCATTTTGTCACCCTTCAAAATCAGGGATCCCCATAGTGACCATACAAAGGAAAATGGAAACATCAATGGAGTTCCCGCACTACGAGGTGACAATCAATATAAATCTTTGAATTTAATTTGATTATCAATTTTGAGAATATTTATAAATCAGAGGGATATGTGATTACTTCACTCTTATTTATCATATTTCAAAATATTCTTTAAATTATTAATTAAAATAAGAAAAGCTAACACAAATACCTTACAATATTGGGTAATGTGGTTACCAAATGATATGAATATGAATATTTGTATTCTTCTCTTTTTGTACTAAGAGGCGCATTCTACAACCTAGTATGGGGGAAATGTGTAAGTATGTATATATGTGCTCAAAATATACCTTATCATATACCTTGAATTTGAATGGATCATAAATTTTCCTTCCAAAAAAGTTACCACTTTAAAATAAAAAATTATGTAAAATTTTAAACATCTTTACTCTTTACTAAATTTAAAATTGTTTCTTAAATCAAAGGAAAAAGGTTAATGTAACAAAAAAATGAAAAAAATCCTTATTAAAATGGCTCCAAAATATTTTAATATTTCATTTAATTAATTTTTTATAAGATGAATCTTTAAAAAGAAAAACCATCTCTTATGGATATATTAAAACTTTTAAAGGCATAAAATATTTGCACATGAAAGTTGTAATAAAAATTGTAATATTTGAAAATATTAGTTTGATGTAATGTTATTATACATCATTAAATCTAATATTGATATTAAAAATTTAGTATTATTAATGTTATTATTAAGAAATTTGATATTAACATTATTATATTTTAATATTAATATTATTAAATTTAATAATTGTGGATTAATATAATATAAAATTTGTTATATTATAATATATATTAATATATTAGGATATATATTAGCTCCAAATATATATGGGAGGGAAGAATAAAGAGTTTGAGTGATAGAGGTGGAGACATAGAGGGAGTGACAAGGGAGAGATGGAGTTAAAGTGAGGTTGAGAGAAGAGGAGTGAAGAAAGAGAGAAGAGAGGACAGAGAGGGTGATAGAAGTGTAAGAGAGAGAGAGAGGGAGACACAAAAATGGAGGGGGGAGAGAGATAAGGAGAGGATGAGGTAGATAGTGACATGGTTGGAGAGAGAGAGAGAGAGAGAGAGAGAGAGAGAGAGAATGATGGGGCTCAAGAGAAAGGGGGAGAGAGAGAGCGGAGAAAAAATAGAGGGAGAGAGAGATGGAGTTGGAGGAAAAGATAGGGAGGGAAGAAGAAATACATAAAGAGAGAAAGGTGGATAGAGAGGGAGTGACAAGGGAGAGATGGAGAGAGAGTGTGCATGTTTGGCGATGAGATAGAAAGATAAAGAAGGAGAGATTCAGAGAAGGATAGAGAATGAGAGAGGGAGGGAGATAGTGACAGAGTTGGAAGACAAAGAGAGAGAGAGAGAGAGAGAGAGAGAGAGAGAGAGAGAGAGAGATGAAGGAAGACATAAAGGACTTGAGAGAGAGAAGGAGAGAGGCATGGAGAGAGAAAGATGGAGTTAGAGGGGGGGAGAGAGGGAGGTAAGAATAAAGACATAGAGATAGAAATGTGGAGGGAGAGAGAGGGAGTGATAAGAGAGATGGAGAGGGAGGGAAGAGAGATAGAAGGGGAGACAGAGAGAGACAAGGGAAATAGAGAGAGAAAGGGAGATGGAGAGGGAGGGAGATATAGATAGATATGAAGAAACAATATGTATGTTTACAGGGTGATATAGAGAGACAAATAAGGAGAGCCCAAGGGAGATAGAGATATAGATGGAAGGTGGAAAGAGGGAAGAAGAGAGAGATAGAGAGAGGGAGGGAGGGAGAGATAGATAGATAGATATGAAGAGAGAGAGCATGTGTGTTTGGGGGGGTAAGATAGAGAGACAAAGAAGGAGAGATGGAGGGAGATATAGATATAGATGAAGGGGGAAGAGAAAGGGAAGAAGATTGCTTGCACTAAATGCATTGATTTCAGTGTAGATGTTGATTTCTAAACCTATTTTATTTCTTGCACTAGATGTGTTGATTTCTGTGTAGATGTTGATTTCTAATTATATTTGATTGCTTGCACTAGATGCATTGATTTCAATGTAGATGTTGATTTCTAATTCTATTTGATTGCTTGCACTAGATGCATTAAGTTTAGTAAAGATGTTAATTTCTAATCCTATTTGATTGCTTGCATTAGATGCATTGATTTCAATATAGATGTTGATTCCTCATCCTATTTGGTTGCTAGCAATATATACATTGATTTTAGTGTATTGAATTCTAATCCTATTTGATCGCTTTCATTAGATGCATTGATTTCAATATAGATGTTGATTTCTCATCCTATTTGATTGTTTGCATTAGATGCATTGATTTCAGTGAAGATGTCGATTTCTGATTTGATGTACCTAGATGTATGGTGTATACATTAATTTCAAGGTAATTAGATTAACATTGTGCATTGATTTCAGTGTAAGCACAAAAAAATTATTGATGACGTGCATTCATTTCTATGTTACAATAATTCAACCATAAATAAAATACTTGAATTTTCATCTCGAATAATTTTTTCACTTAATTGAAATATTTGCTTCTTGAAACTGTAAATTATTTGTAATTGACTACATTCTTATTATTCCCATTTTCCATCATTCAACATTGTTAGTCAGTTTTCATTCAAATGAGGTAATATAAAACAACTACCATTGAAACTTACTCAAGGTTTAACACTCTATACGTCACAACGATTGACTTTGGAGAAAGCTACTATTAATATTGGAAAGCAAGAGAGACAAGATATGACATTTACTACAATAGTGTGAGTTAAAGATTTGAATGGTCTACAATTTCAACCTCCCTTTTCACATGATCGATATGAAAATATAGAAAAATTAATAGGTGTGATAATAAGAATAGTAGAAGAAAATATTTTGAGATTGATCACAATAAAGACTAGTTGTAATTGACTACATTCTTATTATTCACATTTTCTATCATTCAACACTGTTACATTGTCACTTTGTATTCAAAAATTTTATTTCGTCAATATTCATCATTCAAGCTATTTACAACCTCTATCATCCCAAAAAACTGAGGTAATTAGGAAAATTTAAAATTAAAATGACCAGATTAATCTTAGACATATTTAACATATTTAAAATGATAAGAAGAATTAGATGTTCCACATATTTTTTGTGATCGCACATGACTGAAACTAGCTTAGATCCACATTAACCCCGGATTTATCAAGCACCGAGAAAGATCAAATTTCTCGAGGTACAAACCTTTCCTCAAGTTTTGCACTAAAAAAAGAGGTTTGCACCTCGAGAGATTTGATCCCTCATTGCCCTTGATAGATCCGGGGTTAAGATGGATCTAAGTTAATGGTTAATAAATTTGTTACTTTCACCCTTAAATCTGTCATTTCTAATGCTTTGTATATTTTATTTCATTTATTTGCATACCATATAAATTGTAATTACTTTCATTTACATCAAAAAATAAGGTTTTTGGATGTGAAGATGTTCTATAATTGTAAATGCATTATTACTTTATGTACATTGTAATTACTTTCTTTTACATCAAAAAATAAGGTTTTTGGATGTGAAGATGTTCTATAATTGTAATGCATTATTACTTTATGTACATAAATTAGTGATAATTTTGAATTCTTTATAAAGGGGATTTAAGTCTACAGTGAAGTTTAGCAACAAAACTCTACTCAATAGGGTTAGGAAGTTGAGAGCTTGATATATGTGTGAAAAGTTAGGAAATTGAGAGGTTGATATATGTGTGAAGATGTATGTGACGGTATGACAAAAACCTCATGTTTGTCTAACTTATTTCAAATATAGTAAAGATGTTGATTGTACACATGATCATATTACATAATTTATGCAAGTTGAATCATATCTAGGTAATTACAATAATGTTGTAACATTAATATTGTGGCAATTTCTATTAATAGGTATATATAGTTATCAAACTTCATGTCTCTATAATCACATAATATATCTCTCATTTATTTGATCATTTAAAATTATATAAAAAACAATTGTTTGTTGCATACTTGTTATGCTGTTTTGGGAAATTTCCAAAAAATTTATATTTATTTAAATATTTCCAATATGAACTGCATGTGAATTAATAATATATATAATTTACAGTTTTTTTTTGCAAACAAATATAAAATTTACAAATAACATCAAACAACTCAATCCAAACAAAAAATTATGAATAGAAACATCACCACTGCAATATTGCACTTATTATTGGAAGTGAAATTAATATACATATATACACTTCAGAAGGCAGTATTAAAAGAAATACACATCAAAAGCAAAAGTGTACACATAATGACTTCGATACATGGATGAGCGATTTCCCCAATCTAATGAACATTAATGATAGTTATCAAAACAACCGACAAGGCCGGTCTTCAAATGCTGCCGCATTTGGTCGAGCACTCCATCAGTCCATTGGAGTTTGGGACAATCACGAGCATCAAGCGCCTTCAAAGAGGTACAACGTTCAACACCTGGCAGCTCTCGTATCTCATGGCAACCGGAAACATACAGTCTTCGAAGCTTGTTGAGGGAAGCCAGCCCATTTATTCTCTTGAGCTTGTAACATTTAGAAGCCTTCAAGCTCTTCAAAGATTTCAACGCCTGAAGACTTGGCAGCTCCTCTACTTCTTCACACCCACTTATGTCCAGCTGTTCAAGTCTTGCCAGATCGGGGAGCCCTTCTATTTTCCTCAATGTATTGCAATAACTCAAGTCCACCGTTTTCAGAGTTTTTGGCATTGATCCAACCTTCACCAAATCTCTACAAAAGTAGATCTAGAGATGTTGAAGGTTGTGACAGACGCATTGACCACAGGATGCCTCCGATCTACTGGCCGCACCAAGCAATCTAGCGTTTCTTTGTGATATCATATTGATGGCCACTCTGAATGACAGTTCCTCCAACGGACAATTGCATACTCTTAAAACTTTGAGATTGTTCATCTTCTCAAGATCTTGCAATAAGGAAATTATCCCACAGTCCATTATGGTCAACTCTGTCAATTGATTCAACAATTGATAGGTGTTAGAGGTACTACACACCTACATGCGGACACTTAGTTAGAGCATGGGACTACATGCAAGATTCCTTCTGCATGATTTACTCCCTGATTTTCTCCTTCTTTAACTTTGCAACTGGCTAGTTCTTCTGCATGATTTACTCCCTGATTTGCTCCTCCTTTCACTCCGCAACTGGCTAGTTCTCTCCGGAACTTGTTTTAGGTGTTGAGTCCTCTCATTGATCACCACTATGGTGCATTACCTTAGGATCTTCACCCAGTAATGCGATATCATGAGCATTGTAACCTATTTTCTAATCAATCATTCTTTTGTTCTTTCGATTTTCTTTTACTGTTTTTGCTCTGCAAAGCTTTGTGTTCAACCTTTACTGGCTAGATTCATCTGTGCAGGTTTTCTAACACATTTACATGGTATCAGAGCCCACAGGTTGCTAGATAAAATGTGCACCAGTACTTTATTTTGCAGGTATTATAGCTTGGAGATCGAAGATCGATAGAAAAATGGAGTTTCCCAAAGCATCAATCCTAACACCGTACAACTATCATGAATGGAAGGACCAAATGGCTCGATACCTTCATCAGAAAGGGTTGTACAGGATTACCATGGCTGCAGAAGTGGAACCCACTTCAGCCATAGAGAAATCCAAGTACCTCAACCGCATGGATGAGGCCCACGGATCCATATGCATGTGCATCTCCCTAGAGTTGCAGTTTCATCTATCTGCCTGCAATACTCCCAATGAGATTTGGAAAAAGGTTGAAGAACTCTACGGGAAACAGGATGAGATGAAAGGACATCTGCTCGAAGTGGAGCTGCTGTCATTGGATCCACGGAACTATGACAGAATTCAAGACTTTTTCACCAAATATAATGATCTATTGCTGCAACTCAAGGGTTGTGGAATTGACAAATCCAAGGAGGAGAGTCGTCAAGTTCTCTCTATTATGTCAAAGCTCGGACCGGAATACTCTGTCTTTGTGTCTACATTTCATTCAGTAAGGCTCGCAACAGGTAAATCCTACACTATTCCTTCTCTCAAAGAGTTCATGGAGTCCCTTACTTTTGAGTAAGATAAACTCATTGGCATGGGGAAAATCAAACCTCCAAAAGCACATGCACTTGCTGTGCATGATGGCAGCCACAATAAAAATCACAGATCTTATTCAAATCAGAAAAATCAGCAGCAAAAGGACAAGGGAAAAGCGCATTCCCATCCAAAGAAGGAAGGGTACACCAAGCCCTTCAATGACTCCTCCGGCTCGAGAAATGAGAAAGGGAAGAAAGGAAACAAATGCACCTACTATCAAAGAGGATTCCATCTAGAATCCTCTTGCATGAAGAAAAAAATTGACCAAATGGTAGAAATCCTTCAGAATCACAACCTTGGGGACCACATCCCTCAGGGCGCCAAGAAGAAAACTAAGGATCGCCACATGGGAAAGGTAACAATTTTCATGCTTTAGTTGCAATTAATTCTTCCCCTGATGCATGGATTATAGATTTTGGTGCATCACATCATATGGCTGCTGCAAAGGAAGTCTATTCCTCTTTGAATGCATGCAAAGGACCTCCCATCCTCATGGGAGATGACTCACCTATTGGTGTCACCGGAAAAGGTAGAGTGGAACTTTTACACAGAAGCTTTGAAGATGTGCTTCATGTTCCAAAACTTTCGGTAAAACTGCTTTCAGTTTATTAGATCACTCATTCCGCGCTCGGAAAGAGAGTGGAATTCACTCCAGATGCAGTGAACATATATGGCCTACATAGCAGCTCCAAAATTGCAACCGGTGAGGTAAACACTGGAGCCAAACTGTATACATTTTCTGAATTTATTGAATCTGAATCCTCCTTATTGCTTACACATGCTAATGATAGCAGTAGGCTTTGGCACAAGAGGTTTGGTCACTTAAATTACAGGTATATGCAGCAGCTAAGCAAGCATGAGATGGTGGAAGGCTTGCCAAATATCAGTTTCTCCAAAGGAGTTTGTGAAGGGTGTGTCCTTGGCAAACATCTTAGAGAAAAGTTTGACACTGGCAAGACTCACAGAGCATCCTCTCCTCTAGATCTGATCCATAATGATCTCATGGGGCCTCTTCCTCATCCTTCCATCAACAAGGCAACGTATGTGCTCACATTTATTAATGATTTCTCACGGTATACTTGGGTGTATCTTCTTAAGGACAAATCTGAAGTTTTTGCACACTTTGAAGATTTCAAAGCACTAGTTGAGACACAGTCAGAGAGAAAGATAAAAGCCCTTCGTACAGACAATGGGGGGGAATATGTTAACACAACACTTTAGAACCTTTGCCTTCATTTTGACATATAGTTGCAGCACATAGTTCCATACACTCCGCAGCAAAACGGAGTTGCTGAGAGAAAGAACCGATCTCTCAAAGAGATGGCTTCCTGCATGCTGCATGCTAAGTCACTGCCTCATAAGCTATGGGCCGAAGCACTTAATTGTGCTAACTACATCTAGAATAGATCTCCTCATAGGTTTGTCAAGGATCAGACCCCCTTTGAGGCTTGGAGCGGCACTAAACTGAAGGTCACCCACTTCCGTGTTTTCGGCTCCCGAGCATGGGTCAGGATCCCCTCTGAAAAGAGGAAAGCTCTTGATCCACAGAGAATTGAGTGCATCTTTGTTGGATACCCTAATGGTGTGAAGGGATACTGACTCCTGATTTCCTCTACGGACAAGCTCATCATTGAGCGAAGTGTCAAATTTGAGGAAAGTCTCTCGCATGCACCTCAATCGCCGCATGCAAACACCTTTTATCTACCTCATGTCCGAGATGATGACTCAGTACACTCAGATGCAAATATAGAGCATGCAGATGCCGAGGTAGAGCATGCAGATGCAGAGACAGAGTCTTCAGATACAAATCTAGTGCATGCATATGATGATCCACATCCAAGCACAGATCAGGCTTCCCGCAGTGAATCAACTTCCCCTGTCATAAATCAGAGAACAAGGAGCTTACGTGAGATATATGCACAAGACCACCCAGCTGCTAGAAATGGTCTTGTGGGGGATAATTCTGATCTGCAGAGGACTAGCTTAGATTTTATTGAGCCTCCTCTTGCCCTCACTGCCACTAAACCATTGCCATCTTAGAATTTTCATTTGGTTCAGTCTTCTGATCCACAGTCTTATGTTGAGGCTGCTGGGCATCCATCTTGAGAGTCTGGCATGGAGGAGGAGTATAACTCCCTCCTTGAGAACTAGACCTAGGATCTAGTCCCCCTTCCTTCAGGAAGGAAACTTGTCCGATGCAAATGGGTCTACAAGACCAAGAGTGATGCAGATGGGCAAATCACCAAACAGAAAGCTAGGCTAGTAGCTAAAGGCTTCCAGCAAGTGCATGTCATTGATTATGATGAGACCTTTGCTCCAGTAGCAAAGATGGATTCCATACGCCTTGCACTTGCCATTGCAGCTGCCCAGGGGTGGGAAGTACATCAGATGGATGTGAAGAATGCCTTTCTTCACGGAGACCTATCTGAGGAGATCTACATGGAGCAGCCACATGGTTTCATTCAGGATTCATATTTGGTCTGCAGACTGAAGAAATCTCTCTACGGTCTTAAGTAGGCCCTGAGAGCTTGGTATGCGAAGATGGATTCTTTTCTCTTATCAAAAAACTTTGAAAGATGTAAGTCTGATCCGAATGTTTACATGGTCAGGACACACGATTCTCTTATTATCTTAGTTTTGTATGTGGATGATCTCCTAATCACCAACAGCTCGGCTTCAGCCATTGCTACAATCAAGAGGGCCTTGCATGATAGGTTCTTGATGACGGACATGGGTCCATTACACTTCTTTCTTGGTCTTAAGATCAGCCAGGATGCCATAGGCATCAAACTCTCTCAAGCTAAGTATGCAAGGGATCTCCTCGAGAGATTTCACATGACTAACTGCAAGCCATCACCGACTCCTTTTCTGTCTGGGGTCTGCCTTGAGGATGGAGGTGACACTCCATTAGTTGACAGTACTCTCTACCGACAGCTGGTGGGGAGCTTATTGTACCTCACCCACTCCAGACCAGATCTCTCATATGCAGTAAGGGCAGTTTCCAGATACATGCAGGAGCTGCATGAGCTACACTGGAATGCTGCCAAGCGCATCCTTCGATATGTGCAGGGCACCATCACCTTCGGGATTCACTATGCAGCAGGCACTGCATTGAATCTCCTTGGCTTCACTAATTCTGATTGGGCAGGCGACAGTATTGATCGCAAGTCCACCTCTAGATATTCACTCAGTCTAGGGTCTGGCCCTATCTGTTGGTCGAGCGAGAAGCAGGCTACTATTGCTCTCTCTTCAGCCAAGGCTGAGTACAGAGGAGTAGTCAACATCACCATTCAGGCTCTGTGGCTACAACACTTCCTCACTGAGTTGGGCGTCCAGTTCCACCAGCCCATTGTCATCTGGTGTGACAACTAGAGCACTCTCAAATTTTGCAGGGATCCAGTACAGCGGCAGCGGATGAAGCACATAGAGATCCATATGCACTACATCAGAGACTTAGTACATGATTGGGCCATTGATTTGTAGTTTTGTCCTTCAGGAGAACATACTGCAGACATCTTCACCAAGACATTCACTGAGCAGAAGTTTCGCTCTTTGCGCGATCGTCTTGGAGTGAAGGACACGGTTGCTTAGAAACTGTCTTTTCTTCCTCTTTTCTTTTGATTACATTGTATTTTGTTGGGGGGCTTTCCCCACAACGTTTTCCCTCTTTCCTCAATTTTAGTACAAGTTGCACTATATTTTGGGTGACCTTTGGCCTTAGTTGCTAGGGCCCATTTTCTATTTTTCCCCATAGTGGTGTTTAGGGGGGGTGTTGGAGGTACTACACATCTACATGCGGACACTTAGTTAGAGCATGGGACTACATGCAAGATTCCTTTTGCATGATTTACTCCCTGATTTGCTCCTTGTTTAACTCTGCAACTGGCTAGTTATTTTGCATTATTTACTCCCTGATTTGCTCCTCCTTTCACTCCACAACTGACTAGTTCTCTCCGGAACTTGTTGTAGGTGTTGAGTCCTCTCATTGATCACCACTATGGTGCATTACCTTGGGATCTTCACCTAGTAATTCTATATCATGAGCATTGTAACCTATTTTCTAATGAATCATTCTTTTGTTCTTTTGATTTTCTTTTAGTGTTTTTTCTCTGCAAAGCTGTGTGTTCAACCTTTACTAGCTAGATTCATCTGTGCAGGTTTTCTAACACATTTACAATAGGAACCAGATCGATTTGGCAGTTGAAAAGAACTTGTGGACAAACATTTCAAATTCGGAGAATCACGGAGCCACAATTTCTCCAAGTTATTAACCTGATTGAGACAAGGAGGTAGCTCTTCCAACCAATTACCTGCTAATATTAAGTTCGTTTTTGAACATAACATTAGATTATAAATTAACTCCTCCTTGATTCCTGCTCTTATGAGTACATCTTTGTAACAAGACGTAACCAAAATGAAGCTATTGGAACTAAGGACATCCCAAATTGGCAAAAGGGCATTCATTTGAACAACATTATCTATATCATCTAAAATGATAAGATATTTTAGACTTTTGGAAGATAAGATATGCTTTTTAAGTGTATGTATACCTTGCTCAACAATATCTATTTGCTCCTCCGATTGAGTCAGATCCTTGAGAAGTTTCCTCAGTAATGAAGTAGGAGAATTTTCTTTGACATCAAATATGAGGCATGATCCACTGTACTCTGATTCCTTTTTTTCAAGAATTCCTTGGCCAACTTTGTCTTTCCTATTCCGCCTGGACCCAAAATCCCCACAAACTTTGGCTTGCAGCCATGCATTGTCTCCCTGGCCATAACCCAATTGTAAATCTCGATAATACGAGGGCCCAGCCTCAAAGTTAGCCATTGACTTTGTAGTTGCGCCACCTGACTTTGTGGTTGCTCCCTAGGATGAAGGATGTCCCACACTGTCGTCCCAAATTCTTCTTTGAGAACATATTTCAATCGTCTTTTCTCACGTATATCCAACACGCATTCCACGACCTTACCCAATAACTCGTCTTTTCCGCTGAATGGCAGAGAGTAAAACAACCAGTGAGAAACGCCTAAAGTTTATCAATCTAAGTGCTGAATGGCAGAGAGTAAAACAACCAGTGAGAAACGCCTAAAGTTTATCAATCTAAGTGTTGAATGGCAGAGAGTAAAACAACCAGTGAGAAACGCCTGAAGTTTATCTATCTAAGTGCTAAGTTTATCAATCTAAGTGTTCAATGAATTTATGTGGATAGATTTTTGGAATATTTTAAAATCTGATTTTCAAAGAGATTATACAATGGATTTCTCTAGATTATCATAATCTCAAATATTCTTGAAATCTGAATATCTCAAAATGTGATTTTCAGGAGAGGTTATACAATTGATCTCTCTGGATTATCAGATTCCAGAAAAAATTATACAATTGATCTCTCAACACTTTCAAATTCCAAAATATTCTTGAAATTTGCAATAACCAGACTGCAATCTAACAAAATAAAAGCTAATATAATTGATATTACAGACATTTACAATGGAGATAATGTTAAAATATAACCAAATAAAATCTAATACAATTTTGAATAAAGGGATTTTTTTTTGTCAATACGAAAAAGCATAATTTGTATATTAATATCAGATATTGAAGATAACAGATGCCTTCAAATGTTTCACAATATAAGAGAAACCTGTTGTGATGCCAAAAAGTATGCCAGCCAAGAGTTGGCACTTACAAAAATATATAAAGAGAAATAAATTGTCCATAGCCCATATACATAACCAGATATGAAATGCTTGCATGACAAAGATGCATGCCAAATCAGAAAACAAAAATGTTAAGTAGATGCCATCAGAAGGTAATCTATACCATCAAGCTGTCTTTACAGTGTAGATTAGCAGCATTCATCTCCCTAGATGATTAAAAGCAAAAAAAAAAACCATTAGTAGCAAGCAGTATTACAAAAAATATACAAAAAGGAGAGACAATGGAGAAAATTTAGCTGGGGAAAGGGAAGTCTTCAATATCAATGACCTTCTGTCCCAGGATAATTTCTAAGTGCATTTTTCCAGTGTTTCCATTTAAGCCTCTCTTCGATAGTTCATCTGCATCCATATTCTATACCCTGTCAACATGCCTCATAGTGGAGTTAGTGGAGTTGCTGAGTTGCTTCCATAGAAGATCGATCCTCTTCAGCCATCCAAGTAATAATGGATTTGAGATGTTTGCAAATCTCATTATATGATAGATAATAACTTTTGAATCTCCATGGATATGAATAAAGAGAATATCCAGTAAATTTGTGAACCATAGAAGGTCCCATAAAACCATTACCTCAGCCTTTGTATTAGTGCCACTACCTCCTCCCCATAAACTTGTGAATGTCAATTGCTCGAGATGACAAGCCAACACCCACAACCACGTGTGTCGTTGCAATATAACAAAATAAAATCTAATGCAATTGAAAATGAAGGGAGAGGAGAGGTATATCAGTAGGAGGTCCTTACCCATTACACTTCTTCAGCTCGAGACCACTTATTAGTGCTACATCAGAAAGAGCGTCTCTCCAATTCTTTATGGTCTGGGAATTTGCTCGTCACTTCTCTTCATGGTCGGACAGGGCTTTTGCGTACTCTCCAGTTTTACCTTTACCCGTCCCGCGGACGACACAAGGCTCGACGTCGTAAAATACGGGAATAATAATATCCTGACAAGATTTGCACTTCTTCGACATCTGCTCCAGCTCATTCAGACACCAAATTGATTGCGCATACCTTGGTGAGAAAATGACATATGGATAGAGGCGGTTTCAATAGCCTGCTTTATTTGATAATGAACATCGTGTCCAACCTGCATTTCAGGTTCGTCCAGAAATACTTGGAATCCACAGGCAACAAGAGAACGATACAGGCCGGTGGCAAAGATGACCTTGGTATCAGGACCACGATGAGAAATGAAAACATCGTAGTCGGGATAAGACGCCCTAATACTGGGGGAAACTGGTGGAGTGGGCTCGCGAGGGAAGAAGGGCAGGCAAGTCCGACAGGAAAGAAGGCAATCATAGAAGGTGGGACTAGAATTGGATGAAGCACAACAATTCTCACAAATGGTGATGGTATTTTTGCTTTCCATTGGATGAATCGAATGATTCGATAGACAGAAATAATAAGAAGGATAAGGCGGGCAAGGGTAAATCAATGGGCAGGCACTTTTATGCGAAGGGAACTGCCAGCAAGCTCTTGCATGGGCCGGCTCCTCTGCTTTCTGTAGTTCTAATAGGTGAATGAATAAAGAATGAAGATTATACAGTTATACATTGACCAAGAAAAGAATATAACTAACAGTAAAACTGAATGCACACACAAGAAACAACACAGGATTTACGTGGTAAAACCCTGACAGAGTGTCAAGGAAACATCCACGGGGCAAGGGATTGGAATCTCTATTAATTCAACAATGATTCTCCACAATTACATTTCTCGGGCATTCACTAGTTTTATACAAGCCTCCTTCGTTACATAACTGTTATTTCGGTATAAAACTAACTAGTTACATTTTTACCCAAATTTACATAATTCGTTGTCAAACTTCCAACAAAATCCACCTTGACAACAATTTTCCTAATCCCTTGCCCATGCCCATTCATCATCTTTTTTGCAAGCCAAGAGAAGCCAAAGACCATCGCAACTTCTCTACTGTAACTGGCTTTGTGAATATGTCTACACAATTCTCTCGTGTATGGACTTTTTGAAGAGCTACTTTTCTGCCATCGATCACATGTCTCAGAAAATGATACCTTAGATCAATGTGCTTGGTTCTGTTGTGATAAGCAGGATTTGTAGCCAAGTGAGTAGCACTTTGACTGTCACAAAGTACATTCACTTTCTCCTACGTCCTTCCAATCTCATCGAGCAGACCCTTTAACCAGATTGCTTCTTCACTGGCATCTGAAGCAACTATATATTCAGCTTCGGTAGTGGACAACGCAATTGTTTCTTGAAGCTTTGACATCCAACTAATTTCTCCACCTGCAAGAGTAAAGACATAACCTGTAGTAGATCTTCTTTTGTCCAAATCACCTGCATAGTCAACATCTACATATCTGCAGACTGATCCTTCACTACCATTAAAGATGATGCAATGGCCACTTATGCCTCTTAGATATCGAAGCACCCATTTCACTGGTTGCCAATGTTCTTTACCTGGATTTGCCATGAACCTGCTGACAACTCCAACTGCATGTGAAATGTCAGGTCTTGTAGATACCATCACATACATTAAGTTGCCTACAACATTTGCATATGGTACATGAGACATATACTGCTTTTCTTCATCAGTTCTAGGACTCAAAACTGAAGAAAGCTTAAAATGGGAAGCTAGTGGAACATTAACAGGTTTCACATTGTTCATAGAGAACTTTTCAAGTACTTTCTCCACATACTTCTGTTGTGATAACCAAAGCTTACCATTTTTCTTGTCTTTGTGTATCTCCATGCCCAAGATATGTTTTGCTGCTCCAAGATCCTTCATATCAAACGTCTTAGAGAGCTGAGCCTTTAACCTGTTGATCTCTTCCATGCTTTTGCTTGCAATAAGCATATCGTCAACATACAAAGCTAAGATAATGAATATGCCATTGAAACTTTTGAAGTATACACAATGATCATACTCACTTCTTATAAAGTTCTGGCTCACCATGAAGGAATCAAACTTCTTGTACCATTGTCTCAGAGACTGCCTCAGACCATACAATGATTTCCTGAGCTTGCAAACTAATCTTCTGCTGCGACCTTGTACAAAACCTTTTGGCTGTTCCATATATATCTCTTCATTCAAATCACCATGTAGAAATGTTGTTTTAACATCTAACTGTTCTAACTCAAGATTAAGTAACGCAGTTAGTGCCAACACAGTACGAATAGAAACAAGTTTTACAACTGGAGAAAAAATCTCATGAAAGTCTATACCTTCAACCTGAGAATACCCTTTTGCTACCAGTCTTGCCTTATACCTTTCGATACTTCCATCAACTTTCCGTTTCAGTTTGAAGACCCACTTGCATCCAACAACACTTCTCCCTTCAGGAAGCTCTACAAGATCCCAGGTATTGTTCTTGGCTAAGGAATCCATTTCTTCTTCCATAGTCGTTTTCCATTTTTCGCTATCTGTATCATCTACTGCTTCCTGATAACAAGAAGGTTCCCCATCTTCAGTAATCAAAGCAAAAGATGAAGCAGAATCTTCATACCTTTTGGGAGTTTTTCTTTCCCTTGTAGACCTTCTTAGAGTGACTGGTTGCTGAACTGGTTCAGAAGCTTCAACGACTTCCTTTGTGTCTTCAACACCTTTTTCTCCAGAAGTCTCTCCTTCCTTTTGACTGTCACTGAAAGGTCTAGCCTCCAACTGAACTCGTTGATTTGGCGATACCTGTTCCTGTTCAATTCTTTCAACATTTGATTTTAAAAGAGAAGATTCATCAAATGTTACATCTCTACTAATGACTATCTTCCGCAATGTAGGATCCCACAACCTGTATCCTTTCACTGCATAGTCATACCCAACAAAGACATAACATTTCGATTTTGGATCTAATTTTGAACGTTGATTTTTAGGAATAAGAGAATAAGCATCACAGCCAAATATCCTCAAATGTGAATAATCACAACACTGACCTGTCCAAACTTCTTCAGGAATTTTACATTTATTTGCTACTGAAGGTGATATGTTAACTAAATAACAAGCAATAGATACTGCTTCTGCCAACAACTCCTTTTGCAAGTTAGCATTGTTGATCATGCTTCTGGCTCTTTCCATAAGAGTCTGATTCATACGCTCAACAACACCATTTTGCTGAGGAGTATAAACAACAGTTTTGTGTCTAATAATTCCCTCATCCTTACAGTATTGTTCAAATTCAATTGAAGTGAACTCACCACCATTGTCAGTTCTTAAACATTTAATAGATTTTCCTGTTCTTTTCTCTACCATTGCTTTAAATTGTTTAAAGACATTGAATACATCAGCTTTCTTTTTTAGCATAAAGACCCAAACTTTACGGGAGAAATCATCAATAAACGTTAAAAAATATAGAGCACCTCCATATGACACAACAGGGGATGGTCCCCACAGATCAGAATGAATATAGTCTAAAATATCTTTACTATTATGATTTCCAACTTTAAATCTTTGTTTACACTGTTTTCCATACACACAATGTTTACAAAAATCTAACTTCAAGGATTTCAGATCAGGAAGAGATTTACATTTCATCAGTATCTGAAGTCCTCTCTCGCTCATATGACCTAATCGCTGATGCCATAGACGAGTACCTGCTTCTTCCTTTTCTGACGCAACTACTGCTTCACTGACCTGAGTACTTCCTTTTAACTTGTAAAGATTTCCGACCTTTTCTGCTTTCATAACCACTAGGGCTCCTTTAAAGACTTTCAAGACGCCATCCTGACCTGTAAACTTATAACCATCTGAATCCAACACTCCCAAAGAAATCAATTTTTTCTTCAAATCAGGTACATGTCTAACACTAGTTAATGTTCTAACTGTGTTATCATACATCTTAATCCTGATATTTCCCATCCCAACAGTCTGACATGACACATTATTACCCATAAACACAGAACTACCATTTACATTTTCATACGAAGTAAACCAATTTCTATGTGGGCACATGTGATGAGAAGCACCAGAGTCTAACAGCCAGCTTTCTAAACCCTGAGAGACATTACATTCAGGTGAAGTTTCATCTATCATACATAATTCTTCAGCAGATAAAACTTCGTCTATCATACCTGAATTGACCTGATTCGCTTCCTTCTTCAGGTTATCAGATTCTTTTCGTTTCCAACAGTCTTTCTTCAAGTGTCCAATTTTATTGCAGTGCCAACATTTTGCCTTACACTTCTTTCCCTTCGATTTAGATCTGGAAGACCCCCTTGGTTTTTCTCCTCTTTCCTTTGACCGTCCTCTAGCTATCATGGCCTCTGATGCAGCTGTTTCAGTACTGGATTTCCTTCGTAATTCTTCAGACAAAAGAGCTCCCACAACTGATTCAAATTTCAAAGAATCAGCAGTACTCACGCTGATTGAAGTTACGAAGTGATCCCATGATTCGGGCAGAGAACACAATAAGGTTATGGCTTTATCTTCTTCCTGAATTTTAATTTCCATATCTGTTAATTGGCATATAAGTATATTAAAAGCATTCAAATGTTCTGCAACTTTTGAACCCTCTTTCATTCGAAGACTGTACAACTGTCTTTTCAGATAAATTCTGTTGGTTAATGACTTTGTCATATAGAGTTTTTCTAGCTTTTCCCATAATCCTGAAGCTGTACTCTCTTCAACAATGTTGAAGAGAACTCATCTGCCAGGTATAACCTGATGGTACTGAGAGCTCGGGCATCCAAGTCCTCCCAGTCTGAATCAGTCATGGTTGCAGGTTTCTTAGTTTTCCCATCCAATGCCTTGTGCAACCCTTGTTGCACAAGCAGATCCCTAACCTTCAGTTTCCAAAGAGCAAAATTGCTCTTTCTGGTGAATTTCTCCACCTCGAATTTCACATTCGACATCTTGGCCATTTTGTTCTTCTCCTAGGGTTTCAGTCTTTCAGCTAGGGTTTATATTTCCTTATTTCTCCAAGAAAGTTTTTTTCTTCAACTAGGGTTTATATTTCCTTATTTCTCCAAAAAAATTTCAATTTAAATAGAAAAAAACCCTTTAAAAAAAAAAAAACTTTTTTCCTTTCCTTCAAAAAAAAACTCTGTCTTTTTTTTTTCCCTTCAATTTACACACATCCACCCCTTTATTTTCAGAATTTCTTCAATTTACACACATCCACCCTTTTATTTTCACAACTTTCTGAGAAAAAAAAAATTCTGAGACAAAAAATTTCTTTTAGAAAATACCCAGATCCACGTTTGCTGATCAGGCTCTGGCAGCACGCAGAGCAGAGGGTCTTCTCCAGCACGCAGGGCAGAGGGTCTTCTTCAGCATGCACTTCACAGATCCACGTTTGCTGATCAGGCTCTGGCAGCACGCAGAGCAGAGGATCTTCTCCAGCACGCAGGGCAGAGTCTTCTCCAGCACGTAGGGCAGAGGGTGTTCTTCAGCACGCACTTCACAGACACCCTCCCTTCCTCACGCAGAGAATACACGCACAAGCAGAGGGTTTGTGGCTTTGGTCTTCACCGTTCCAGACTAACACACAACAAAACCACGCTTCACTCCTTCCATGCAGCAATGGAGTTCTGGTAGCAATTTCACGCCTTCCACGCAGCAATGGGCTTTTCTCCAGCAACTGTCTTCCTCTACAGCGGCAGGCTCACGCACAGCAATGGCCTCACGCGGTTATGATATTCTTAATGCACAGCAATGGCCTCACACTGGTCTTCATGTAGGTCTGACAACTTTTTTTCCTCAGACTATTCACGAAGGTCTGGCAGCTTTTTTTCCTCAGACTATTCACGCAGGTCTGGCAGCTTTTTTTCCTCAGACTATTTTTCTTGCATGCAGAGGTCAATCTTCACGCAGGTCTGGCAGCGTATTATTCTTGCACACAGACTATTTTTCTTGCACGCAGAGGGCACGCAGGGGTCACAGTCCTCCCAGCGTATTTTATTCTTGCACGCAGAGGTGTTCTAGACTCCTCGTTCCACGCTCTTTCTTCCCAGCACGCAGCAACTCAAGTAACCTCACTCTGATACCATTTGTAGTTCTAATAGGTGAATGAATAAAGAATGAAGATTATACAGTTATACATTGACCAAGAAAAGAATATAACTAACAGTAAAACTGAATGCACACACAAGAAACAACACAGGATTTACATGGTAAAACCTTGACGGAGTGTCAAGGAAACATCCACGGGGCAAGGGATTGGAATCTCTATTAATTCAACAATGATTCTCCATGATTACATTTCTTGAGCATTCACTAGTTTTATACAAGCCTCCTCCGTTACATAACTACTATTTCAGTATAAAACTAACTAGTTACATTTTTACTCAAATTTACATAATTCGTTGTCAAACTTCCAACACTTTCAGATCCGACCTTCTTCGAAGAGAAAGGAACAAATGCTAAAGAGTTGTAGAGAGATCCACAGAACACGAAAGCATAAACAACACACGAAACTCTCTTTATAGTTCAGTGTTTATAGTGTTTAATATTTAGTGATTTTGTTTTCAGTGTAATTTTATGATATTGGCTGCCGTGTGCGTTGAACTAACTCGATTATAGCTTTTAGATTTTTTTTTTAAATACAAGGGATTGACAAAATGAATTATTTGAGTAAATTGGATCTCAAGAAAATAATGGAAATTTTTGTAAGTTTGAGTTGCAAAAGTATGATGTGTAATATTATTTATCCATTATCAAATGAAATAGAAACTCATTCTAAAACCCACTATGATGTATAACATTATCCTAATATTTTTTTATAATATTAAATTCATTTCCACACCATTAATTCAAACACTGTTACAACTGTAAATTATTTTGGTAAAAAAATATAGATGCTAATTTTCACTTTCACAACGCCTATTCCAAAAGACTGTCGATTTTCTACTTTGCGAAGTAGATAGGCTACTATAGACGGACAATAATGGACAGTAAGGCTACTGGTGGACAGAAATATCTACATCATGACAGATGTTTCTGCTAGACATTAATGTTAGATTCAATGTATATGTTTGTTTATAGAGATAAGTCAAGATGACATATCTCACAATTCCACCGGTGGACTGAAATGTCTGCATTACGACAGATGCTTTGGTGCTTCCTATATTGGTTAAATATTGGTGTTGTCTACCGATAGTTATATATTTTTTTTGGAGGGTTGATTTTTTTGTGAAAATAAATTTAAAAAAAATAAAATGTTGAAGTGTTTGAATAGATTTTTTTAAGATGGAAATAAATTTAATATTATTAAAATTATCAAAAACTTTTTATATATTTAAAATTTTAAAATTTAATACTTATAACTAACATTTTAAAAAATTTCTACCAAATTTTATCATAATCTTATCAAAATTACTGTATTATAAACTATTTTAAAAAATTTCTACCAAATTTTATCATAATCTTATCAAAATTACTGTATTATAAACTATTCTATAACTTTTTTTAGGCTACACATTAAATATTTCAATCTACCACAAAAATCCCAACAAAATATATTTTAGGATCTAGATAATATATATTTTAATACATATTCTAACAACAGTGCACATGTTGTAAATAAATTCTGCAGTGTCACCCATCATGTGAAGTCAATATAAATGAATATTTCGAGGCTCGTCTGTCTTTAAAGACGTGCATGTCTTCTGTCATACACGATGGTTCCTCCACGGCATTCTTAGTCCTATGGTCAAACGCGGTATATTTATGAGCCGTCATCCACAGTGACGTATCAGATTTTATCACTCAGTATTCGAAAGTGCCGTATCAGTTTTTATCACTCTGTATCGTGTAGATTTTATCACTCAGTATTCGAAAATGCCGTATCAGTTTTTATCACTCTGTATTGTGGAATTTCAAATCCTCTTTGCCTTTCAAATGAAAATTTGATGATGGTTTTGTAAATTTTATGCATTTCATTTTAAGTTTTATCTAAGTTTGAGTGTAAATTTTTCTGTATGGAAATTATCTTTGTAATCATTTTTATATCTCAATTTTTATTACTCTATTTCTGAAAAATTCATTTTAGCATTTTTTAATAAAATTTTTATTTAATATACACTTGTTAATAAAGCACATTTTTTATAACCATTAATCCTTAAAAAGTTAAATGAATTTCAAGATGAAATGAAGAGCACTTCAAATTTGAAAGTTGCTCACCACACCTTGGAAGGAATCCTAGAACACTCAATATTTTTTAGGTTTTTACAACGGGAAGTTACAATTTCAAGAAATCCCTACCTAATTTAAAGCAAAATTAACAAAAATAAATAAATAAATAAAATATGGCTAGGGAAAAAAAAGTTCTTACTACTTTAAACTGCTAAATTAACCTACTTAAAAATCATGAATAAATAAAAAATCAACATCAAATTTTTTCAATTAAATCTCATCGCATCACTGTAAAATAAATATATTTTGTGTATATAATCGTTTAATAACAAACTCGGAAAGAGGCATGGAAAAAAAAGCTTCTGTCATGTTTATAATCATTTAATAACAAACTCGGAAAAGGGCATGGAAAAAAATAACTTGAGTTTATTTTATTCACCTTATTTTATGATAAATATAAAGGCATGTTCGCAACAAAATTAACTTAATCTTTGAAATTTAAATGACCATTTATTTTTTTATTTTATTTTATTTACCCTTATTTTATAATAAATATAAGTTAACATTCAAAATTGAAATGACCATTTATCTAAACATTTATTCAAGCAATAATGTGTCTTTTTTATATTTGTATTATACATGTTTTGCATTGTACATTTATTTAGGGAACCATTTATTTCCGCAGACGATAAATAAATATAAGAAGTTTTGTTCTTCTTAGATTCAAGATCCAAGATTAAAAAGAAGAACGATAAGTTTAACCACATTACAACATAAAGCAACTTTAAAGTTTAGAAAAGAGTGTGGTTCAAATGAGTCAGATAATTTATATTATGAATGGTGCAGAATCGAGATAATGTTGGAATAAAACACCATAATAAAGTCATGAGAAAAACTCTTGAAATTATAACCTAAAAAATCAGGAAAGCTAGTGTACTAGTGACAATGGCTTTGTGAATGGAAGCATTGATTCATTGAGTAATTTCTGAAGTAGTGGAGATCGATTCAAACTAACCTTTCCCGTTACTGAAGTCCCATCATTGAATTAAACCCTAGGGTGAAAAACAACAAATCCTTTGTGAAAATATGATTTTATTAAGAAATTGCAGCTATAATATGATCTTTGTATATATCAATCTCAAATTCGCATCAACACCATCCCAACTAACGAAACAAAATATGATCATGAAATATATGGTCTAGCAGAACCCAGATGAAAGATACACCAAATGAATGAATATGCTACATGCCCGACATGGACGGAATTCACAAAACAACCATCTTTACTTTCACAACAAAGTCTTCTCTTCTTCAATATTCCAAGTTTACTGAAATGGATGGTCCCTCACTCTGCCCACACTCTTCAAACTTCCTCTGAAAACACTAACGGATTTCTATATATAAAAAATCCAGAACACAACATCTTTTCTACCTTTTGTATCCATTTAGGCTTTCGTAGAATTTAATGTAAAGAAACACTAATTTACTTTGGGGGCTAAATACCCTGCTAATATCTCAGTTAAGAGCACATAAATTCATTAAATCTGCAGCATATAACTGCATTTTTATTACCAGGGTCCAATCTCACCATTTTTGAAGACTTTTCCTATCATATTATCAAACTGAGAATTGAGAATATGGAAACGGGAACTTAACACGGTCACGCTTGGAAGGTAGGTTAGAAAATAATTTATTAGCAGAATGATATTCTATATGTTCTATGGTGATATTTATTTAATTAGTACCTACTATGCGCTTCAACCAGGTACCATAAATTATGATATGTTGAATTTGAATTTGAACGTCAGTTTGACAGATTATCCATCTATGAGCCCCGTCAAACTTGACGTTGAAAAAAAATTATCACTGGTCAAATACGTTCTGAAACATCAAATACGTCCTGAAGAACGTCAAATTCCAAGCTTGAGCCTACCCACCCATTATGTTCGCATTTTCCAGATTCAAGTTCAACTTCCAGATTCTAATTATGTTCATTGGAAGGCTACAGAACCTGGAGGCTGAAACTTAGTAGAGCATCGACACAATTTGAGAACAAATTAGAGACCACCTGCACAATTTGAGAATATAATTTGTTTGGTGGTTCTTAAGCTTCTTGCAAGTAGATTCCGCTAGAGGTAGGTGGTTTTTGTGCTTGATTCTTTTGTGTTTTTGTCCAAAAGTTTCAAGTATATAATGCATTATTGAAATAGTGGCTCCATTGAATATATTTATAGTGATTCTTTTAGAAGTCCAGCAAATGTTCTTTATGGACCTCCGGGGTCTTAGTTCTATCCGTCATTTAATACATGCACCTACACTTGATCAGTGTACAACACAACACAATACATACTCCTACATCTAGTGTACACTACAACATAATACATACACCTACACCCGATGTACAACACCATACATATACCTACACAGAGTACAACACAACGAATACAAATGTCATGATACCACAACTACACAATGCACATTCATAGTACCGCATGCCCGCAACACAACATGTACGACATGCACACTATACCACATGTACACCAGCACCATATGTGCAACATGTACATATTACCACCTATACAAAACACCACTTGCACAACATCACATGTACACGGCACCACCTACACAATGTGTACACAACACCACATGTACATTGTACCACCTGTACAATATGTACACAATGCCAGATGTACACAACAACACATGCACATTTGCACGACACCACATGTACACAACACCATATGCACAACATGTACACAACACCACCTGCACAAATCACCACATGTACAACATGTACACGACACAACATTCTCACAACGACACTTGTACAATCATGAAAAAAACACCATATGTACATAGTGTTAGGGTACTATAATATAGGTAATCTAAGTCTGTCTGCCCAGTTATTTATTTTGGGAATATGCTTGTAAAGTTTACCCTATAAATTCACCATGTATTATAGTCTAAATTGTTTTTGTACTAAGGTCTCAAAATTGCTCAAGTCATTATAAATATGTGTGTCAAAAGGGGTTCATTAGTCTTGATTTGAATTGTAAGGTCCCTAAGTGGTCACCAATGAGTTGTCATGGATGCCTTATCATGAGTGAATGTTGGCACTGTTGTCAATCAGACTAGCATGAATGTGTGATGCAGTGTATGGTTAAGAATGATTCCTATGGTAGCTGCAGGTTTCATGTAAAAGATCTTCATGGTTGTCTATTTTCAGCTACCCAAATAGAAAATGAGAAGATAGGTTTGCAGCCATTTTCCAAGTAGTAGAAGGACTCAAAGTCTACATTGGACCCTCTTCATTGTAAAGTACTTAAAAGAAACTTTCCAATGGTATATCTAGTTCTTCAAACTAACTTCCAGATCAAAAGATAGAGCCAATTGAATTTTACTCTTCCAAACCAGGAAAATAAGGGAAAATGCCTAAATATGAGTCTCGGATCCTGCATATTGGAGATTTAGAGAGGCAAGCAAAAGAGGTTGGAGCAAAACAAATCAGCCATCAACGATTGCCAATATCGTATATCGGTGATTAGAGGTCTGATAAAAAACGAAACATAACATACAGATTAGTGAAGTGGCACATCAGCGGGGTTCAAATGACGAATCGACAGTCAGCGGGGTCCTTTGCAGATTGTGTATCACAATCGGAAATTGGCGATCGCATGTAGCAGGGGTGACATCTTTTAAAAGTTGTGATAATGCGAAGTTGCGATATGTGATTAAATTGTCGGGAAATTCCTTCAGTGTTAAAGCACCGGCGAGGCCCGAAACAAGTTTTACAAAGGATTTCATTGACAAACCAGAGCATTTTCAGTCCTTTTCTCTCTCCTCCAAAGAGACACGTGGTGAGCAGCGATTGGTTCCGATATGCTACGTGGTAGCTGACGTAATCATGGCATGGTTGTACGATGGACACGTGGCATGCAAATACAACACTTTCAGGGATCATAAGAGGCGAAAAAAGGGTGATAGGTGTCACCATTGATAGGGCGACACATGGAATAGGGTGATGTTGGATCACAAATCGACGATCGGAGGTTAAGCAATGTCGTTGTATCAAATAAGAACCTCCGATGAAAAAATGTCTATAGAGGAGTTCCGATGAGGGGGTTGGCCCATGGTTATAAAAAGCTCAAAGGACCGAGGTCTACTAGTACAATGAAGACAACATAAATTTATGTTTTATATGTTAAAATCATAAAGTTGGGTGGAAACTGTTAACAAGGTTTTATATGATAAAACCTCACGCAGGCTCTCCCTCATTCCCTCTCCACGTGGATCGGGCCACGTCACTCATTGGAGATCGCAAGTCTTGAGGGGTGTAACAAAGTGCATCGTTATGAAATCACCGAGCTCCAAGTTCCTATATTTAAAGGGCCCAGATGCATATATGTTGTGGTCTCCTGTATCTCACGTTTGGACCGTTTTTAATGTTATATTAAAATTAATTGGCTTTCATCCCAACCACTAGGTTTGTCCCCTAAAAAGGCTTTGGGCCTAAGTCTCTAGGTCTTGGTCATTCAGATTCCACCTAAGCCCCGAGGGCTAGGCATATTGGAAAATTTATATCCCCCATAATTCAAAGTGGCACACAACTAAAAACTTTGATTGCATTAATCGGATATGGAAATAAGTAGTCAGGTGGTATAACAAAATAAACACCAAAGGAACACAGTATAAGAGACGAAGAAGTATCATGGCATTGGAAGTGATGTGGAACTTCTTCGATAAACCATGCAGAAGTGTCAACAAATGTATGGTTTGACAACTATTTAAACGTAGAAAAGAGAGGATAGTGGTTTGGAATGCATAGTCAACAAGTCTCTACAAGAATAACTAAAACCACTCCAGTTTTAAAAGAATAGGATTGGAAATATTGAACCAATTTCCAGGTTTAGAGGCTAGTGATTTTCCAGTAGAATTGAGAACAATGAAGGAGCAGTTTTGATGAATTATTATAGCAGGACCTGTTATGATAGCAAAAATGCTAAAACTTAAGTTAGGGACCTGTTCTACTTTCAAGGGAAACAGTTAACCAGATACTTTTTTGGCCTGATTGCAAGCATATTTTCATATCTTTGGTCTAGGATATACATAATATATTTTAAAGTTTCTTTTTCATACATGAACTTGAGAGATATTAAAAATATCTTTGTTTCCATAATGTAGTGACTATTATTTTTAAAATTGTTATGTAAAGCACTATATAAACGATTTCTGAAGATGTAAACAAGGTTGGATCTTGTATGAAGAAAAGGGCTCTACATTGGTGTAAGCCGTGGATTGGACTCCAAGTGATCAATTTGCAGAAATATAGAGAGTTTTGTTCCAGGATTCCCTTGCCAGACAGTTGTGATGTGCTTTTTATGTTAAATTGTTTATTTTCTCAATTTGCATATGTTTTTCCCTCTTTATTGTTGCAAGAAGATTAAGGGTCAAAATTTCTTAAGTGTACTCTGCTCTGGCTTGTTAGCGATATCAATGTTTTATTTTTGGTACTAAATATAAAATTCATCCCATTATTCTCTATATTTAATTGAACTCAAATCATATTCATCCTACTCACCCCACAAATACTCTAAGAGATTCAAAAATTTTCCTATCCTGCCCTGTTAAAGCTGCTCTGTCATTTTGTGATTGATTACCCAAAGGTTCATGACTCCATGCCCAATGGAATTTTCCTACATCTTTCAACCAAACCTTTGAAAAACCCATCTCGAACTCAAATAGCTAGACTAAAATATGAAGCAGAAATCTAAATCATATAGAGAGATCCCTCTCTAAAGCTGAAAGGGCTAGATCCCAACTTTAAAATTGGTTTTGTGGTTACCTTTGTAGTTTTATTCCTCGGCCTATGGAAATTAGAGTGATAATATCCTGGCGAACACACTGAGGAATTGACCTTAAAAACAAAATATTTCCCTTGTAAATATTGATTTCCAAGTTCCAAAGCTATTTCCTATGAGTGATAGTGAAATATAATCTATTTAGGCTGAGTTTTCACCCAGAATTTATATATATTCCTATCTGATAAATAATCTATTTGAAGATTTGACTCCCAAGAAAATCTACACTATATCCCAGCCCACGTGAAATTGTGCATAATCTTGAGAAGCTGATTAGGAATAAGAGTTTTACAGAGCACCAAGTAAGCAATAATCCTTTTCCAAGAGCTAATTCCCTTCCAGAAAGTTTTATAATTGTTCAAGATATTGAATTTGACTTACCCTTTGAGCATAGCCTTTTCATTTCGTATTCTAATAAAGATGTTATAAAACAATTTGAAAAACTTGAAGATTTGGTGACTAAATTGAATCAGGCTTCTCAAAAACCATTTATAAATCAATCAACTACTTTTTCTTCTTCTGTCTCATCATCGAACCCTCCTGTGGTTTCTCTTTTCACCACTGTTCATATTTCATCTACCATCCAAACTCCTTTTATACCAACTCATCAAGTTATAATTCCACCTTCTCCATCACCCCTAATATCAGGCACAACCACAATTTCATCCTCCTCACATATCCCAGTCATGGCAAAATGTTATGCCCCTCTAGCTTTACCAACGCAACTGAATGCCATGCCCAAGACTTATGGGCAACATATAGCCCAATTTGGTAGCACTGGGCATATCAAAGCACAACAAAATATAGACAAGATAAATGAATTCTCATATTTGGAAGAATTCGATGATGATGATGTGAAAATGAGGCTCTTTGCACAAATTTTGACAGGGGAAGTTAGAAAATGGTTTAGGGGATTTCTAGCACGTAGTATTACATATCTAGAACAATTTCACCAAAGTTTCCTTGCAAGATGGAAAGTAAAAAAGAACCCTCTTCAAATCCTAGCATAGTATGAGAGTCTAAGGAGAGCTCATGGAGAAACAGTTCAAGATTATTGCACTAGATTTAACAATAATAGAGTTTAGGCTTCTGTGATCCATATTAAGTTAGAGAAAGATTTCGGCGTAAATCACATGAAAAGTTTCTCTAACTAGATTTAACAATGTTAACAATTCTATTCCAACAACGGTGCAATCTCCACCGGGGCTGGCTTTGATCCGATTTCCAGATGGATATAGATTATGAATTAAGAGAGAGAAATCCTCCCACCTTAGAAGAAATTCAAAGAAATGTTGTGAGTGTAGAAGCAAATTTGTTGGCCAAAAGAGTGAAGTTAAAAGCTGAAAGAAGGGTGACCATCAAAGAAGAGCCTTCTTCCTCTTCATCAGATGCAAAGCTAGACACCCTAGTTAGAACTATGGAAAGGATGATGGAATGAATGAGTTTGACCGATAGAGCTCCACCAAGAGAAACTCAAGGGGGTTCACAGATCAGAAATCCTAACTTTAGGAGGAACCTGCCCCAAATTAAACAGAGAGATCAAAGAGCCCCAACAGATCAACAACAAATCAGACCTTCATTCTAGGAGAATTATGCAAATGAAGAAAATGAGATAGCAGATGACCCTGAAGAGAATCAGATTAATATTTTTGGGGAAGGAGAAATAGACAATATTTTCTTAACTAAGGAGGAACAATATTTGTTCTTGTTATCACAGCCAGAAGTCATCCCTGCAGAGTCAGATGACTATAAATAGGGATATCAAAATTCTATAATGGAAGTACACAAACAATACAATTTGATAAGTAAGAAGGCTGCAACGAACCCCCCTAAGAGGATTCAAATTGATACACTTTCCACTAGCCAAAAAAAGGATGACTCCCTAAAGGAGGTTTCTCATAAATAAGATGTAAGTATTAAAGAAGTAGATAAACCTCAAACTTCTTTCAAAATTGAAAATGAATTAGCCAAGGTTAATATTTATGTTCCTCTGATTTAATTTATGAAGAAGAATGTTTATAGATCTCAAGCCATAAAGACATTAAAGATAGAGGAGGAAATAGATATGGTTAACCTAAGTGATGACCAACCCAAATTATTATTCGGACCTGAAGTTGAAGGGAAGTCACAGGATGGTAATGTGCCACCATTCTATGTCAGTCTGAACATTCATGACTACATTTTGCACAATGCCATGCTTGATTCTGGTGCTTCGCACAATCTCATGCCTAGAGTCATTATGGAAAAGTTGGGATTAGATATAACAAGACCCTATAAAGACCTTTACTCCTTTGATTCTAGCAAAGTAAAATGCTTAGGTCTTATCAAGGATTTATGTGTGACTCTAGCCCAAATCCCAGCAAAGAGTGTGGTTATGGATATAGTAGTGGTTGATATACCTCCCAAATATGGATTACTATTATCAAGATCTTGGGGGGAAAGTTACAGGGCATGCAGATAGACAAGACTGATGCAACTATTATTGTCTTTGGTCAACATAGGAGGTTGTATAGGGAAGCATTAATGAAATATGTGGTAAGAAACCAAGACAAACCTAATAACTGCCCACTTTATTTAGTGCATTCTGACATGGATTCTTTCATTCTATACAATGATATATGTGTAGTTAAAGAAGTGAGAGAGTTGGAAAGTAAATCAAGAAAAACATAGGACGCGAAATTAGATGCTAGGAAAGAACATGAATAGGATGAAGCCCCTCGGAATATGGATTTCGATGTGGAAGTCAGTAAGGACAGAGAAGGGGCGGGTGTTTTGGTCTTAAACTCAAAAACATGCATAACAAAGGGATACTCTTAGAAGCTTAATTTTCAATGCACCAACAATATAGCTAAGTATGAAGCACTTATTTTAGGATTGCAGATTTTGAAGAGGTCACGAGCTAAAAAGGTTTTTTTATGTGGTGATTCAGAACTCATCATTAATCATATTAAAGGTGAGTACTCAGCTAAACATCCAAGGTTAAGGGCCTACAAAAATGGTGTTTTAGATTTTCTTTAGTGTTTTCTAGAGTATCAGTTGTCTCTGATTCCAAGGAGTCAAAATATATTAGCTGATTCACTGGATACATCAGTGAGCACCTGTAATATTCCATTCCATCCCAATAAAAAATATGAGATTGAAGTGAAGCATAAAAAATTTGTCCCTGATAGTATTAGATATTGGCAAGTGTATGGTAGTGACATGAAAGTAGATTTTTTTGCAGTTCAAGGAAGAATTTGAGAATGTACATATTGATACAGATAACTGTGTAGATAAGGATACAAATGAAATAGTTTTGAACCAGATCAATGAAGATCCAAAAGAACTTGAAATCCTATGGCTGAAAGATAATGTGCTACGAAGGGTTTTGGTGCCATTAGAAGAACTATTTGATTTTAATAATGTGGCTAAAAATCCCAAGATAGAACCTGTAGGAGCTGAAGTTGAGGACTGTAATATAGGTACTAAAGATAATCCAAAGATTGTAAATCTTTTCAAGTCTTTACCTCCTGAAGAAAGATAGAAGTACATTAATTTATTAAAATAATATTCTGATGTGTTCACATGGGGATACGAAGATCTAAAGGCATATGATACCAGACTTATACAACATACTATTCCCATCAAAGAGGACCAGAAACCTTTCAAACATTAATTAAGGAGGGTGAATCCAATTATGTTACCTTTAATTGAAAAATAGGTTCGAAAACTTTTTGATGCCAAAATCATTGTACCTCTGAGGTTTTCGAAATGGCTATCAAGTCTAGTGTTGACGAGGAAGAAGACTAGGGAAATAAGATTATGTGTGGATTTCTGAAATCTGAACAAAGTTTCTCTCAAAGATAACTACCCTTTACAAAAAAAGGATCATATTTTACAGAATGTAGTTGGTTCTAGCATAATTTGTTTGTTGGACATATTTTCAAGTTAGAACCAAATTCTTGTGCATCCAGATGATCAACACGAAATAACTTTTACAATACCATGGGGAACCTTCATGTATGTGAAGATACCTTTTGGGCTGATGAATGCAGGAGCCACTTTCTAAAGAGAAATGGATATTGATTTTGCAAATGAGAAGGATCGATTTATTGTAATATATTTATATGACATCATTGTGTTCTCCAAAATTGATGAGGATCATCTGTTTCATTTAAGAATAGCTTTTACGAAATGTAGGAAATATGGTATTTCCTTGAATCCCAAGAAGTATATGTTTGGTTTAGAATAAGGTAAACTACTTGGTCACATAATTTGAAAAGATGGTATATGAATTGATCCAAGTATAATTGAAGCTATTATGAAAATTGATTCACCTAGAAACAAGAGAGAAGTGTAATCTTTTATTGGTAGAATAAATTTTCTAAGGAGGTTTATTCCAAATTTAGCTGAGATCTTAAGAGCTATTACAAACATGCTGAAGAAGGATAATGAGATGAAATGGAATGCTGAAAACAAAAGATCATTCAGTGATGTGAAGACAACCTTGATCTATGCTCTTGTTTTGATTAGCCCAAATTACTCTAAAGAACTCATTATTATTTCCTTTGCTTCAGAACATACTATTGCAATGGTATTATTACCAAAAAATAAGGAGGGACATGAACATTCGATAGTGTTTTTTAGCAGAGATTTAAGAGATGCCTTGTTGAAGTATAATATCATGAAAAAAGAAGCTTTCAATTTAGTAAAGGCCTTGAAATATTTTAGAGTGTATGTGTTACATTCTCACATAATTTCTTATGTTCCAAGTGAAGTAGTAAAGGATATCCTCATGCAGAATGATCCAGATGGAAAAAGGGGAAAATGGATGACAATAATTTTGGAGTATGACATGGAAATAAATCCTACAAAACTTGTCAAAGGTCAATGATTAGCCAAATTAATGGTTGAGTTGAACTTTCATGCACTAGACATCAATTTTTTAGTTGCTTTTGATGAACAAGAGGATTTGGAAACTCCACAAGTATCAGAAAATTTCCTTACTCCTCCCTGGTATGCATATATCATGTATGTTTTGCAGAATTTACAAACCCCACCTGGTTTTACAAAATCCAAAGCAAGATTTATTAAACTTAAAGCTCTAAAGTTTTTCATTTTAGATCAAGATTTGTATTGGAAAGATGCAGGAGGAATGTTGTTAAATTGTTTGTTAAAATATGAAGCAAATAAAATAATGGAGGAATTTCATCAAGGTGATTGCGGAGGACATATTTACTGGAAAACCACAGCAAAAAAAATCCTGAGAGCTGGTTTTTACTGGCCTACTTTGTTTGCTGACATTCATAAAAAGGTTTCAACTTGTCATCAGTGTCAGATTTTTTAAGGCAAGAGAAAACTCTTACCTTTACCTTTGAAGCCTATATCAGTGGAGGTGCCTTTCCAGTAGTGGGGTTTAGATTTTATAGGAGAAATTCATCCAAGTTCTTCAGCTCAACACAAGTGGATCCTGACAGCAACAAAATACTTCACCAAATGGATAGAAGTAGTCCCAACTAGGCAAGCTACAGATTTTGTAATCATACAATTCATTGAAGGTAATATTCTCTCCAGATTTGGTTGTCCCCATAAAATTATCACAGATAATGTTGCTGCTTTCAAATCTAAAAGGATGATTGAGTTTTGCAACAAATATCATATAGTATTAGGACATTCTACTACTTATTATCCTTAGGGAAATGGGTTGGCATAATCTTCTAATAAGAGCTTAGTCAATATCATAAAGAAGTTGTTGTAGGAAAAAAAGAAATCCTGGCACAAGAAATTGATAAATTCTCTATGGGCGGATAGGATAAGCACAAAGAAATCAATTGGGATGTCACCATACCAATTGGTATATGGAATAGATGCAATTTTTCCTACTTCTCTAGGAATTCCAGTGCTAAAGTTGTTGCAGGAAGTGGAAGCAGAGCCCAATGATACACAAAGGAGGATCAACCAAATGATACATTTACAACAGACCAGAGAAGAAGTATACAATAATGCACAAATAATTCAGGACTAGATCAAAATAATTCATGATAGGAGAGTCAAAGCAGATGATTTCTAGCTCAATGACCTTGTTCTAAAATGGGATGCCAGGAATGAGGAGAAGGGTAAACATGGAAAGTTTGATAATTTGTGGAAAGGCCCTTACAAGGTTGGAGCTTTCCATGGAACCAATGCATTTATATTGGAGGACATGACTAGAGAAACACTATTAGGAGGATCGTTAATGGCAGGGTGCTCAAACAC
The DNA here is from genome assembly GCA_031772625.1 of Pinus tabuliformis. Classification (NCBI taxonomy): domain Eukaryota; kingdom Viridiplantae; phylum Streptophyta; class Pinopsida; order Pinales; family Pinaceae; genus Pinus; species Pinus tabuliformis. The sequence goes on along the minus strand of CM062806.1, from coordinate 739,707,200 downwards.
TATTTCGACTAAGTTTAGCTGATCACATAATACATCATTGTATATATCATTTTATTATTCCAATTACTGCAGGAAGGCCCTAAGTTCTAGATGAATTGTTGTTATATCTATGATTTTCAATTTACAGAGGTTAGTTTTAGTTATTGATGACGTAATAACTCCCAAATGGATAAATGCTATTGATCTACGATGTTATTGACACCTCACGGGGAGGATGTCATCCCCATTCGAGCCACTGTTAGGGTCCTATAATATAGGTAATCCAAGTTTGTCTATCTAATTATTTATTTTGGGAATATGCTTGTAAAGTTTAGCCTATAAATTCACCATGTATTAAAGTCTAAATTATTTTTGTACTAAAGTCTCAAAATTTCTCAAGTCATTGTAAATATGTGTGTCAAAAGGGGTCCATTAGTCTTGATTTGAATTGTAAGGTCCCTAAGGGCTCATCAATGAGTTTTCATGGGTGCCTTGTCATGAGTGAATGTTGGCACTGATGTCAGCCAGACTAGTAAGAATGTGTGCTGCAGTGCATGGTTCACAAGGATTGCTATGGTAGTTGCAGGTTTCATGTAAAAAAGCATCATGGTGGTGCATTTTCAGATACCCAAATAGAAAATGAGCATAGATTTTTGCAGCCATTTTCCAAGTAGAAGAATGACTCAAAGTCTACATCGGACCCTCTTCATTTTAAAATACTCAGAAGCAACTTTCTAACGGTATATCTGGTTCTTCAAACTGACTTCCAGATCAAAAGATAGAGCTAGTTGAAATTTACTCTTCAAAACCAAGAAAAGAACAGAAAATGCCTAAGTATGAGTCTCGGATCATGCATATCAGAGATTTGGAGAGGCAAGTAGTGAAGGTTGGAGAAAAAAAAATCAGTGATCAACGATTGTCGATATCACATATCAACGATCGAAGGTCCGATACAAAGTGCAACAGAACAAACAGATTGTCAAAGTGGCATATCGACGGGTTCCAATTGATGAATCGACAGTTAATGGGTACTTTGCAAATCGTGTATTGCAATTGGTAATCGTCGATCTCATGTCGCAGGGGTGACAACTTTTAAAAGTTGCGATTATGTGAAGTTACGATATGCGATTAAACTATCGGGAAAGTCCTTTAATGTTAAAGCATCAGGGAGGGCCGAAACAAGTTTTACAAAGGATTTCATTAAAAAACTAGAGAAATTACGGTCCTTTTCTCTCTCCTCCAGAGAGACATGTGGAGAGCAGCGATTGTTTTTGGTATTCTATGTGGTAGCTGACATCATCATGACGTGGTTGTACGTTGGACATGTGGCATGCATATATGGCACTTTCAGGGGTCATAAGAGGCCAAAAACGAGTGACATGTATTACCATTAACAGGGCAACACGTGGCATAGGGTGACGTCAAATCATAAATTAGTGATCAGAGGTTAAGCAATTTCGTTGTATCAAATAAGAACCTTCGATGAAAAACGCTGATAGAGGAGCTCCGATGAGGGGGTTGGCCGATGTTTATAAAAATCTCAAAGGACTGAGGGTTATTGGTACAATGGTGGCAACATAAATATATGTTTTAAGTGTTAAAATCATAAAGTTGGGGGGAAAGTGTTAATAAGGGTTTTATATGATAAAACCTCTCATGGGCCCTCCCTCATTCCCTCTCCACATGGATCGGGCCACGTCACTCATCGAAGCTCGCAAGTCTTAAGGGGTGTAACTAACTGCAACGTTATGAAATCGCCAATCTCCGAGTTCTGATATTTAAAGGGCCCAGGCACATATATGTTGTGGTCCCATGTATTTCACGTTTGGGTCATTTATAATGTAATAATACAAAGAATCGGCCCTTGTCCTAGCCACAAGGTTTATCTCCTAAAAAGGCTTTGGCCCTGAGTCTCCAAGTCTCGGTCATTTAGATTCCACCTAAGCCCTAGGGGCTAGGCATATTGGAAAATTTATATCCCCCACAGTTCAAAGCGGCACACGACTAAAACTATGATTGCATTACTCTGATATGGCGATAAGAAGCCAGGTCGTATAACAAACTAAACGCCAAAGGAACACAGTATAAGGGACAGAGAAGTATCAGTGCATTGGTAGTGATGTGGAACTTCTCTAATAAACCATGCATAAGTGTCAACAGATGTATGGGTCGACAATTGTTTAAATGAAGAAAAGAGAGGAATAATGGTTTGAAATGCACAGTCAATAAATCTCTATGAGAATAACTAGAACCACTCTAGCTTTAATGGCAGAGGATCGGAAATATTGAACCAATTTTTCGATTTAGAGGCTAATGATTTTCCAACAGAATTGAGAAGAGCAAAGGAGTAGTTTTGATGAATTATTGCAGAGGGGCCTGTTATGATAGCATAAAGGTTAAAACTTCAGTTAGGGACTTGTTTTACTTTCAAGGGAAGCAATTAGCCAAATACTTCTTTTGCCTGAATGCAAGCATATTTTACTATATTTATTCTAGGAAATACAAAATATATTTTAAAGTTTATTTTTGCATACATGAACTTGGGAGATACTAAAAATATCTTTGTTTTGTAATTATGTAATGAATATTATTTTGTAAAATTGTTATGTAAAACACTACATAAAATGTTTCTGAAGATGTAAACAAGGTTGGAACTTGTATGAAGAAAAGGGATTTGCATTGATGTAAGTCATGGATTAGACTCAAAGTGATCAATTTACATAAATACAAAGATTTTTATTCCAAGATTCCCATGTCAGACAATTGGTGATGTGCTTCTTATGTTAAATTGTTTATTTTCTCAATTTCCATATGTTTTTCCCTCTTTATTGTTGCAAGAAGATTAAGGGCCGAATTTTCTTAAGTGTACTCTGCTCTGGCTTGTTAGCAATATCCATGTTTTCTTTCTGATGTTAAATATAAAATTCATCCTAGTATGCTCTATATTTAATTGAAATCAAATCATATTCATCCTATTCACCCCATAGATACTCTAAGAGATCCAAAATTTTTCCTATCCTTCCCAGTTACAGTTGCTCTGTCATTTTGTGATTGATTACCCAAAGGTTCATGACTCCATGCCCAATGGAATTTTCCTGCATCTTTCAACCGAAACTTTGAAAAACCCATCTCGAACTTAAATAACTAGACTAAACTCTGAATCAAAAATCTAAATCATATATAGAGATCCCTCTTTGAAGCTGGAAGGGCTAGATCCCATCTTTAAAAGTGGTTTTGTGGTTACCTTTGTAGTTTTCTTCCTTAGCCTAGGAAAATCACAGAGTGATAACACATAGCACCACACATACAACATGCACACAACACCATATGTACATAGCGTTGCATATACAACATGTACATAGCACCCTATGTACACACACTGCATATCTAACATGCGCACAACACCATATGCATACAACACCGCATATCCATCATGCGCTCAGTACAATATGTACACAACACTGCATGTCTAACATGTACATAACACCATCTATATCCAACACTGCATATGAAATGTACACACAACACCATACAAACAATAGGTACACAACATCATATGTACACAATACAACATATGGTACATGTACACATCACCATAGGTATAATCATTGAATATACAACACGCACAACATATACACAATAGTAGTACTACACATCCAAAACCACACTATCTCTACCAGGAAACCTTTCTTCTAGTGTCTCTTTGCCATCCATGCTTCTCCTACCGTGACAAAGATCATACTTCTTTCATTATGATGATGTATCCCTCAGTATAGCATGTCCATAACATAAACATAGTATAATCGCATAATATCAACTCATGTCTACATGATATTGACCTCATAGATCCGTTAGGCTACTCTTCCCACTTGATTCCTCATGAACCAAGAATATCTCCATGTCATTCAACCTTATAAGCAATCATTCGTTTGCAAGAATGATTCATGATGACCTTGTCAGACAACGGTATATATATATATATATAGACACACACACATACATATAAACATCAACATAAAAATTTCATGATCTTGTCACACAACGACATACATACATACATATATAAACATCATCATAATCATGATCATAACATAATTACTAGATAGCATAAGGTCAAGGTTAAGAGAAATCCCTTTATCTATGCACACCATACACAACATTAAGAACAATTGTTCGCAACATAGCTAAAGCACCGGATGCCTCACATCCATTAACTTTGCATTTCATGTTAGCTTTCTCAGATTGTCTTGCCACCATCCATTTACACTAATGGACCCAACCAACTTAGTTGATTGTCATACTCTTACCTTTAGTTTCCCTTACACATGCACAACTCCATCTGAGTCCTTAATTACCTATTGGGTTCCACACATCTCTCCTAGAGCTCCATCAAATTTCTTCTTTTCCCAACCAATTCCCAAGACTCTCAAAGCATAAAAGGCAAGAACAAGAACAAACAAGAAGAAGACCATGAAAACCAATAACAACATGACACCACAACAAAGTGGAAAGGCCTTGCACCAGACATATACAAAACCGAAAATCAAGCTCAACAAATCACAAAAGACCAAAAGAACGAGACTAGCAATAGCCACCATGACTCCATCCCCATGGGTTCCCAGTGCTTCCAAGGGAAATCTCAGCTCAAACCTTCTTCAAGATCTCATAGCAGTATCTCATGTAATCCCGTGCATTATACTACCATAAACAAATAATCGTCGATGCATAAATAAATATAACAATATACTAGTTAGCTTACCTTGTCAAGATATTACCAAGCATGTTGCCTTGCAACTATTCACACATGTCAGTTTCACGTTCCAAAGATCGAGGCATCAAGTATATTAATTTGAAATCAACCTTTACCAAGTCTAACAACCATGTCATACTCAAAAATCAACTCACGTTCATCGGTCATAATACATAATGCTACAACTATCACCTACTTACACTCAAGTACATATCAGTTGTCTTAACACATATGTGTTAGAACCACCATCTTAAAACAAGATCATTTCTTCATGCAATCTTACAGACATATACTCATATCATGCAATTTATCAAACATTCAAACAGACTATAATGTACCATGTTAGATAAATCAACTAGACAACATAATAAACACCAACACTCAAACACCAAATAGATGATATAATCAAACACTCAAGCACAAAGTAGACGACATAAGCAAGCTCATACCTTAATGTATCTCCGGGGAGGCTATCTTGTCTAAAAAATCAATCTAGTTAGCACGATATAACTTCACAACACATCATCTCAAACAAAAATAAGATCATGATATCCATAACAGTAACTAACTAACATTTTCACATCATAAACTCATAAACATTTGTCGTTCATGCATAGCAATCACATATGCACCATCAGTCTATATTAGTACAACAAAATATCACAAATATGTCGACTCATACCTGAATACCATAACCCTAATCATCGACATAAATCAATCTATTTTATCATGATACTTGTAACATAAATATCTTCAATGCAATAAACAAAACCATCATGCATATGCCCATAATGCATACAACAATAGGTTACTATCATTCATGACTATATGCCACATGTGCATATGACTACACTAATCAACTAGAATTCATCATACATGTAACCATAACAACAATAAAATGGCAATTATAAAAGTAACCTAATTCTTATAACAACCATTAACCACATGCATGTATTCCCACCATACAAACTTGTATGACGATCTGCTCTTACCCCACAGTCCATTGTTGCAACTTCACTTTAATGATCTGCATCTCCCGCTCTATCTTAGCCAGCACATTAACATCATAACATACCAATAACATCATGATGACCTAAAATTCATATAATGACCTCACAATGCATGTTTGACCTATTATACATGCATAACTATAACGATGACAATGCATGCATAATAACATATGGGAATTGACATGCATAACAAATGCATATACAACCATACACTCATGATGACACATCCCACAACAACACCATCAACCTTCACATGGAGATATCACTACAACCATGATCAACACCATGAAAATGCAACGAGCACATGGACTACAAGCATAAGGAACGCATATGCAGCCAACATGAATGCATGACCAACACACCGCCCATCGAGTCCAATGGGTGAACCATGCTCTGATACCACTCTGTAACACCCTCATCCCACATCTACCCAAGTAACCGGCCAACCGGGGTAAATGTGCAACAAGAGGCCACTATAATGAGATTCAACCTCCTAGGTGACCTTAAGGAAGTGGAATTGACAAAAACATACCACACAGATCCTCCATGTTAAAACCATGACTCCTAGGAGCCAACCCAACCACTCGCGTACCCAGCCGCTGAGACCAAATGAAGTTTTAGACCACGAAACCCCCAAACATGCCCTTGATATGAGAAATCATGCATCCAGGAGGCTCCAAAGGCTCCTACAACATCGGTATGCATGCGTCCAGGGACTTTTCTGCCCATTGTTGTGCCTACGTCTCTAGGATTTGAGCCACTTTTTCAGGCCCAAAGCCCAAGTCACTACCCAGAAATCAATGAAACTTTCAGAAATGAATTTACACAACATAAAAATGATGCATTTGCAAAAAAATAAGGACAAGGTCTAGATTGGACCCCTACTAGCCATGACAGAGATTTCATCAAACATGTCACAAATATGTAATCTACAGGTGTAAACAATAGATATGAGCATAGGGGTCTCATATGTATTTGTGAATCACTAAGAAGCATTGTTCCCTTATATCATTAATTGCATTATCATCTATTAGGTCATATATACATTATTCATTCATTACATATCAAAACATGAGGAGAGCCATACATCACCACTGTCATAAAACATGCTTATACCCAACATAATAACAATAGAAATATCAAGGATACATCAACCATAGAATCCACATATAAACCAACACATTTACACATAATACGTCAAGGAAAGAACCTCTTATTAATGAATGCAAAAGCCAACCCAGGATGGGACTACCACGTTCCATCCGACCATAGAATGGCTGAGCCAATTCTCTCTTCATACATTCACCCACGTGCCATATTCCAAGCATGAATGTGGGACTCAAACCAAAATAACCAACCATGGCATCCTAAGGCTAAACCACCTCACCGTCATCAATATAAGTCAGGCTTTACCGCAATCCACACCAGATCACTAGGCCAAAACAATAAACATGTAATAACATGATTTACCATGATCTCCACTAGATCACTAGGCAAAAGCAAGCAAGGATGCCACTGGATTTCTCCACCTACATCGTGAAGAATTTTCATGTCTCCTAGTCTCGTAGGCTTTACTACAATCCACAGTCTGATCAAAGGGATCACTAGGCCCTAAACCGAGACTCCAACCTCTAGGCTTTACCGTATATCCTGCTATTCTCCAGCAAAGATTCCTAGGCCTAATCAAGGGAAACCACCTCTAGGCTTTACCATATATCACACCATTAACTGGTCGAGGATTCCTAGGCCCTTCGTGGCACACAATACCTAGCTTTACTGCAACCCACAGTTCAGTTCAGGGGTCACTAGGTCAGTGGCTTTAGTGAAATCCATAGTCCAGTTCAGGGATCACTAGGCCATGTGTTCTTTATTTTGAATATCCACCTCACTCAGCTTCGAATCCATCCAACAATCTAGCTCAACCGAAACATGAGAACCCCATCATGCCATGGCTATCCGAAAATGACAAGGTCAGGCTAAAAACACTATCACACCTGGCTAAACCCATGCCATGACAGCAAAGAACCAAATGCAATACCATGCATGTCAAATCTAGCAAGAAAATCACACATCCAAATTGATACATGTAAAGAATCTTGTTGTAGCTGCTTGATCCTACTCTTCCTTGCTTGATCTTTTCTTCCCCTTACCTTCTTTTCCTTTCTTGATCCAAAATTCCAAGTATGCCACACTCCTCGAAGAGTGCTCCAAGAAAACTTTAAGTGTACAAGAGTATGAGAGAGACAGAATAATGAGAGAGCTCCAAAACTGAACTAACAAAAGTCTTTGAAAAACCTTTTTCCAATGAGGCCTCTATTTTCTTCATTTTCTGTTGGGTGTGGAGCCTGATTATCTTTTGTATTCAAAGATTACAATCAGATGTATACCCCAGGTAGAATTTATGTTTAATTTACCCTTTTTTTCCCTAGAAGGTAGCCCCTCACTATATATGAGGGAATTGTATTGCGTCTATGTAGATCTGTATTCTGAGTGAGGAAGAGAGAGGAGATTGAGAGAGAAGAGGGTGTTACAGTGGATCTGTTGTAGGTTGTATCTCTTCAGTTTGTTGGATAATATAATAAAAGAAGGACTGGCTATTTCTTTGTGGATGTAGCCCAAACTATGTGAACCACGTATATTTGTGTCTCTCTTGTTTTATGCGTTTTTTGTGTTTATATTTCTGCAATATTTTATGTGTTCCATTGCTTCGTAATATATAATTTTCTAACAACTGGTATCAGAGCCGAAGGTCTATTTGGCTGATAAACTCACAGGAGAGAAGGGTTCCTGGTTCGAGTGGGAGCAATGGCAGAAGATGGTAGGTTTAGGGTCGAAAAATTCAATGGCCAAAACTACCAGCTGTGGAAGATGCAGATGGAAGATTATCTATATCAGAGAGATCTGTACCTACCATTGAGCGGAAAGACAAAGAAGCTGACAAGTATGACAGACACAGAATGGGATATTCTTGACAGAAAGGAACTTGGAATAATATGGTTGTGCCTAGCGGCATCAGTAGCATTTAATATTTCAAAGGAAACAACAACACAGGGTTTAATGTCGGCACTGGCCAAACTATATGAAAAACCCTCGGCCTCAAATAAGGTATTTCTTATGAAGCGTTTATTTAATATGAAGATGTCATAAGGTGGATCTGTTGCAGACCATTTAAATGATTTTAATACAATTACAAGTCAGTTAAGTTCTGTAGGGGTAAATTTTGATGATGAAGTTAGGGCTCTGTTATTTCTGTGCTCATTGCCAGAAAGTTGGAATGGTTTAGCTATGGCCATTAGTAACTCTGTCTCTGGATCTAGTACTTTAAAGTTTGATGATGTTGTCGGTGCAATCCTTAGCGAGGAAATGCGACGGAAAAGCTCTGGTGAGACATCAGGTAATGCTTTGACTGCAGAGACTAGGGGAAGAAAAATGGAAAGAGGAAAGAGCTCAGGATATCGCAGTAAGTCAAGAAAACGCAGATCCAAGTCCAGATCGGGGATAGTGTGCTGGAAATGCGGGAAGAAAGGACACCTGAAGAAAGACTGCAAGTCTCGGAAGGAAAAAGAAGGAGACGCACAGTAAGAAAAAATTCATGAAGCGAATGTAACAGGTGATGTGTTGCAAGATTCTTTGATTCTTTCATTAGAAAATATTATTGATGCCTAGGTGGTAGATTTAGGGGCCTCGTTCCATGCCACACCTGATAAGAAACATTTTCATGATTATGTTCAAGGAGATTTTGGACAGGTTCGATTGGGTGATGATAAACCCTGTAAAATCGTTGGAATGGGTACAGTTTTCATAAAACAATAGAATGGAAATCAATGGCTATTGAAGGAGGTAAGGCATGTTCCAAATCTAAAGAAAAATCTGATTTCAACAGGGCAGTTAGGAGGTGAAGGTTGCGTAACTACTTTCATAGATAAAACCTGGAAGGTCACTAAAGGATCCCTGGTAATAGCGAAAGGAGAAAAAGGTTGGTACATTGTACTTATGCAATGGTATTTCTAATTTTGTTAATGCTTTAACCTCTACAGAAGAAGATACGACATTGTGGCATCATAGGCTCGGGCACATGAGTGAGAAGGGGATGCAGATTCTTCACTCAAGAAATTTGTTGCCAAGTTTGAAGCATGTTGATTTAAAATTCTGTGAGAATTGTATTTATGGAAAACAGAAGAGAGTCAGATTCCTTAGAGTTAGTAAAGAAAAGAAGAGCGAAAAATTAGAGCTTGTGCATACAGATGTATGGGGACTTGCTCAGGTATCATCTCTTGGTGGCTCTCGTTATTATGTTACTTTTATTGATGATGCAACTAGAAAAACCTGGATTTATTGTATTTGAAATAAATCTGATATATTTGATACTTTCAAGAAATGGAAAGCTTTGGTTGAAAATGAGATAGGAAAAAGGTTAAAGTGTCTCAGATCAGGTAATGGAGGTGAATATTGTAGCAAAGATTTTGATAGGTACTGTTCAGAGAATGGAATTCAGAGAGAAGACAGTTCCAGGAACACCACAAGAAAATGGTGTGTCAGAAAGGATGAACATGACAATAATGGAGCGTGCAAGGTGCATGAGATTGCATGCAGGATTGCCTTTATAATTTTGGGCAGATGCTGTAGATACTGTTGTTTATCTAATAAACATAGGGCCTTCAAGTTCCTTGGATGGTGGTATTTCAGAGGAGGCATGGACAGGTAAAGAGGTAATCTACTCATTTTTAAAGGCTTTTGGTTGTGAAGCCTTTGTCCACATTAACAAAGATAATAGAACAAAGCTTGAGGCAAAATCAAAGAAATGTACCTTTATTGGATATGGTGTTAATGATTTTGGTTATCGCTTATATGATTATCAAAATCACAAAATAATTAGGAGCAGAGATGTAATATTCAATGAAAAGGTCTTGTATAAGAATCAATTGTAGGAAAAGAAACAGGAAAAAAAAACAGAGAATACACAGTGCTTGACGATATCACAAGAAAAGTGATGGTGCCTGAAAATCATAATGATCAACAGCCAGAATAACAACCACAACAACAACAAGCACTTCAAACACCTGAAAGTGGTGTTAGAAGATCTACTAGGATAAGTAGACCCCTTGAACGATACTCTCCTTCATTATATTATGTATTGTTGACTGATTCTGGTGAACTAGAATGTTATGAAGAAGAAGTGCTGGTAGAAATCAGGAAGAAGTGGGAGCAAGCCATGAAAGAAGAGATGGACTCCTTAGCACATAACCAGACTTGGGACTTAGTCAGGTTGCCTGCAGGTAAAACAGCATTGCAGAATAAATGGGTTTACAAGTTGAAGGAAGAAGATGGAGGTAGAAAAAGGTATAAAGCTAGACTTGTGGTAAAAGGGTTTGCACAGAAAAAGGGTATAGACTTTGATGAGATATTTTCTCCTGTTGTGAAAATGAGTTCAATCAGAACTATTCTAAGTCTAGTAGCAACTAAAGGTTTGCATCTTGAGCAGTTAGATGTAAAGATAACCTTTCTCCATGGGGATTTGGAGGAAGAGATATATATGCAACAACCACAAGGATATGAGGTAAAAGGGAAGGAGAAACTAGTGTGCAGGTTGAAGAAGAGCTTGTATGGCTTAAAACAGGCTCCAAAGCAGTGGTATCTAAAATTTGACAGGTTTATGTCTGAACAAGGTTATACTAGGTGTCACTCTGATCATTGTGTTTATCTCAAAAATCAAAATGATGGTAGCTATATTATATTGTTATTGTATGTAGATGACATGCTTGTTGCAGGTTCTAACATGCATGAAATAAATGTGCTCAAAAGGAAATTGGAAAACTCATTTGCAATGAAGGATTTGGGTGTTGCGAAACAAATCCTTGGTATGAGAATAACTAGAGACAGGAAAAATCGCAAATTAACATTGCCTCAAAGTGAGTACATAAAAAAAGTGTTGAAAATGTTTAATATGCAGAATGCAAAACCAGTTGGTATACCTTTGGCTAGCCATTTCAAATTAAGTAAGGAGGTGTGTCCCAAGACTCAGGAAGAAATGGCTCATATGTCTAAAGTTCCATATGCATCAGTAGTTGGAAGCTTAATGTATGCAATGGTCTGCACAAGGCCTGGTATTGCACATGCAGTGGGAGTTGTAAGCAGGTACATGAACAATCCAGGAAAAGAACATTGGATGGCAGTGAAGTGGATTCTCAGGTATTTGGGAGGTACCACAAATCAAGCATTATGCTTTGGTGGTTCAAACATTGCTATATAGGGATATGTTGATGCAGATATGGCAGGTGACAGAGATAATAGGAGGAACACTACAGGATATGTATTTATTGTAGGTGGAATAGTTGTCAGTTGGGTTTCAAAAATCCAAAGTGTTGTTGCACTTTCAACAATAAAAGCAGTGTATGTTGCTGCTACAGAGGCTAGTAAAGAAATGATTTGGTTACAAAGGTTTCTGGATGAATTGGGTAAAAAGCTGGAGTTGGGCAGGTTATACAGTGATAGCCAGATTGCCATACATCTTGCAAAGAACTCTGCATTTCATTCCAAGACTAAACATATACAACTCAAGTACTATTTCATACGGTCAACATTGGAAGATGGACAATTGAAGCTGGAAAAGATACACACTAGCTAGAATCCTGCAGATATGTTAACAAAAGTTGTAACCAGGGAGAAACTGAGAATCTGCTCAGTTTCAATTGGTCTTCAAGTATGATGAAGAAGATGAGAAATAGCCAAGTCCAAAGTGGAGTCATTGTCTAGCAAATGAAGCAGTGGTGGAGTTGCTATAATCAGTCTCCAAGTGGGAGATTGTTGGGTGTGGAGCCTAATTACCTTCTGTATTCAAAGGTTATAGTCGGATGTATACCCCAAGAAGACTGTACACCCCTCCACGCGGGGGGGTGTGGGGGGGGGGGGGGGGGGGGGGGGTCTTGTCCCCCCCGCGGGGGTCCCGGGGGGCTAATCCCCCCCGGCTGGGGGGTCCAAGGGCTAGCGGTCCCCGGCGGGGGTTTGAGTCAGCGCCCCTAAAGCTAAAAATAGATGTAAAATTGGTTTGTAAAAGTCTAGTAATTTCAAGTCAATCTGGGCCGTTCATTAGGCGGATGATCTGATAGTAGAAGTTATGTTTAATTTAGGGTTTTTTGCCCTAGAAGGAAACCCCTCACTATATATGAGGGAATTGTATTGCATTTATGTAGATCTATATTCTGAGTGAGGAAGAGAGAGGAGATTGAGAGCGAAGAGGGTGTTACAGCGGATCTGTTGTAGGTTTTATCTCTTCAGTTTGCTAGATAATATAATAAAAGAAGGACTGGCTGTTTCTCCGTGGATGTAGCCCAAACTGGGTGAACCACGTATATCTGTGTCTCTCTTGTTTTATGTGTTTTCTGTGTTTATATTTCTGCAATATTTTATGTGTTCCATTGCTTCGTAATATATAATTTTCTAAAATTTTCCATTATTTTCCTTCATTTTTCTCCTCACATGCAACTTGTGACCTTTCACCTTCCTTTTCTTCTAATTTCCATTATTTTCATAAATAAATGTGCCAAAATGCCATTTTGCATTTTCAAATCCCTTGTTATTGCCTTTGCCATAATAAACCAATGAACACCCACACTAGGATGTTTTCCCACCCTTAAACTTGAAACATGTGTCCCATGACCGAGGTCTTATATTTTTTTATTTACATGGATTTTTTTTTAACCAGGGCTATTACAACAACATTTCTTCCATATTAGGTTGTAGAGCGCCTTTCATTGCAACAATGAAGCACATCATAGTTGTGTTATCATTGAATTTTTTGTGAAATATTATATAGGGGATTTGATATGTACCATCATCAAAATCATCAATTTTGTTGCAAAATGTTGTATTTTTTTTCCTTAATCAAATTATTTTGGAGATTTATTGGTGATTCATAGTGATTTAATATTCAATGATCCAAATGGTGGTTTTAGCTAACTTACTCTTTTCATCAAGACCTCAATTTCTCTCTTTACACTATTTTAAGGACATTCCTAACCAGATGATTGAGGGTTTATCCTCATTTTGCATACAATTCTACATTGTTTTGGACATCTTCCAAAGAGGAGGACATCCCTAAGCACTCCCCCATTTGTATTTAGTTATCTATGAACATTAATATAACGAATACTATAATGCTTTTAATAATGAACAATAACTAGTGAGCACCAAATTAGAGACATACAAAATTAACACGCCATACATATGTATCTTAGCCGCAAAAGCATTGAAATTCATCCCCATTAAGTAACTATCTAAAAGCAGAATATTTTAGCATTGAAAAATGAATTTGACACATTGTAATGTCATTAAAAAGTTAAAGAACTCATGCAACTAACCTTCACTTATATTTGAGACATATAATTTGTTGCTTCATAGAATTTGAAGACCTCTTGTTCATAAGGTCACCTGAAACATTTTATGTGGATATTGATCTTCTTGAGAATTTTGAAGTTGCTTGAGCTCTTTTACTCACTCTATTTCTTTCAGGTTTGTGAATTGACACAACACCATCGTCGGATGATGTTGTGTGACACTTGCTTTAGGATTTGTAAGAATAACACTTATGCTTTTCTGATGATCTGACAAACCCTAAAAAAAAAGTTTGGGGATGAAATATGACAACTATAGTCCTTTGCCATCTCCCTCCTATGCCTTGAAGTAGGGAACAAGCCCCTTGTACGTGATAAATTATAATTGATATAGTTGCACATATATTTGTCGAAGGCTAAGAGTAAAAATTGGAACATTTGTTAGACATACTTGTAGTTTAGGGGAGGGAGATCCTTTGCAAGTTGCTTTTCCCTATAAAGGTCCAAGTTTCCCTATCAATGATGAAAACCCTCTAACTTGTGGTAATCTTAAATGTTGATGTTGATGAACTTGAAGATGGTGTAGAAGAATTTGTTGTAGCACTAGAAGACGTGAGTGTAGGCATTAAAGGGTGGAAGTTGAATTTTCCAAATAACTTGGAACTAAGGATGCTCTACCTATGCGATAGTTATTAATTCTTCTTGAACTAGAAACAAGGCTTGAATATGGTGGGTTGGAACTATTTCAAATCTTGCTTGGACTACACTCTATCTGTAATAAGATAAATGGGTGATTTGGGTGCCCATCATATCGTAATGTTGACAAAAAGAACCCTACACACCTCCTTAGAGTAGAGAATCTAGACAGTGAAAGAGCAACAAGAGAATTAATTAAACCTTCAAGACCCTCATCCTTTTTTTTCCGAAGAAAAAATCAAAACTTTTTATTATGAAACTATAAAAATTTTACATTCTGATGAGGTCTTGAGCCAATCAAATGACTCGTTTGTTTGCTGTTTTTTTCTTCATTGAGAGCTGTTACTGCTGTTATACAAAAACATGTACAGTCTTCCTCCCGGCTGGAGGCATATAAAAACTCACTTGAAATGACATTCAGGCTCTGGGGTCTCCTTCGACGAAGGAAAACAACCCCTTACAAAAATTATAAAGAGTCTAAGTTATACGAAAACATAAAACTGCATATATGAAAGTCTGTTTGCTGTAGATATAGCTCATGAAAAAAGAAATAGAGACCGTGAGATGATGTGTAGAGACTGTGTACATAAAACCAACAAAAATGGCCGAGAAGACTGCTGTCAAAAAATAATATAAGAGCTGTGATCATTGTGGCAGAGCATAAGGGGGCTGATGTGTGATGTATGACTGCCCCTGTCTGATCTCTTCTACTGTCCAGCTGCCCAGATCCTGTTGTAGACCAGCCTTAGAAAGCTGGTCTGCTTCCTCATTTTTATCCCTGTAAATGTGGCAGATGGTAAACTTATTAAAAGATGCCTTTAAAAAAGAAATTTCTTCAACAAGAGTCTTCAAAATCTGATTTTGACAAGATGCATTTCCATTGACCCATTTTATGACATTTAGTGAGTCCCCAAAGATTTGTATTGTGTTGATATTTCTGTGAAGAAGCCAGCATAAGAGATAGCGCAAAGCAGACAATTCAGCATAGTTATTTGTGCCTGTACCCAGCCCTACAGATGCTTTTAAAGAGTGTTCAGGATTTATGTGGATGCACAAGCCCGCTCCAGCCTTATTGTTTTGGGATGCCCCATCAAAAAAAGCCCACGGAATGCCCTCCTGTATATTGATTGGCTTTTGATTATTTTTAGGATTTTTGTCTTCAGGGGGCGGAATGGCAGAGTATATAGCAGCAACATTGATAGCAGTGACGGAAGTAGGGGTGTCCTTGTCTTGAAACAGACTTTTGTTTCTAGCAAGCCAAACTCCCCAAAAGAAGATAAGGGGCAAGTTTCTCATGTTCCCCTCCGGGTAGTTTTGCCACCATTTCCTCCAGGCTTCTTCCAGAGGATCATGACCCCACTGAGCTTTAACCTTGAGCAAGACAGTAACCTCCTCCCATATCTTTTTTGTGACTGCACAGGTTGTGAAAAGATGACTGATGGTTTCCTCTTCAGACTTGCATAAAGGGCATCGCCCAGGCCCAACTAGAAACCTGGCTTGTAAAATTTCCCAGGTTGGGACCTTCCTTTTTAAAATGCACCATAGAAAGAGCCTGACCTTTGCTGGGCATTTGAGTTTCCATATGTTTTTTGCCCACCAGTCTGGTACTCCCCAGCCCTTCTTTCCCATTAAGAAAGTGTATCCATCTTTTGGGGAATAGTCCCCAGTTTTGCCTTGAGCCCACATCAAGCGATCTGGTTCATCTTTTATCCTGACATTTGAGCGTTGCAATTCTTTGATGAAAGCCTCCCACTCGTTCTTCCATCTGACATTTATTCCTAAGTCTTCATCACTCTGCCAAGCCTGTCCCCAAAAGGTAGATTGGCCAACTTTCTCCACCTGATTTAATGAGGTAATTCCTATGCTGTCAAGATGTCTAAGAAACCCTGGTGACAAGGCAAAAGCTTCATTGCATCCTACCCAGGGATCTCTGCCAATTCTGATCTGTCTTCCATCTCCCACTTTCCAAGCTAATCCTTGCTCAATCACTGAAAAGGCTTCCACCGTGGCCTTCCAGATGGCTGAAATATTCTTTATCTTCTTATCTTGACTCCGAATCCATTCTTCCAAAGGGACTGGATCAATGTACTTCCTTTTCACCACCCTTGTCCATAGATTCTCCATAGTTATTAACCTCCAACCTGATTTAGCTGCTAGTGAGAGGCTGAACTCAGGGAGTCTTTTTATTCCCCATCCTCCCCAATCTTTTGGTCTGGCCACTTTGTCCCAGGCTACCCAGGGTAAAACCGAGGACTCATTTGTTCCTGCCCATAGAAATCTGCAACAAATTCTTCTGATTTTCTCCATCACTCCTTTGGGGATCCAAGTCAAAGCAGCCCAGTATACTGGGATGGCTAACAGAACTGATTTGATAAGGGTCAATCTGCCAGCTCTGGAGAGCCACCTGAAGCTCCAGTGTGAAATTTTGGCTTCTATCTTTGCAATAAGCCAGTTCCAGTCCTCTTTTTTATATGCTGCTGGCTTTAACCAAAAACCCAGATATTTGAAAGGGGAGTCCAGAGGCTGAAGGGGGAAAGGGAATAGATTAGCCATTCTATTCCTTTCTCTTCTTTCAAAATCTGCCACACAGACTTGAGATTTCCTAGAGTTTATCTGCATTCCAGTAGCTTTCAGAAATAGATCGAAAATGCATTTTAACTCCTTAAGTTCATTGAAAGATCCATTGGTGAAAATCAATATATCATCGACAAAAAGTAGATGAGTGATGAAAAGATTAATTGCTACCTCAATACCTTTTACCTTCTCCTCTCTTCTGGCTTTGTGAATCAATCTGCTTAGCCCTTCTGCCACAAGAAGAAACAGGAGAGGAGATAGCGGACAACCTTGCCTGAGGCCTCTTTGGCTGTTAAAAAATGAGGAAGCTGCTCCATTGATCAGTACTGCAAAACTGACATTTGAGATGCAGCCCATAATCCAGCTAATAAAAGAATAGTTGAAGCCCACATGAGTTAGCAGCATCCGGAGGTAGAGCCAGCTTATTCGGTCATATGCTTTAGAGAGATCGATTTTGAGTACCGCTCCCTTCTTTTTCTTCAGTCTGACACTATGAATAACCTCCTGGGCTACTCCAATGGCTTCATGAATTTGTCTTCCATCCAGGAAACCAAATTGTTCCATTGATATATTTCTTGACAGGATTGGGACAATTCTGAGAGCAATAACCTTTGCAATAATCTTGTAAATGCAATTACACAGTGAGATTGGTCTGAAGTCTTCAAAACTCTCTGGATCATCCTTCTTAGGTATGAGAGCAATAAAGGTAGAATTGAAAGGTCTGTAGACTTCTCCTTTCTGTCTTGACTCTTCTACTACCTCAGTAATTTCGGAGCCTATTTGATCAAAAAAATGGAGAAAAAGTTCTATGGTCCAGCCATCAGGGCCTGGACTTTTATCCTTGCCCATAAGCTTCATGGCTGCTTCAACCTCCTCCTTGGATACCGGAGTTGTAAGTTCTTCTGCTTCATCCTCCTCAATGAATCTTGGAAAGCATTGTGCTGTTCTTATGACTTCTGCAATGGTAGCCTCTCCCGGATCAGAGAAAATTTTCTGGAAATGTCTTTGTCCTAAACCAGAGAGCTCTGGAAAGGAGTTGACTTCCCTCCCTTCTTCATCTTTAAGTCTCCAAATAGTATTTGCAGATTTCCTGCCTTTGGCAAAGTTATGGAAAAAACTAGTATTTTCATCCCCTGATTTTAGCCAAATTGCCCTACTCTTAAGCCTCCATTCTTCTTCCTTGTCCAAGAGGATTTTGTTTTGCTGCTTCTCCAGATGAAGGATTCTATCCTTTGAGGCCTGCGAGGAATATCCATCTTCCTCAATGCTTTCCATCTGCTTCAGCTCCTCCCTGATTCTATTCAGTTCTTCATTTTGTTTCAGTTTCCTGTCCTTTGCCCAGGAGATTGTAGCTTTCTTCAATCTTTTGAGATTCTCCATGAACAAGAAGCACTTATCCTCTCCTGTATTGTGAACAGGGTGAATCCAAGTTTCCTTAAACAGGTTACTGTAAGAAGGGTCTTGGAGCCAAGATGGATTGAACTTAAAAGGGGCAGGAGGTTTGGGGGGAGGAAAAGTAAGTTCCAAAAAAACAGGGAAGTGATCCGAATTCCCTATTTCCTCAACCCACTGTCTGAGAATAGGTGCTTTGGAGGTTAAAGACTCGGATAACAGGAAACGATCTAGTCTTTTGGCGATCCGGTCCTCCCCTATCCTTCGGTTCCTCCAAGTGGGCTTTAGTTTGATCGGGGAAGGATCTATGAGGTTGTTTTCCGTTAATAGATTAAGGAAGAAAGCTGAGAGGGGATCTTCTCTAGCTGATGGACCCCATGCTTCTGCTCTGCCAATGGAGAAGTTTAAATCACCCCCCATAATCAGCAAGGAGGATTTCAACACAGATTTTGTCATCAAATCGTCCCAGAAGGGTTCCCTGCCCTGACAGGGCCCATAGATATTTACTAAAGAGATGGGGAAGGTGAAATCTGGAGAAAAAACCTCCATTCCCATAACTTGTTTCATCCCCCATTGGTTAATGACCTTTACTCGCCCTTCTTTGATTCCAATAGCAAGGCCCCCCGAGTGTCCAGATGAATCTATAGCAGTAAAGTTCCATCCTGGCAGAAGGGCTTTTAACATAGGTTCAATCTCAGAAGCCTTCCCTAGGGTTTCTTGCAAAAAGATAACATCAACTTTTGAGTTAAGGATCCACTCTTTCAAGGCCAGTTTTTTAGGTTTGCTGGCCAAACCTCTGCAATTCCAGGATGTCAGGATCATTTAATAACGCCAACAGAGGGCTGCACTGCTCTAAGAACCCCGGGGATAGAATATTGTTTGCCATCTGCAACATCCAGCTTGGCTTTAAGTTTGGCCTTGGACATGTCCGATTTCCTACCTCTCTTGTTTTTGGTACAGCACTGAGAGGGGGACTGTCCCAAACCTCCAAAAGCCCCCGGAGTACCAGGCTTCCCTCCCAAAGATCTCAGGTTGTAAGGGCAATGGGTGCGAGATGCTGGTTGAGAAAGGGGGGGCCAATTTTCTTCACAGTTTATATCAAGAGACGGTAAAGCCGCAGATATAGTGTCTACATCCGGGGAGATCAAAACATGTTCCATTTTTTCTTTAGTGTTATTTACTTGAATTGGACTGTTTGGAGACGAAACATGCAATGGAGCTAAAACATGCTCAGGAGAGTTAAGAGAAGAAAAAGGGATCCCTGAGCACATACCCTTTTCATCTTCGCCGCGAGGGGTTTGATCTGCAGTAGCTTCCTTGGCGATCTCCTCCACAGCTTCCGCTTCTTTAGCGATCTCCTCCACAGCTACCGCCAGATGAGAGTCATTGGCCTGAACAACCTCTAGATTTTGGACAGCTTCAACCAGTGGATCCTTTGGTGTCTCCTCGATCTCCATTTCCTCTGTGCCTTGCATCTCCGGATTTTCTTTCTCCTTAGGCGTCTGAGAAGGGTTTGGAACAGTTTCTCTGTAAGCTGTAGTCCTCCGAAAGCGTCTCCTTCTTCTAAGCTGCGGACAGTCTTTTGCCAGATGCCCATACTCATGGCAGCGATGGCACCTGAACGGCAAGTGTTCGTAGTCTAATAGCTGCTCGAACACGTAGTCTTTGTATTGTAAATTGATTTTTTGAGCCAAACCTCTGCTCGGGTTGAGGTGTACCAGCAAGCGGGCCATCGCTCTGTTTTTCGTCTCCAGGAATGTCATATCTGCTTCCAAGAAAACACCCAGCCTATTCCCGATTGATTTGAAAACAGCTTCTGTCCAAAGAAAGGATGGTAGACCCGGAGCTCTCACCCAAACTGGGAACTCATCCGTTCTCTCTTTGATTGCATCAAAAAGGGGGGTCCATTTCTTCAGCAAGACAGGAATGTTCCCTATGTGCCAATTTCGATGAAAGACCCATTCTGCCGACTCCTTGTCTATGAAACTGAGCTTAAACCATCCTTTCGCTAAGCATTGGGCTTCAAACTGTAATGGTCTATCAGATACAAAACAATTCTCACCCCATGCTTGAAGAAATTCCGAAGTGAATTTCTTACCTCTAGCTCTTCCGACCAGGGTACAATCTGCAACAGCTAGGGTTTCTTCGATGGAAACCTCCATCCCAAGGACCAGATTACCTTCAATCTCCTGAGATCCAATGGGTCTTTGCGTTTTCCTTTTCGCTCCTTTGCTTCTTAACTCTTCCACGGATGCCCTAGTTCCCCCGCGCCCATCAGTCTGTTCTGGGTTCGTCTGTGCTAAGTCCACAGGTGGTTCTATCTCCGGCTGTGACTGATGCTGGCCAGAGATGCCGGTGTCGAGATTCCCTGGAAGTAAATGACCAACTGCCGATCCATCGAAACCTTCCCGCTCCCCTACTGAAAGGTCACCGTAGCCTCCTGCAGAACCTCCTTTTGGTGAGGGGAAATCTCTTGGCAGAGAGACCCTAGAGAGCGTGGGAAAACCCCCAGGAACCCTTGATTGACCAGAGCCAGAAGAAAGCCCCAAATGTGTTATATCTTCGAAACCCTTTGAAGGCGCAAACCGGGTTGGAACTGCTTTGCCCTTTGGATCAGAAGAAAACCCTTCCTCTTTTGACCCATCCGCCACATTTTCTCTTCCCACCTGCTTGGGGAAGGCCGATAAACTGGAGTTGAAAACCTCTCTGCCAGAATCCTTGCCTTGAAGCAGAAACGATGGAATTTCCGCCTAGGATAATGATTCCAACCTTGACAGTTCGTAAGCCCCAAAATAATGTTCCACGTTTTGAACAGTGGTATCCTTCCCCCACATGGAGAGGATATCTTCCAGTTTTGGGTCCAGGTCTACTAGTTCGGCGGGATTAACCATGGTTAAGGGCCGTTCCGAGATCAAGACCCTCATCCTTATGGGAGAACACATAACTATTTCATGAGAGATAACAATAAAGGATTTCCATGTTGAGAAGAGGTTCTATTGCTTTTGTTGTCATGGGCCTTCACAATGGGCTTATTTTCCCCATACGGGTGCAAGATGGAGTGCATGATGGACACATGGCATATGGCCAATATATGTGTGGACAAAGTGAGTGAGCATGGAAAATATGGGAGCCCACTTGCATGGATTATAGTGGCTCCTATAGAATGATCTGGATAGTTTGAGAGGGAGGTATCTAGGGGACAATGGTCTCTTAGTTCAGTCCCAACCCATGGAAAACTGCATCCCAAATCCAATCCAATGGAAGAGAGCTCTATGCTATAAGAAGAAGCTCCGTCGATTGGAAGTTTTAGAAGAGGAAATAGTTTTAATCAGATTATGATCATTATAAGGCTAAGTTTGCTTATATATAGTTTAATGGATCAATGTAATTTCTACAAAAGTTCCATCTTGTTCATATTATTTCTTTTTTGTTGTTCCCTCCAATTTTATTGGCCTGTCCACATCTCTTGTTTTTAGAAAATTGGATTTTTAGCAAGTACTTGAATAGTTGTTTCTTCCTGCATTGAATTTGAAAAGAACTATTAACAGTATAAATTGATGTAGTTATCTTGCATGTTTTTCTAATGATGTTGGGGAGAGATAATCTTTCTTCATCATTCTTAGAGATAATAAGAAATTCACCCGGCCTAGTAGATTGACGGGGCCTGGTTACTGGAAAATAATGGGGTCAGACATAGCAGTTCTGAGTGATGGACTGGATCATGTATGAGTACATGATGGATTATTTGGGCTCGTTCCCACCAAATGTAATCATTTTTTTTTCATTTGAATACACACAAAGTTCTCCACCAACTGAATCGTGAAGAATCTCACGTTTCCTAGTGCAAAAATACCAAACGAATGTATGTTGAAAATGTGCAGAAGAAGGTGGTCATGGTGTTAAGTCGAATATACAGAAAGGTGCTTCTCAGAAGTTGATAGAACAACGTACAAAGTACAAAGGCTAAGCTCCTTAAGAAAGGAAAGGAGAACATGTTATTTTATTTTGAGGTGGAAATGAAGAGAAGTGTAATCCAATCACCCTTAAGGAAGATCATGCCAATAAAATCCCATGATAAGAGACCAAATTTTCTTTGTTACATGAATTGGAAGGAAGTGCATTCCTCTTCTATAATTAAAATGGATAATGATGCTACTTTGTTTGACTACCTAGAAATGATCAAATATTGTGAAGTAACTATCGTCTTGAAGAGCCTCATAGACAACAAGCAATTGCAGTTAGAGTTTCCCAAGTTGTGGATAGAATTATAAGTCTATTCTAATTGCCCCATCTTGTTACAAATTCATTTGGGCACATCAATCCCATCATCCAAATCAGTGTTTTAGGGCTTATCAAACCCTAATTTTAGTTGCTTCATGCCCTGAACAAGTCACCCCTTTGAATGCCTCCTTCGAAGACAATTTCATGACTTGAAGACATCCAGAAATGGCCTCTAGAGGGACCAAAGCAGGTAGGCCCATGTAAAGGGTGCGTTGTAGAGCAGTTGAGTCCATTTCTAGGGTGCTCTGCAGAGCACTTAGGCTTCCTTTCACCTGCGCTGGGTGAGATTGAGCGAAATTCACATAGGGTTTGGGGAATATTCTTATCTTTTGGAGTAATCTAGAAGGTTCCCTCACTTATCAACTCCTATGAGATCGAAAATGGATGAGGAATGAGTTAAGGTACATCCCTCTTTGACCTACGTTGATCCACCTTAGGGAAAATTTTCACCTTTGGATTGAGTTTTTTACCAACTTCCCTCTATTTGATTGCTTGTTGATTGATCAATGAGTGTCATGTCTCAGAAAACAAATTTTTATCTCCTTTTCCAACCCTAATTTGACTTGATTGATTAATGTTTATTAAACGTTTTCTTTGTCATTATAGATCCATATTCAAAGTTAGATTATATTTGATTAATCTTTGTTTGAAAGAAAGTGTCGTAAAAGTATTATTTTCCTTCAAAACTGAACTGTCGTAAAGTCTTCGTTCTCATAAAAAATTGATTGATTGTATGTGCATTAGTTTCCTTTTTTTTTCATCATAACATTAAGGGATTTGAAAAGAAAAACTTGCATCGTTCATATTGTAGTTTGTTAATGCTTGAAAGGAATAGCTAGGGAAATTGCACTAGATGTGCTCTTTGCTCTTTGTCAAAGATTTGATTGCTTTATCGCTACTAGCTAAGGTTTTCATTATTCAATTGAATGAAAATAATGCTTATGATATTAGTTGCATTTTATGAATTGCAAACATACATCACGTGGTGAAACTTGAAAGGAAAATTATAAAGAAGATCAACTTAAAATTTATCTGAATTAACCTAATGGAGCATTATCACTTAACGAAAAACATTTAGAGGTCTAGGCTAGAGACATGTTCCGGTGTCGTAAAACAAAGCATATGTCGCTAACTTGTCTGCAATACATCCCAAGTGTGATACCTCATTCCACGTACCTGAGTATATCGTAGCTCGTCCACGTACCTTCGGGTATATAGGGCGGTGTTATAGTATATAAAGTATATGGGAATGCTCTCACTGTGCGGTTTTGCATTAAACAACGCTTATACGGATTGGGCCTCCACGTACTTTCAGGTATATATGGGAGGAAAAAACTTGATTTCTATCCATCCTTAGGTAACTGAGTCGGCTGCCTTGTACACTGCGATACACATAACACATCATTCGGGGAGATTGCTTGGTCGTACTTCTCAGTTCGGCGGGAGGTATTCTTCAGTTCATAGTTGCTTGGTAAACCTTTTGCCTAGATTATCCATCTTTTGTTTTGTTATGTTACTTTGATTAAAATAAAATTATTTGACCACGGATAACATCCTCCATGCTCACTTCTTAGTTGATCTTAGGTTGAAACATATGGCGACAAATCCAGAGTCCACCGATCAAGGAATTCCTTTTGATGGGAATCCTAATCCTTTTCCTCCTTTCGAAAATATTGGTGCTCATTATATGGCTACATTATCCCTACAAGGATTTACCATTGGCTTACCAGTATGGTTTTTTTCAACCTCTTTGGTTCAAAATGTCGTGATTTCTTCGCAATCGAGTACAACTCCAACTGGACAAAATCAACCTCCAGATGATCCTAAATGATCCAAAATGGATTTTGGATAGGCTCCTAAGTCTAAGTGTTCCTCACAGAGGAAAAATAAAAGTCCAAGGAAGTTCTTGGAACTAGCCCCATTGTAGAGATCGTCTCATTCTGAATCTACTGCAACTTGGATGGGCAAAAACTAACTTAGGATGCAGAAGCTATCATAAAATGAAATTGCCTCTATCCTGTGGAAAAAGGAGCAAAAACCACTAATAATGGGTCCAAAAAAAACCCTCTAAATCTTCAAAATCCTCGAAAAGGTCAAAACCAGTGCAAAAGGAGGACCTCTTAACAATTCGGATTACACTATCAGGCCTTAAAAATATGAAGAAATGGTGGAAATGAGGCCTATCGGAGGCTTTAACAATGAATGCACAGAGGCCGCCAGATCTAGCCTATCAACAGTCTAGATCCAATCGGCATATCGCATCGGCGGTGACAGTCAGAGGCATGACATGAGATGGGACCAGGCCAATGCGATACCACGATTGCCGATATCAGCGGATCGCAATCGGTGTTGACATAAATCATGCTATATGGGAAGGCCTCGGGCTTGTGCGATCTGCGATTGCCACTTGTCGCATCGCAATATCGCGTCAGCGCATTACAAGGAGTGGTCATACACACGTATATGTATGTGATGCGATGGTAAGACCCGACGACAATATGAACTGAGTTTGATATATTTTGAAATCCGCTGAAAGTCATTTTCTTATGTATTTTCGTATATTTCACTATTAAACGAAATACAAAGGGGAAGCGTGATGCGATGAAAACCAAACCTGAAAGGGTTCCAGAATGAAAATATATATTATTTCAGATCTGCCAA
Source organism: Pinus tabuliformis (assembly GCA_031772625.1). Classification (NCBI taxonomy): domain Eukaryota; kingdom Viridiplantae; phylum Streptophyta; class Pinopsida; order Pinales; family Pinaceae; genus Pinus; species Pinus tabuliformis. Next base: position 739,681,527 of record CM062806.1, on the reverse strand, counting down.
AGCCATTTTTTACATTATTTTCACCGTTTTAATGAAATTTTAAAATACAAAGGGAAACCTTGGAACAAGGCCCTTGCGACATGCGATGGCGACTCACAGGCGGACTCGATAGGGATATAAAGTGGGATTATGAAAATTTGAAGTCCGGAACAGTGTTTTCTGCGGAATTTCCTGTGTTTTACAATGTTCTCTATGTAAACAAGGAACGACTGTTTCTGAAGGATTTAAAGTGTCGTTAGTTCCCTTCCATTGTGGAATACGTGGCATCCATCCCCGAGGGTGTTTAGTAATGATTGCTAACACTCAGAGAAAGGCTTCGAGTGGACCAAAACAGGAAGGCAAAGAGCCCGAGAGGGAAGGTGAACCAACAACGTTGATTTGGCTTAAAAAGCCATAGAATGACAGAGACAGGTTGTTGATGGCAGCTGAGTTTTTGTTGGTTGTTGTTGTTGGGTTTTGTTACTAAAAGTAAAGCCAAAGCAGGAAGCTAATGAAAAAGAGGCAACACAGAAGCCAAAGGGACAGCGCAGAAGCAAGAGCAGCCAAAGGAGTCACTTGTAAGCCATGTGAAAAGCCAAGAGGGCTATGAACTGATAAAGGGCATAAAGAAGGCAGAGATGAAGAGCTAGAGAGGTGGAGCCAGAGTCAGAGCCAAGAGCCAGAACCAAGAGCCAAAGAGCCAGAGTCAGAGCCAAGAGCCAGAACCAAGAGCCAAGAGCTAGAGCCAAGAGCCAGAGCTTCAAGAGCTAGGGAATAACATGGTGTCTGAACCCACTGTTTTTGTGTAAAACAACAAGAGTTAAGCCAAGAGCTTGTAAAAAAGACTTAGACCATAATCCCAGAGAACCTAGTTGAGTTGACTAGAGCTCACAGAGATGTAGCCCAAGAGTTGTGGGTGAACTCCTAATTAAATTGTTGTCTTATGTGTTTGTTTTTACTGTTGCATTATTCACTGTTATATGCATTTATATATATGTTTAAGCACATTTACATATCAACTAAAACAACAGATTTTTAAAGCATATAATCAGTTTAAAACAAGCATAAGCATCCACTATATTGTCAAGCATATTCTCAATTCCGCACTGGTTAATCATTAAGACCCGGGAATATTCAAGCTTTGGAAGTGGGAGAGGTTCTTATAAGTTAGACAAGAAACCTAAGAGCCCCATTTTCAGATCAGGAGGTATCAGAGCTTAAGATTGATTAACCACAATTTTAAGAAGGTTATATCAGAATGCTTGATTGACAGAGCAAATATTTCTTGTCTGAGAAGTGTTTGGGTAGTCAAGGATTGATTGTCTGATTGATTGTATGCTTGTTTGCAGACTGAATATTCGCTAAGTTTGCAGGGGTGAAGGGAAATCTATTGGTAGCTCAGTCCAGGAAGGACAAGAAGGAAGAAGGGCTGAAGGCATTCTTCTATCCCAAAGGACCTCAAAGCAATCCTTGAAGCACAAGAGGTTTGTTGCAAAAGGTTTCTTGAAGTAAGCTCTTTGTTATTCTTGTTGAAGTTCTTTTTTTCATTGGCATAATAACAACTTCTTCAAGTGAGTCCTCAAATTCTCCTTTCTTCTCAAAAGTCTTTGATGAAGACATGAAGCAAGACTTGCTCATCATGATGGATATGGTGAGAGAAATGTATGAGGATGGAAGAAAAAGCAGCACATTTAGAGAGCAGTTGAATTCCATGAAGGAAGAAAAGCAGATGCTTTCTGAAAATTGCAGGAAATGGAGAGGAAACTTCATATTGCAAACATGAACCTGAAGAGGATGCATGAGTTGGAGTCATAGCTCTTTGTTTCCCAAGAAGCCTTAGTCAAGTACCAGCTTGAAGAAGAGGTAAGCCATTCCAGTTTGTCTTCAAATTCTTCTGAGAATGTTTGTATTGGTTCTTTTGAAAGACATACTAGAGGCATAGGTTCCAAGCTAATGTCCAAGATGGGATATGAAGGAAAAGGCTTGTGAAAGCATGCACAAGGTATTGTTGAACCAATAATGGTTGAGGAAAGGCCTAAGTATTTGGGTCTTGGCTATGGACAGTCTTATGGAGAGAATTCCAAAGCTGCCATGAATGTCGTTGAAACAGTCCCAAGAAGGAGTTTCAGTTCATGTCCTCTACCTCATAAGTTTGAAGGTTGTATTCAAGAGGAATGCGATGGCTTGAAACATCATTTGCAGGATGCAGGTGTTCAGAAGCACACACTTGAACTAGAGAGTTGTGGAAACTCTGATGACCTTGAAGAGATTGATAGCGTTAGAAAGGGAGCTACTTATTCACTCAATTCACCTCATCATGAAGGCAATAAAGGTGAAAGAGAAAGGTATAAATCTGGTTCTAAATGCATTCCTTTTGATTTTTCAAAGCATGAAAAATTTCCACATAAGCATGGGAAAAGAGTTGCATGTTCCTTTTGTGGTTTGGATAACCATGATGTTTCTAGATGTTGGAAGAGAATGGCCACATACAAGAAACTTTTGAAGGAAAATAAGCAAGCAGCCAAAGGTCCATTGGACAAGGCAAATCATGTTGTTAAGAAGATGCACGTGCAGTGCACTTACTGCCATAAGCAATGACATATTGCTGCAAAATGTTGGACACTGAATCCAACAATGCTTCCACCAAATCTGAAGAAAGTGGAAAGAGAAGATGGCAGAAATGGAAAGGAAGATTCCATGAGTGATGTGTCTCAAAATTATTCACATGTTGATGTTGATGTGCAGATAGAGGTAGTACCTTTGAAAGGGAGTGGTAAGAAATTGTTAGAGTTCTTATCCGATTAAGATTGCATGTCTATTGATGCATCTACATTATATTTCATTACATCTTCGAAAGTACAATGTGCTTAAGTGAAAGTTGAAGGATGAAATGCATGCATGAGCATGAGATGCATGAACAAAGGGATGTTGATGATTTCCTTGTTTTTGAACATGTATGTGTAATTAACTTGCAGGGTTGATTGCTTTGACATGCATGTGATGCCATGTTGACTTGGGAGAAATTAACTTGGTCTCCAAATGGAGATAATGATGAAATGTTTCATCTTTTGAAAAAGAGTCCAAATGGTCTTTTTCTACATGCTTGACTTGAAGGGTCATTTGTTTTAAAGGCATGTTTTGTGGGCTTGTTGTCTAGTCCATCATTTGTATGCAGATGTAAGACATGGAGGTGTTCACAAGATGTGAAATCTGTTCCTTTGTTGGAGCAGGAGTTTAGGCCATCCAATTGTTGTTGTCTGTATTTCTGTTGTTGTTAACAGTTGTTGTTGACAGCTTGTCAAACAGGTACAAATGAAAGTTTTGTGGAGCAGATGTACTTCACATTTGTTTGAGCCACCTTGGATCAATGATCAAGGTAGAGAAGCTCAAACTACCTTCTATGACCATTTCAGTAGAAGTTCTATAGAAAGGCAAGGAGGAAGACAACTCTTCCTAGGAGGACCAGCTCATTTAGGAAGGGAAGTGGTTAGAAACTTTGGTTCAGAGGCACTATGCAAAGGCAAGTGTAGGGAGGATGAAAGAAGAGGGTGAGTCACTCTCATTTACTGTTCAAATCAGTATATCAATCTTTTGGAGACCAAAATTTCTTTTAGTGGGGAGGCGTGATCCAAAATGGATTTTGGATAAGCTCCTCAGTCTAAGTGTTCCTCATAGAGGAAAAATGAAAGTCCAAGGAAGTTCTTGGAACTAGCCCCATTGCAGAGATCGTCTCATTCTAAATCTATTGCAACTTGGATGGGAAAAACTGACTTAGGATGCAAAAGTTATCATAAAATCAAACTGCCTCTATCATGTGGGAAAAGGAGAGAAATCAACTAATAATGGGTCCAAAGAAAAAAAAAACCCTCTAAGCCTTCAAAATCCTCGAAAAGGTCAAAACCAATGCAAAAGGAGGACCTCTTAACAATTCAAATTACACGATCAGACCTTAAAAATATGAAGAGATGGCAGAAATGAGGCCTATCAGAGGCTTTAACAGTGAATGCACAAGGGCCATTAGATCTGGCCGATCAATGGTCCAGATTCGATCGACATATCGCATTGACAGGTGGAGACATGACATGCGATGGGATCAGCCGATGTGATACCGTTATCGCCGATATCGGCGGATCACAATCAGCGTTGACATAAACCATGCTATATGGGAAGGCCTCGGGCTTATGCGATCTGTGATTGTGACTTGTCGCATCGCAATATCGCGTCAGCACATTACAAGGAGTGGTCATACACACGTATATGTATGCGATGCGATGGCCGGACCCGACGACAATATGAACTGGGTTTGATATATTTTGAAATCTGTCGAAAGGCATTTTCTTATGTATTTTCGTATATTTTGTTATTAAAAAAATACAAAGGGGAAGTAGGATGCGATGAAAATCAGACCCGAAAGGGTTCCGGACTGAAAATATATATTATTTCAGATCCGCCAAAGCCATTTTTCACGTTATTTTCACCATTTTAATGAAATTTTAAAATACAAAGGGAAACCTTGGAGCAAGGCCCTTGCAACATGCGATGGCAACTCACAGGTGAACCCAATAGGGATATAAAGCGACATTATGAAAATTTGAAGTCTAGAACAGTGTTTTCTGCGGAATTTCCCATGTTTTACAACGTTCTTGTGTAAACAGGGAATGACTATTTCTGAAGGATTTAAAGTGCCAATAGTTCCCTTCTGTTGTGGAATAGGTGGCATCCATCCCCGAGGGCATTTAGCAATGATTGCTAACGCTCAGAGAAGGGATTTGAGTAGACCAAAACAGGAATACAAAGAGCCTAAGAGGGAAGATGAACCAATAACACCAATTTGGGTTAAAAAGCCACAGAATGACAGAGACAGGTTGTTGATGGTGGCTGAGTTGTTGTTGGTTGATGTTGTTGGGTTTTGTTGCTGAAAGTAAAGCCAAATAAGGAAGCTAAGGCAAAAGAGGCAGCGCAGAAGACAAAGGGGCAGCACAGAAGCAAGAGCAGCAAAAGGAGTCACTTGGAAGCCAAGTGAAAAGCCAAGAGGGCTATGAACTGATAGAGGGCAGAAAGAAGCCAAAGTTGAAGGCCAGAGAGCTAGAGCCAAATCCAAAGAGCCAGAGTCAGAGCCAAGAGCCAGAACCAAGAGCCAAAGAGCCAAAATCAGAGCCAAGAGCCAAGAGCCAGAGCCAAGAGCTAGAGCTTCAAGAGCCAGGGAATAACATGGTGTCTGAACCCACTGCTTTTGTGTAAAACAGTAGGAGTTAAGCCAAGAGCTTGTAAAAATGACTTAGACCATAATCCCAGAGAGCCTAGTTGAGTTGACTAGAGCTCACAGAGATGTAGCCCAAGAGTTGTGGGTGAATTCCTAATTAAACTGTTGTCTTATGTGTTTGTTTTTGCTACTGCATTATTCACTGTTATATGCATTTATATATATGTTTAAGCACATTTACATATCAGCTAAAACAACAGATTTTTAAAGAATATAATCAGTTTAAAACAAGCATAAGCATCCACTATATTGTCAAGCATATTCTCAATTCCGCATTGGTTAATCATTAAGACCTGGGACTATTCAAGATTTGGAAGTGGGAGAGGTTCTTGTAAGTTAGACAAGAAGCCTAAGAGCCCCATTTTCAGATCACTAAAGTTGACCCTTTTCCTTCTTCCTCGGTTGTTTCTTCCTCCCCTTCTTCCTCTTTTCCTGGTGAAGGTATCTGTACTAGTAAACAAGTGGCTAAGAAGAAGAAGAAGAAGAAGCAAATTCAGTAGCGGGGCAACCATGTAAACATTGCTTTGAATGCAACATCTGATGAGAAACCCTTCGTCAAGCCTCACAAAGTTTGATATCCATGCAAACTTTGTGTGGGAGACCATCTTCTTCGAAATTGTTCTGATATTCCTTAGATCTTAGAAGAATGGTCTTCTCGTTCACATCATCCTATGTCATCAAATTCAAGAGATCATGCTGGTGACACACCATAAACTAGTGGTAGTAAATTTCATGGAAAAAAGGGTAAAGTTAAGTTTCCCTATAGGTTATGTGAAGGGAATCACCCCATTCACCTTTGTCCCTATCTGCATGAAGCCAAAAAATTGTTGGATAACCGTTCTGCTTCTCCGCAGAAACTTCCATTTGGTTACAGGGGACTCTCCCTTAATCCTTCACTAGTAGATGAATTGATTGACTCAAATCAACCGTTGGTCAAACCCACTCTCTCTGAAAGTGAATCCTATGAGTCTATATGATCCGAATTGGATCCATGAAGAATTATCAAGTACCATGACTGTATCAAATCAGGACAGACCTCAAAAATTTATGAACATAGAGCGATTAGGAAGACCTCTTGATAGTGGCGGATTGCAACCTGCAAGGAACAATGAGGACCTTGGTCAAAGGGTGCTGATCGAGGCCCATGGAGTCCACGCAGGAGGCAAAACTGGCACTTGGGAAGCCAGGATCGGGAAACGGAGACCATTTATGATAAGCGCTAATCGCGCATCGCTGGGGAAAAGCCCTCGAGAAGGAAAGGCCCCGAGCACTTGGTCACATGGGAAGTTGGGAAACTGTGGGGAAAACGCTAAGGCGAAAGGCGAGACCCGCGCTCCAAAATCGGCGGTATATCGGGGGCACCCTTCGGCAGTAAGCGGATTTGGCTGAAACTGAGCGATTCCATTCATCGCACGACGCGTGTCCAGCGGATGAAAGAGAAAACCGCCTCTCATTGCGTGCTAACAGTCGAGCAAGTCAACTGCGCAAAATGAGTGAATAACGTAGGATTTGGGGGCTCCAGATCTGACGGCAGAGATTGCGCCTGATGGAGAAGCTGGATTTGACAGGGGAATTAAGCCGCGGCATAAAGAAGTTTGAAGTCCGATTTGACCACTGAGTTGGTAGATGAGTCATTCCACAGTGTAACTGAATTATCGAACCGTCGAGGAATAACTGGCGCAATTCGTGAGAGGACAAGTGGCCACTTCCCTGTGGACGATGGTGATGACACAGAGGTAGGAAACTCCAAGCGAACAGCAGCAGGCGATCCGAAGGGGCGGAAGAGGAATCAGACAGTCAAGGATAGATTGGCTTTAAGCCATGAACAGACAGAGAACATAACACTCGAAGAAGAGATAAGAAGAGAACAAAGATAGAGAGAGTGAGAGCAAAGAAGAGACAGTGAAGCAAAAAAGTAGAAAACAGAGAGCCGAGCTTACCTAAGGCAGCATCGAACAGACAGAAGGCTTGAGAGGTTCAAGCAAATCCCAGTGAGGATCTGTCAGGAATTGAGCACCACACTGGGCTCCTCCCATTAAAGACCAAAGAGGTCAAGGCTTGGAAGGGGAAAGAGTCTGTGCACTCTAGTGGCTTGGGGAATCGAAGAACCACCCTACCAAGCATAATCTATTTTAGGAGACTCAGATCGAACCCCTCATTGTAAATCTCTGCTTCAAAGACACAATAAAATAAGGCCACCACTGAAAGCTGGACCGGAGACGTAGCCCTAGAGGATAGGGTGAACTCCTTATTAATTTGTTGTGTTCTTATATTTGCTTACTGTGTTTCTCCTACTGTTTTCCATTCTACCAGTGCGTATTTTGCAATCTGATCGATCCGTTGCCTAAGATAACATAGAAACACACCAACACATGAGTCTGTAATACCTTCATTTATTAATTAATTAACTGAGGAGACTCACGAGTGATTTTCAGATCAAGTGGTATCAGAGCTTTAGGCTGTTAAGGTTAGACAAGCTTGTGTTGGTTTAGCTATTAAATGCTAACTAGATCAGAGCTCAAATTAGGAGAAGGGGAGTTGGTCGAAACTAATCCTAAAATCGGGAGAGTCTACCCTTGGAAGACAATGTCAGAGGAAGGTTCTATGGGGCCAGACCCTCAATTCATAGATAGTTTCCTAGCCATAAAGTCCATGGTAGAAGAAATGTATAGGGACTTTAGAAAACAAAAGGATGAAGATTCATCAGGCTCTAAGCAAGACAAAGGACAAGATGAGTCACATTCCCATTACCACTCAAAAGGCAAAGGGAAAGAGGAAAGCTTTCTCACACCTCCTGATAGCCCTAAAAAGAAAGCATATTTGGTCAAACTAGATGTTAAATTTGATTTACCTGCATATGATGGAGAGTTGAATGCAGAAAAGTTGGACAATTGGATTAGAAAAATTGATGTTTATTGTAGAGTGCAGAATATTGACTTAGACAAGAGCAAGATTCTGCTGGCAAGCCTACGCCTTGGAGGCACTGCCTTGGTTTGGTGGGAAGGCAGAACCCAAAGAGAGCATTGATTCTAGGAATCTCATTAGACTCACCTGAGACTCTGTTGAAGTACATTGGTGGTCTACACAGCTACATGAGGCATACTATCCTCATGTTTAATCCCACTAGTATAGATGAGGTATCTGTACAAGCTACTCATCTAAAAGCTGGAGGAAAGAATGGAAGTCCAGAAGTTGGGGGATCATCCCAACCCACTACAAACAAGAATAAGGAGAAAAGAAAGTAGAAGTGGAAAGCAAGGAAGGCTAACACTGCACAGAAAAGCAAGGCTTCATGCACTCACTGTAAAAAGGATGGGCATGATGATGAGCATTGTTGGATTCTGCATCCAGAGTTGAGACCTAAGAAGTTTGAGGGCAAGAAGAAGAAGACTGCGACAACTATTCAAAAAGATTTGGGGTCAGACTCGGGAGATGAAACAACCATTGCATCCACAGGTATAAGAGGTAAGAATTCTAAAGCATCTACTAGTAATTCTACACAATCTACTACTGATGAAGAAAATGAGAGAAAAAGACATGAGATTTTCCATATTCGAGTTATTTCCAAACATCAAAAGATTGATACTTTGTTTGATAGTGGCTCACAAGTAAATTTAATTTCTGAAGCAATTGTAAAGAAGTTTGGGATTAGCAACTACACCTCACAAGAAACTATACCCATTAGGATGGTTGAACGATAAAGCACAAGTACAAGTGACTAGATAGTGCAAACTCAAGTTTTCTTTTGGGTCAGCATTTGTAGATGAGGTTGAGTTAGACATAATTCATTTGGATATATGCGGAATTGTTTTAGGAAGTCCTTACTTGTATGATAGGAAAGCTATTTTCTGTAGAGCTGAGAACAAGTATCTACTTGTTAAAGATGGAATCGAATACTTTGTAAGAGCTCACAAGCTCAAGAATAATTATACTCTCATAAACTCAGGGCAGATGAAAAGAATGATAAATTCATGCAAACAATTCTTACTGATGGTTGTAAAGGAAAAGAAACCTGATAAAACCAATGTATTTGAGGGCTGTAATGCTAAACAACAAGCTGATTTAGAAAATGTTGTTTCAGAGTATGATATCTTGTTTCAAGAACCTAAAGGTCTGCCACCCAAAAAGGAAATAGTACATGATATTATTTTGTAGCAAGATGCTCCATTGCCTAACATTGGAATGTACAGGTTGTCCGCTTTAGAGAATGCTGAAATCAAGAAGCAGGTGCAGGAGTTGCTTGAGAAAGGGTTCATTAGACCTAGCACATCACCATGTGGTTCACCAATCATTTTGGTGAGAAAGAAAGATGGCTCATGGAGAATGTGCATTGATTATTGAGCGCTGAATAAGATAACAATAAAAAATCGTTATCCCCTTCCTCGCATAGATGATATTTTAGATCAATTGAAAGAAGTTGTTTATTTCTCCAAGCTAGACTTGCGCAGTGGATACCATCAGGTCAGAGTTGCAGAAAAAGATGCATGGAAGATTGCTTTCAAAATAAAGTAGGGATTGTATGAGTGGCTGGTTATGCCTTTTAGCTTAACTAATGCTCTTGCTACTTTCATGAGATTAATGAATGATGTACTCAGACCTTTTCTTGATGATTTTGTTATTGTGTATCTGGATGACATTCTGATTTTTAGCAAAACGTGAGAAGAACACTTAAAGTATGTTAAGTAGACACTAGATGTTTTGAAAAGAGAAAAAATTTATGTTAAACTCTTAAAATGTGAATTTGGCAAAACATCTCTGAATTATTTGGGTCATATAGTAGGGGGTGGTTAATTGAAGATAGATCCCTCTAAGGTGGCAGTCATTGTAAACGAGCCTAAGCCCAAATCTGCTACAGAAGTTAGAAGCTTCTTAGGAGCAGCACAATATTGGAGGAAGTTCATTTCTAACTTTTCCTTAATTGCAGCTCCCTTACATGCTTTAACAAGATTGAACAAGGTGTTTCAGTGGGGAGGCAAACAGCAGAAAGCCTTCGACACCTTGAAAGAAAAGATTAGTACAACACCTGTACTAGCATTTCCTGATCTTCAAAGACCATTTGAGATCCAAACAGATGCTAGTGACTATGCCATGGGAGCAGTGTTGACACAGCACGGTAAACCCATATGTTATCATTATGAGACTTTTAATCTTGCAGTAGTTAACTATCCTACATATGATAAAGAATTGTATGCATTAGTTCAGAGTGTGAAAAAGTGGAAACATTACTGAATGGGCAAAGAGACAATAATACATATTGATCATCAACCACTTCAATATCTACACTCCCAAACTAAGTTGCAGCAATCAAGACAATATATATGGATGGGTTTCCTACAACAGTTTCCTTTAGTCATCAGATATAAAAAGGACATACACAATAAAGTTGCAGACATGTTATCTAGACCTATTATAAATGCATCCACTATACTTAAGGATAATTATGTGCTACATGAAAGCTACATTGAACAATATGCTCAAGATATAGACTTTAAAGATGTATATGCAACTTTAAGTCAAGGCAAACGGGTAGAAGAATTGGATTATCATATAAAGGACCAACTCTTATACCATTGTGGGAAGTTACGCATTCCCCAAACTGAGAGAGTAAAGATGATTAGAGAAGCACACACTTCTCTGATATCAGGTCACTTTGGGGTAAGTAAAACAGTTTCACAACTGCAAAGATTTTGTTATTGGCCAAAAATGAACGAGACAGTTTCTAGATATGTAAGAGGGTGTACTATGTGTGCTAAAAGCAAGCCCAGAAATAGAAAACTAGGCTTGTACACTCCATTACCAGTTCCTTCTCACCCTTGGGAAAGAGTTTCCATGGATTTTGTTGGAGGACTGCCTAAATCTAGGAAAGGTTATGATTATCTATATGTTGTTGTGGATAGGTTCAACAAAATGTGTATTTTGATACCTTGTAATAAACAAATTACAGCTGAACAAACTGCAAAATTATTTTTTGAACATGTATGGGTTCATTTTGGATTACCCACTTCCATTGTATCTGATCGAGACACCCGATTTGTAGGGAAGTTTTGGTCAAGTTTGTGGGAACTGATGGACACCAAACTGAAGAAAAGCATGGCTTTTCATCCACAAACTGATGGTTAGATAGAAGTAATCAACAGGACAATGGTCCAGTTGCTCAGAGGATATTGCAACAAACATCCTAAGCTTTGGGATGAACATTTGTGTTATGTGCAGCATGCTTACAACAGAGCAAAACATTCTTCTACATAGAGATCTCATTTTGAGACCTGTTTTGGTTTCACACCAAGGTCTCCTTTGGATTTTGTCTTTGGTAAAGATACCACAGTTGATGGCCACATTGATGTGGACAGGGCAACTGGGTTCATTGAATAGATCCAAGAGATCCACCAGGCAGTACAAGAACAGCTGGAAAAGAGCCAAGCCAAATACAAGGTAAGGCATGACAAGCATTGGATGGAGCATAGTTTCCAAGTTGGTGACCAAGTCTGGCTATATATCAGCAAGGACAGGATGCAAGGTGAAGGTAAAAAGCTAAAGCCTATCAGGTATGGACCCTTCAAGATACTTGAGAAGATGCTTGAAAATGCTTTTCGCCTTGATCTACCAGCTTACATGCACATCTACTCAGTCGTAAATGCAGATTGCTTGAGATTGTTTGAACCCTCTCTAATTGAGGATCCCGAAGAGTAGAGTCAATTGCCTTCTATTGATGACCTGCTACTTGAATATCTTAATGAATTGTAGGAAGACAGTTCTGGACAGGAAGGTGAGGACGACACGCAGAGGAGATGTTGAGTACCTCAGAGTAGGGCTCAAGGGTTCAAAGCCGAGCAGTGCAAAGTGGATAGAGATTGGACAAGTGAGACAATTGTACCCTCACTTAGTCGATGCTTAAAAACCAACTTTTGGTGGTCCAAAAGCTTTTTCAGTGGGAAGGTCGTGATCCAAATTGGATCCATGAAGAATTATCAAGTACCATGACTGTATCAAATCAGGACAAACCTCAGAAATTTATGAACACAGAGCGATAAGGAAGACCTCTAGATAGTGGCAGATTGCAGCCAGCAAGGAACAATGAGAACCTCGGTCAAAGTGCGCTGATCAAGACCCATGGAGTCTGCGCAGGAGGTAAAACTGGCACTTGGGAAGCCCGGATCAAGAAACGGAGGCCATTTCTGATAAGTGCTAATCGCGCATCGCTGGGAAAAACCCCTCGAGAAGGAAAGGCCTCGAGCGCTCAGTCGCATGGGAAGCCGGGAAACTGTGGGGAAAGCGCTAAGGCGAAAGGCGGGACCCGCGCTTCAAAACCGGCGGTATATCGGGGGCACCCTTGGGTGGTAAGCGGATTTGGCTGAAACCGAGCGATTGTACTCATCACACGACACGTGTCTGGCGGATGAGAGAGAAAACCACCTCTCATCATGCACTAATGGTCGTGCAAGTCAAAAGCGCGAAATGAGCGAATAACGTAGGATCTAGGGGCTCCAGATCTCACAGCGGAGATTGTGCCTGATGGAGAAACCAGATTTGAAAAGTGAATTAAACCGCAACATAAAGAAGTTTGAAGTCCAATTTGACCACTGAGTTGGCGAATGAGTCATTACACAGTGTAACTAAACTACCGAACTGTCGAGGAAGAGCTAGTGCAGTTCGTGAGAGGACAAGTGGCCACTTCCTTGTGGACGATGGCGATGACGCAGAGGTAGGGAACTCCAAGCGAACAACAGCAAGAAATCCGAAGGGGTGAAAGAGGAATCGAACAGTCAAGGATAGATTGGATTTAAGCCATGAACAGATAGAGAACAGAGCACACGAAAAAGAGAGAATAAGAGAACAAAGACAGAGAGAGCAAGAGCAGAGAAGAGACAGTGAAGCAAAAAAGTAGAAAACAGAGAGCCGAGCTGACCTAAGGCAACATCGAGCAGACAGAAAACTTGAGAGGTTCAAGAAAATCCCAGTGAGGATCTGTCGGGAGTTGAGCACCACATTGGGCTCCTCCCATTAAAGACCAGAGAGGTCAAGACTTGGAAAGGGAAAGAGTCTGTGCACTCTAGTGGCTTGGGGAATCCAAGAACCACCCTACCAAGCATAATCTGTTTCAGGAGACTCAGATTGAGCTCCTCATTGTAAATCTCTGCTTCAAAGACACAATAAAAGAAGGCCACCACTGAAAGCTAGACCGGAGACGTAGCCCTGGAGGATAGGGTGAACTCCTTATTAATTTGTTGTGTTCTTGTATTTGCTTATTGTGTTTCTCCCACTGCTTTCCATTCTTCCAATGTCTGTGTATTTTGCAATCTGATCGATCTATTGCCTAAGATAACATAGATGCACACCAGCACAGGAGTCTGTAATACCTTCATTTATTAATTAATTATATGAGGACACTCACGAGTGTTTTTAGATCACTATACCGGACCCAAGTCAACAGGTCAAGGAAACAGTTGACTCGATTTCACCTTTAGTTAATTGTACCTTTCCCGAAGAGAGTGAATATGATACCACTCAGGTTCCTTTTTGTTTCTTTAGATTCTAATGAGCTTGGGGGCAATCCTCCTGTTCCATTAAGACAGGAGGAAAATCCTCCCGCTTTCGTAACTCAAGGGGTTAATTATCTCGTTTCTACGGTACCCCTTCCAAGTAGTCTGGTCACTTCCTTTTGTTGGAATCGACTGGCAGGATTCCATCTTCCTTGTTATGTGACTTTCCAGATCATAGTACAGGTTTGTAATATGATTGTACTTGTCACTATTATAGATGAAGGTGCATTTGTGAGTATCCTTTCCTCAACTGCTTGGAAAGCGCTCGATTCGCCACCTCTTGTGCCTGTTACCCAGAATATGTTGGCTTTAACAGAGGAATCAGTCAACCATTAGAGATCCTCCCTAATTTACCTATTACTTTGGGAGGAAAAATCATTCATCTGAATGTGATGGTAGTCCCAAACCCTTTAGATTACAATTTAATTCTTGGGCGCAACTATGTTTATGACATGGGAGCTATTGTTTCAACACTCTTTCGAGTGATTTGTTTCCCGCATGAAGCCATAGTTGTCATCGTTGACCAACTTTCATTTCCCGGTCCAAATATGGCTTCCAGTCAACCATATTCCCTAAGTGGTCCTTTTGTACCAATGGTATCATCCCTGCCATGGGTCAATTATGTGGCAACCTGTTCCATACCTACATCAATCGACGATCAATTCAGTGATGTTGTACATCATGTACTGGGGGCATTGGAACTAAATATCTCCTTCATGACCTCTTATGAGTTGTGAAACAAGGAATATGAGGATAGTTCTTTTACTGTGTCAACCTCGTTAAAAAATGAAACAAGTCCATGAGGATAGTTCTTTTACTATGTCAACCTCGTTAAAAAACGAAACAAGTCCATGAGGATAGTTCCTTGTCTTGTGTCAACCTCATTAAAAAATGAAACCAAGGAGTATGAGCATAGTTCCTTGTCTTGTGTCAAGCTCATTAAAAATGAAACAAGGAATATGAGGATAGTTCCTTGTCTTGTGTCAACCTCGTTAAAAAATGAAACCAAGCATACAAGGACAGTTCCTGGTCTTGTGTCAACCTCTTTAAAAAATGAAACAAGGGTCTATGAGGATGGTTCCTTGTCTTGTGTCAACCTTGTTAAAAAATGAAACAAGGAATATGAGGATAGTTCTTTTACTGTGTCAACCTCATTAAAAAAATGAAACATGTCACATGAGGATAGTTCCTTGTCTTGTGTCAACCTCGTTAAAAAATGAAACAATGAGTATGAGGATAGTTCCTAGTCTTGTGTCAACCTCGTTAAAAAATGAAACTAAGGGTATGAGTAGAGTTCCTTGTTTTGTGTCAAACTCATTAAAAATTTAAACAAGGACCCCTGGAGCAAAGTTCCAATTTGGGTCTTTGATTAGATCTCGTAAAATCCCAGTTGATTCTTTCACTTGACCTCGTATATGAACCTTCATTCCATCCACCTCATAGCCACGAGTAGTCTACTTAGGTGAATGTAATGAAGCTTGGGGGGCATGCACCTAGTGGTAAAGTTAAGTTTCCTTGTAGGTTATGTGAAGGTAATCACCCCATTCACCTTTGTCCCTATCTAGACAAAGCCAAAAAGGTGTTGGATAACCGTCCTGCTTCACCATAGCGACTTCCATCTGGTTACATGAGACTCTCCCTTTCATCATGCTGGGGGCATGTAAACAAATCTCAAGCATAGTTCTTTGTTTCAAGCTTGTGTAAAAATGAAACTAAATTCAAGCATGGTTCTTCGTTTCAAGCTTGTGTAAAAATGAAATTGAATCTAGGCATAGTTTGTCGTTTCAAGCTTGTGTAAACATGAAACTGAACCCAAGCATAGTTCTCTATGGTTTAAGCTTGTGTAAAAATGAACCCATTTCCATTTTTAACCCTCGTGATTTCCATTCTATCAGCCTTTTTTGTCAGATGAGCCTTGGTTGTTTTAATTCCATCGCCACCATCCCTTTGGTCGATCATACGCTTTCACTTGGTTGTTTTACCCTTTTTGAGGAACAGTTGCAATGAGTGGTCTTATTAGCCAACCTCTTCACATAAATCAACATGTTTTGAGAAGTTCCAACATCACCAGAACCAGTTGCTATCCTAGACACCACTTGTTCCTCAAAGTGGAGTCCTCTTTAAGCTCTTTTCAGACTCTCTAAACATGAAAATATTGTTGAGCGCTTGTCCTTTCCAACTCGTTAACATATTGGAAACGACATCTCTCTTGTATTATTTTACGCTTTTTTGGGCTTGAGAGATTAATTTATGAAAAAGAACTTGTGGAGTTTTCTTTTTGTACCTTTTCAAACTCTCTAAACATGAAAAGGACCGAGTTATCTTTGTCGTTAAACTCGTTAAAACATCAAATAGCGACAAACTTGTCCATCTAGACAAGACCGAGTTTCACCTTCGCTAGACTCATTAAAACATCAAATAGCGATGGATTCACCTGAAGGGTGAAATTGTACAACAAGCAATATGTTATCCTCCTCAAGCTTGATAAAAATAAAGAGGTACTAGTCAGCAATGACTGGGGAAAATGGGAAAAAGGAAAAACCACTTTATGGTAGCAGGTCGCTCTTGAACATGACACTTTCACTCCATCACCGTGACTACCTACGTTGGGTTATTAGCTTGATGGTTATCACACTGTTGGTCTATCATACCATCCATCACTTTGTTTTGGTTCAATGCTACCAATTCATTTCAGTGTCGCCAACATGTTCAAGAGAAGTCATTCAGTCAAAATTCATCCTTTGCAATACCATAAACCTTCATTTTCATGACCGTCATTCTTGAACCTTGTATCGTTAGTCAAATTCCATCTCTAAAATCACTACACTCATTTCGTGTTATTGATGTGGGATACATCAAGGCCCTCCTGTGACGAGTCACTTCTTGTCGACATCAGCACATTATCCAAGAAGTTGACTTAGAAACACCCTTCCAGTACCTTGAGGCTTGCATAAATCAATGGCAGTTTTCTCACTTCCGGTGATAGGTTGACATCAATGGCTTTCAACCGAAATATTTTGTATGGTGTTCGACATCAAATAATCCATTCACACCATACAGAATGTACTGCAGTACCTTGAGAATCATTATCAATATCGATGATTTCTCTTGCGTCTGTTAACATCTTACATCGTTGGCTAGTAATCAGATGGTGTCTTCCCATGTTCGACTTCATATCACATATTCACATGGTTAGACTCGTACTTGAGAAAATGATTGAACAAGATAGAAGACCCCGAATCTAGTAACATCCATCCAGGCTACGATTTCAAGAGTACTAAATCATATGTACAATGGTTTTACATTGATAGTCATTCCTATCATGGGTCTATATTTGTAGACAACTGTTTATGTACATGTAATGAAAGTTTATAAGCTGAGCATGGGCATGCCTTCCCTCAGCAATTCATGTAAAATCAAATATTATGATATATGTATTGTAATTGATGCATGTCACCTTCCACTTCGATACCTCCTCATCACATTGTAAAGCATTTCATTTGACATTGGCATTTTTCTAACTTCATGCTTTAGGGGGCAGTTGTTACAGATCCATTTGGGCACATCAATCCCATCATCTAGACTAGTGTTTTAGGGCTCATCAAACCCTAATTTCAGCTGCTTCATGCCCTGAACAAGTCACCCCTTTGAATGCCACCTTCCTAGAAAGTTTCATGACTTGAAGATATCTAGAAATGGCCTCTAGAGGGACTAGCACAGGTAGGCCCATGTAAAGGGTGCACTGCAGAGCAGTTGAGTCCATTGCCAAGGTGCTCTGCAGAGCACTTAGGCTTCCTTTCATCTGTACTGAGTGAGATTGAGAAAAATTCACATAGGGTTTGGGGAATATTCTTATCTTTTGTAGTCATCTAGAAGATTCCTTCACTTATCAACTCCTATGAGCTCGAAAATGGATGAGGAATGAGTTAAGGTACATCCTATCCTCTCATCCCTTCCTCCATGGAACTAATTCTAAGTATGGAAGGTTATTCAATGCCACCATTTATGACAAAACCTCCTTCATCTTCCTATAAATTGACCACACATCTAAGTGATCAGGGGCTGGATTATGTTGAATTGTAAGGAGATAATGTTGCTATGAGATTTGGCTTAGAAGCAAGTATTGTGATGCTACAAGTTTGTTATGCTTTTGATGTGATGTGGATGGGATCCAAGCCAGAGGAATGGATTTGAATCAGACACCAATGGTTGTAATTCCTTCTTCTATTTAATAAAGTGTTTGAACCTTTCTCCCATTTGTTTGTATTGTTTCATAATGCTTATATTTGTGAATTGTATCTGATTCCTTTCACTTATATTCAATAGATCGTGTGCTTTGATATATTATTTGTTTTATGTTGTGTTTACAGGCACTTCTCAAGCGTATTAAGTACGGGAAGGAGCGACAGGATTGATACAAAGGAGGTGAGAGGAAAGCGGAACTACAAGTAGGTCTTCTCATCTTCTCATCTTCTCATCTTATCTATTGCTTATAGGAAAAGACTAAAACACTTTAAACTGTTGTTCTAGATACAACTACTTATCTAGGGAATTAGTATTTGTCTGTAGATACCAAATTCTCCAAAACACATCTCCTTTGGGGATTCCATTCTATTTAAAAATATTACTACTACTTTTAAATTCAAAGGAATCGTTCAATCGACTCCTATACAGGTCCAAGGGCTTCGTGTGGCAATTTTGGGTAGAGATAGGATATGTATTGCACTTATAGGCTTTGGGAAAACTCCAGCTTGTGATTATCGGGGACTTGTACAATGGCACGCCTTTTGTTTGCTGATATTTTTCAAAGGCATTTTCTTTCTTAACTACACCAATGAATCAGTTAAGTGTTTGGGTGGTTATGGTAAAGTTGACTCTGTCAAGTTATTAGTGGTTTTCAGGCTCTAGATTCATGAAAACCATGGTATTCGTGTGAAATACAATATACTTTAAGGAAGAAATATTACTAGTAAATTTATCCTGGTGGCCATTGTCATTCCAACAACGGTGTCTTTAGACACCACCACTTCTCTCTGTTTTTCATGATGCTAACAACTAGTATCAAATCCACCATCCTAGTAAATGTTAGAGCTAGAGTAAAATATGAATGCCTTGGTAGAGTATGCGTGCAAAAAGCAATATTAAAAAGTAATCTTAGCGATAATATTATCACACGACTATGGCTCTCATCACACACTGAATCCTTTACTATCCTCAAACAATTGACTCCGTATATGTTTTCTCATCTATACACACACTCTCTCACTACATGTCTAACTTTGCTGATCCATATTTTGCCCTAGGATTTCTCCATACTTAATCTCTCTCCTTATATCTTGCCCAATTTTTTGCACACATACTCTACCAAGCCATTCATACTCTACTCTAGCTCTAACATTCACCGGGATGGTGGATTTGATACTAGTTGTTAGCATCACGAAAAACAGAGAGAGGCGGCGGTTTCTAAAGACACTCTTGTTAGAATGCCACTAGCCACCAGGATAAATTTACCGGTAATCTTTTTGCCTTAAAATTATATTGTATTTCACATGAATACCATGGACATGTAATACCATGGGTTTCATGAATCTAGAGCCTCAAAACCACTAATAACTTGACAAAGTCAACTTTACCATAACCACCCAAACACTTCACTGATTCATTGGTGTAGTTAAGAAAGAAAATTCCTTTGAAAAAGCTGAGCAAACGAAAGGTGTGCCATTGTACAAGTCCCCGATAATCACAAGTTTTCCCAAAGCCTATAAGTGCAATACATATCTTATATCTACCCGAAATTGCCACACAAAGCCCTTGGACCTATATAGGGGTCGATTGAACGAGAATTTAAAAAGTAGCGATAATATTATTGAATTGATATAATGTTACTTGTACAAGATATAAGGAGAGAGATCAAGTATGGAGAAATCCCAGGGCAAAATATGGATCAACAAAGTTAGACATGTAGCGAGAGAGTGGTCATATGGATGAGAAAACATATATGGAGTCAATTGTTTGAGGATAGTAAAGGATTTAGTGTGAAATGAGAGCCATAGTCGTGTGATAACACCAGTGGTGTATGATCACCGTAAGGGTTTTGGTCCAAAGTAGGTGTATTTCCAAGAGTTGTAAGACTTGTTTGTCAGTTATAAATGTTGCATGGGAGCATGAATTATTGTAAAGCCTTAAAACTTTGATCAGACATGCATGTAGTTCAGTGGCACATCGATTCATCAAGTTGTGAAATGGATATGTACCAGGGTGATAGTTGTATTGGTATCCTAGCTTGAGGGGGGAATGTGAGATTTTAGGTGAGATGGTTGATGAATGATTGAGTCTAGGATAATCTCCCCAAGTCAAGTTTAAGGAGGGGGATTGTTAGGTTGATTTGGGTAACCTTGACTCAAATGAAGTTACCTATTGTTTTCAAGACTCCAGGTTCATGAGAATCCATAGTATTGACCCATGGTATTCATCTGAAATATCATCTATTTTCAAGGAGGAAATACTCCAAGTAAATTTGTCTTGATGGTCAGTAGAATCCTAGCAATGCTATCTTTAGACAACACCACTTCTCTCTACTTTTCGTGATCCTATCACTAAGTGACATATTATTCATGTTGCTCTTAAGCTCACTGATGATTGGAGACTTGTTCAATGACGTGCCTTTTCATTTGCTTAGCCTCTTCCAAGGCATTCTCTCTTAACTAAGTCAATGAGCTAGCTTAAGTGACATCTTGTTCTTGGACCTGTTGATTATTAAGGACTTGTTCAATGGCATGCATTTCCACTTGTTGAGCTTCTTCCAAGGCATTCTCTCTCTTAACTACGTCATTGAGCCAACTCAGTGAGATGTTGTTCTTGAACCTACTCTTGCAATAACAACTAATTAGATTCTAGTAATTGTTGTTTTGTTAATTGAGGACTTGTTCAATGGCATGCCTTTCCACTTGCTAAGCTTCTTCCAAGGCATTCTCTCTCTTAACTACATAATTGAGCCAGCTGAGTGAGATGTTGTTCTTGGACTTGTTGTAGCAATGATAGCTAATTAGATTCTAGTAATTATTGTCTTTACACATAAGGAGTGAGTTACATTAATTTGAGGGAAGTGGGTAGAATAAATCAAGGGAGTAACTAGCAGCAACGAGGGTCTTGGGATTGATCATGCAATGATAAAAACCTTAGAAAAAGGCATGAATATTAGTTTACAAAATGCCATGGCTTCATTACATACACAAACTTGTTGTGGGTATGGCATTATATTATTCATGTTTATGTAATTACACTCCTCTCACATTAGATTCTCTACGTGCAAATCTCACTGAGTTCTAATATGGGAAGAAACATAGAATATAAAACATAGCTCATGAATGTGATTGTCATCGAGTGAAAGGAGTTGCAACAACCATTTCTAACATTGAACCAAGTTGCAAAAGTTGCAACAACCACTATCAATATTGAACCACGTTGCTTTCCGAACCATACGTTGGATTCAAGCATTTCCTTTAATCTCTTTAGAAAGAAATGATTAATTTAAGCTTTTTATATTTCAAAGAAAGTAAACAAAACATTCTAATAGCATCGGGAAGAGGAAGAAATGATTAATTTAAGCTTCTTTATATTTCAAAGAAATTAAACAAAACATTCTAATAGCATCGGGAAGAGGAGAGAATATTTAGGGCTAAAAGAAATCAATCTTCTATAAATGTAACGACCTCTTTTAATAAAATAGATTCTCTAAATGCAAATGGAATCAATTTCCAAAATGCAAATGGAATCAATTTCTAGTATCACTGCATGTAACATTTTATCCTCCAAATAGAAGTTTAGATTATTTTGTTTATGGGATGGATATATTTATATGCATATTGGAGAGAACGTTGAGCTTATCATGATAAAAGAGTGCGGGCATGTTCTTCCTTGGAAAAACCCACGATTTGAACGAAACACTACTTTAAGTTTCTGAATAATTGAAAACAGAGATCATAGAAATAGTAAAAAGAATGAATGGTTTGAATTTCCAAAGTTGAATGACACTCTAATAAAGGATTCCTAAGGTCTGTACAATGTTTCTATTCATGTAGGTAACTAAAATCGTTGCGCTCTTGATTCACGTAGATAGCTAAAATCGTTGCCATCGAAAATGGAGGGCTTCACAATATATATTTACGGAGATTCGATCTCCATTGGACTACAAATTGAATAACAAAAAATGTATGGATTCAGAACGATTGTGTCTAGAATTTGTTTTTCTCATACAAAACATGATTAGATACTTCCTGATTACTGTTGTTTGTTGATATTTGAAACAGATGGGCACCGTTGGTTAATATTTGAAACAGGCTTCCAGATAGAATTCCAGGCCCAGGAGGTGGGATGAAGCAGTGTGGTAAGACGGTGAACTGGTGGGATGAAGCAGCGTAACAAGGCGGAGCAAGGCTACGGAATGAAGCACTGTGACAATGCAGTGAAGTGTGTGGATGAATTGATGAGACAAGACTATTTTATGATATGATATTGTTGGCTTTATCATACATTTATTATAAAATTTTCAGTTATATATTACCACAAGTTATATAGTAGCTTATATTTGCCCCCTAATTTAAATATAGTTAAATTAAAGTTAAAAATTATGAAGATTTTATAAAATGGAAGCTTATATAAATGCACCCAGATACCTGAAACCAGAACTAGAAGGAAAAAAGGTAAAATTGGAAAACAAGAGATTAGGAAAAAAAAAAACCATGGTTAGTGAAAAAAGATCAAATGACCAAATTAAGTCATGAAGGGAAATTAATTTAACTTCCAAAAGAGACAATATCTATCCACCATGTAGAGCTTTTACTCATACAGTTAAAGAATTTTACATTCAATTTGAACTCTTTTTAATGAATGGCTCTACAACAAGTTATGCAATTTGTAAAGTTTAAAGACTTTTTTTTTTTCAGAAGAAAAATCACGATGTAATTATATTAAGGAAATATAACAAGCTGTATACATGAGAGGACATGAGAGGACATAACAGAGCAGCCCGGAGAAACTGTTCCTGATAGACAAAATAGGCACTGCCAATGAGCCTGATAATAAAAAAAGAAGCTGATAACCAAGATCGATCAGAGATCATGAGCAAAAAACAGAATATCCTTCCGGAATTGTACCAAAAGAAAGAGATCCCCATAGCAATGAGGGAGACCAAAAAGAAGAGAAAAAACATATCAGCCCAGAGCCGCCAGTGAAGATATGGAGTCCATCACCGAATCAATAGGAGCGTTTGAATCCTGGAAAATACGAGCATTTCTCCACTTCCAGAGAAGCCAGCAAGTGAGGATAAAAATCGATCGCCAAGCTAGATTTTGTTCACTCCACCACCTGAAAGCATCCTGTACAGAGGAGAAAGATTGATGAGGAAAACCATGTGTTAATGAAAGATCATACCATATTTTGGCCGATGCCGAGCATTGAAAAAACATATGGATGTTTGTTTCCAGTGCTTGACAGCACATAACGCATCTGCCAGGTCCCGTCCAGCCTTTTTTTTGCAAAACTTCCCATGTAAGATTCCTATTGGAAAAAACCAACCAGGAAAATAATGTAGCTTTGAGCGAGCATGTTGTTTTCCAGAACTTCATGGGGAACAAGGGCAAATGGAGCGGCTGTAGAGACAACGTTGCAGCGGCATAAAGGTCCTTGACAGTGACAGGCATAGTGGATTTTGACTTCGACCAAACCAGTCTATCATTGAATCCTGATTGTTTAATTCCTTTGTCATCGAGACTCTTAACCGCCGATGCCCATAGCTGACAAAGAGAAGAAGGCAGATGTAGATCATCAGCAGACTTCCAAATAGGAGTCGATGAGGACCAATGAAGAATGAGCTTGTTCCATGTGAATAGACCCTGTGAGTGCAGGAAAGAAATGAGAGCAGGGGAGAGGGATTCTTCCAGTCCAAGAACAGTCGGTTCCAGGCCAATCAAAATATTAGAGCCAGAGTTAAAGCGCCATCGAAGGAAATCAAAAAAGAGCAGCTGAATCTTTCTGAATCCACGCCATATAGCTGAACCCCCTGCAGAGCCGAGAGACTTTCTCTGATACCAGTATACCAGAGGCTTTCCTTTCAGGTATTTTTGGTTGATGATGGAACTCCATTTTCCCTTGCCGAAGATACCACGCTGCAGAGAGTTACACAGGAGAGCTTTACCAAAAGATCTCATATGAAGCAGTCCCCATCCGCCAGATCTCTTTGGTCTAGAGATTGTGTCCATCTTAACTAAGTGCATCTTGTAAAATTGAGATCTGCCGCCCCATAGGAAGTTAGCAGATAGAGAAACCATGTTGTTGATAATAGAAGAGGGGAGGAAGTAAAGGTGTGCCCAATACACCGCAAGCTGCGATAATACTGACTGTAGAAGGATGAATCTGCCGCCTAAAGATAAGAACCGCAGCTCCCACTGAGATATTTTTTTGTAATAGCGGTCTATCAGCCATGTCCAGTCCAACCTGCACTTTCCTTTTGGCTTTAGAAAAAACCCCAAATACTTGAAGCCATCTTTAATTGGAGCGAGGTCGATACCAAAGAGCGCTGCAATCCACAAAGACAAATCCTCATTTGTGTGGTTATGATATAGCAGGGATTTAGCTTTGTTAATGATCAAACCTGTTGCAAATTGAAACAATTGAATATTCCATGGAGACATGACCAGCTCGATTTGCGGAGCATGGCAAAAAGAAGAATGTCATCGACGAAAAAATTATGTGACAAAGAGATATTCTTGCATATCTTGATGGGGGCGCATCGTTTATCTGCAACAGCTTGGTTTATCTGAGTGCTGAGTGAATTCATAACCAAGATAAAGAGAAGAGGAGCAAGCGGACATCCCTGACATAGTCCTCTTTCCGCTTGGAAGAACGCTGAGGGGGAGCCATTTATGATGACAGAGTATTTAATGTTCTCAACGCATGCCATGACCCAATTTATACCCTGAGTTTTCAGCCCAATTTTTGCGAGGAGAAGACGGAGAAAACCCCAATCAACACAATCATATGCCTTTTGTAAATCAATTTTAAGAACGACTGCATCTGTATTTTTCATTAGAACAGAGAATAAACATTCCTGAGTGGATGCGATAGCATCAATAATGTTCATGTCCTTTAAGAACGCATCCTAATCCGTGGTGATGAAGGAGTTTAGGGTCGATTTCATTCTCTCAGCAATGATTTTAGAAGTGATTTTGAACAGAGTGTTACACAAAGCTATTGACCTGAAATCTGCAAAAATTTCGGGCTGGACCTTTTTAGGTATGAGCGCTATGAAAGTGGCAGTAAGGGCACTGTTCACATTTCCAGACATTCGAGATGCATCAATCATCCCAAGCAGATCATCCTTGAAGAGTTCATAGAAATGTTGGAAAAATTCAATGGGCCATCCATCCGGCCCAGGACTTTTGTCCTTTTTGAATTTCTTGATGACCTTCTGTAATTCTATTTCCGAAATGGGCTTGAAGAAATCCACATTAGCTGCTTCATCAAACATAACAGGGACATGTTCTATCATTCGAAAGGCATCCTCACACTGAATATCCCGCCGCTTGTATTGATCCCGGAAATGCCTGAAAGCTTCAGACGAGATTTCATGCTGAGAATGGAAGAAACCCCCATTGTCGTCTTGAATCTTCCAGATCGAATTTGCCCGTCTTCTTGCATTAGCAAAATTGTGGAAAAATTTTGAGTTTCGGTCGCCTTCCTTTAGCCAGACCGCCCTGCTTTTAAGTCTCCATGCAGCTTCTTCCATTTGCAATAGCTCTTGCTTCTTCTTCTCTAGAGATCTGAGACGGGTATTTTGTTCGAAAGACATGCCATCAGAAAGAAATGATGCAGATAAGATGCATAGCTCTTTTTTAATATCTTCAAGCTCCAGTTTATCCCGCTTTTTCTTGTTGATAACCCAATCTTTTGCCGCCACCCTCAGAGACTGTATGTTTTCACGGAAAATCGTAAAAGGGGCGTTTTCTGAGCGCTTAAGTTCTTGCCATTTTTTAGTTATAAGATCAGTGAAAGACTGGTCAGACAGATATGTTCTATTAAACTTGAAGGAATAACCAAGTCTGGTGTCCGCTTGCCTCCAGCATAGATGAATAGGCCGATGATCAGAGGTGGTTTCAACTCCGGTACTCGCAAGAGGCATACCCCATGCTTCAATAACACTAGCATTTATAATAAAACGATCCAGCCTTTTTGCGATATAAGCAGTGCATGTCCTGCAATTGTCCCAAGTTGGAGACATCTTTTGGGGAATGACATCAATTAAATTTATGTTAAGAAACTCCATGCGTAATCTGTCAGCCATACTGTCATGATTCCCGGAAAGAAAAGCCGAAAACGCATCGAGAAACCACGAAGCCATGTCAGTGAGAGCTGTGAATGACTGCATCTGTTTGGGAAGCGGAAAAGAAAAAGGCGATAGACGATTGGTTGTATGAGTGGCAAGACAGAGTAGGTGGCATAGCACTATGCCGGGAGATGTACCCCGTCCTCAGTGGGCTCTATGGATGCCTGCATCTGATAGGAGAGTGTGCAGGGAATGGCGGAAAAAACGATTGGTTGTGCAGATGGCATTCGCATCCCGACGCGGTCCAGCTCCTCCTTGATTGTTGTTATCCACAAGAACTTGATATGGACGGACCACGGAGTGGAATGCCCACTTCACAAATCGTTACTTATTTTCCTTTTATAAATAGGAGTTGTCTACCGAGGAAAAAATTTTCAAAAAATCTTGTAGAGGCAGTGTTTGAATCGCATTTTTGAAGGTGGAAATGGATTCAGCACCATCAAAAACGTATAAGGCACCTAAAATTTTGAAGTTTAACAACTATAACTTGGATTTGCAAAAATCCTTGCCGGATTTTCTCTAAATATGACCAGAATTTCCATAACTTGTCAGGCAACTCCTTCACCTCGTTAGATTACGACTTATAAATATACCCCATTTTATGAATTTTCTTTTAAATACAAATTTTAGTTTTTTCATAAAATTTAAATTACTTAACCTAAAAAGCTTACAGAGTGCTTATTTTATTATTATCTTAAACCTACATAGTGCTTAGTTTATTATTATCTTAAACCTTTATATTACTAGGTCCCACATGATGAAGCAGTTCATAAATGAATTTTATTGTTATTGTCCATTTCTATCTATGTTATGCTTTACACATGGTGCTTGCAACTTTTATTTTAATATCAATTTAATTTTTTTAAATTTGGGATTGTGATTATTGTTCAACATACTCATCATTTTTTCATATATATTTATTTATTTTAACAATTTGATGAATTGAAAAGTTTAATATATTAATAAAAAAATAATATTTCTTTTATAATTCTTCATTTGCCTGTGACTTTTACTTTGATTCACAAACTTTCACCAGACTAATGGTCCACTTTGGCCCATGAGTGCTTGAATTCTCTACTCACATACACACATTATTAATGTTTAATTATTGCTTAGAGAATATTTTTGTACATAAGCAAAGACCAGATTTGTGAGCACTCTATTGTTGACATTAGAAAAGTGTATAATAAAATATGCATAACACAACAACTTACAATTTAATAAAAAATTCTTAGAGAATCAGAATCATGAGATTACTAAGTACACTAATACGCCCAAAATTGAATGACTAATATAGTTGTCAATAGTCAATAATGAACAACCTTTCATTTTCACATGTTAGAGTTGGAGTAAAGTATGAATGCCTTGGTAGAGTATGCGTGCAAAAAGCAATATTAAAAAGTAATCTTAGCGATAATATTATCACACAACTATGGCTCTCATCACACACTGAATCCTTTACTATCCTTAAACAATTGACTCTGTATATGTTTTCTCATCCATACGCACACTCTCTCGCTACATGTCTAACTTTGTTGATCCATATTTTGCCCTAGGATTTCTCCATACGTGATCTCTCTCCATATATAGGATTTCTCCATATTTTGCCCAATTTTTTGCACACATACTCTACCAAGCCATTCATACTCTACTCCAGCTCTAACATTCACCAGGATGGTGGATTTGATACTAGTTGTTAGCATCATGAAAAACAGAGAGAGGTGGCAGTTTCTAAAGACACCGTTGTTAGAATGCCACTGGCCACCAGGATAAATTTACCGGTAATCTTTCTGCCTTAAAAGTATATTGTATTTCACATTAATACCATGGACATGCAATATCATGGGTTTCATGAATCTAGAGCCTGAAAACCACTAATAACTTGACAAAGTCAACTTTACCATAACCACCCAAACACTTCACTGATTCATTGGTGTAGTTAAGAAAGAAAATGCCTTTGAAAAAGCTGAGCAAACGAAAGGTGTGCCATTGTACAAGTCCCCGATAATCACTAGTTTTCCCAAAGCCTATAAGTGCAATACATATCCTATATCTACCCGAAATTGCCACACGAAGCCCTTGGACCTGTATAGGAGTCGATTGAACGAGAATTTAAAAAGTAGCGGTAATATTATTGAATTGATATAATATTACTTGTACAAGATATAAGGAGAGAGATCAAGTATGGAGAAATCCCAGGGAAAAATATGGATCAACAAAGTTAGACATGTAGCGAAAGAGTGGTCGTATGGATGAGAAAACATATATGGAGTCAATTGTTTGAGCATATTAAAGGATTTAGTGTGCAATGAGAGCCATAGTCGTGTGATAACACCAGTGGTGTATGATCACCGTAAGGGTTTTGGTCCAAAGTAGGTGTATTTCCAAGAGTTGTAAGACTTGTTTGTCAGTTATAAATGTTGCATGGGAGCATGAATTATTGTAAAGCCTTAAAACTTTGATCATACATGCATGTAGTTCAGTGGCACATCGAGTCATCAAGTTGTGAAATGGATATGTACTAGGGTGATAGGTGTATTGGTATCCTAGCTTGAGGGGGGAATGTGAGATTTTAGGTGAGATGGTTGATGAATGATTGAGTCTAGGATAATCTCCCCAAGTCAAGTTTAAGGAGGGGGATTGTTAGGTTGATTTGGGTAACCTTGACTCAAATGAAGTTACCTATTGTTTTCAAGACTCCAGGTTCATGAGAATCCATAGTATTGACCCATGGTATTCATTTGAAATATCATCTATTTTCAAGGAGGAAATACTCCAAGTAAATTGTCTTGATGGTCAGTAGAATCCTAGCAATGATATCTTTAGACAACACCACTTCTCTCTACGTTTCGTGATCCTATCACTAAGTGACATATTATTCATGTTGCTCTTAAGCTTACTGATGATTGGAGACTTGTTCAATGACATGCCTTTTCATTTGCTTAACCTCTTCCAAGGCATTCTCTCTTAACTAAGTCAATGAGCTAGCTTAAGTGACATGTTGTTCTTGGACCTGTTGATTATTAAGGACTTGTTCAATGGCATGCCTTTCCACTTGTTGAGCTTCTTCCAAGGCATTCTCTCTCTTAACTACGTCATTGAGCCAACTCAATGAGATGTTCTTGAACCTACTATTGCAATGACAACTAATTAGATTCTAGTAATTGTTGTTTTGTTAATTGAGGACTTGTTCAATGGCATGCCTTTCCATTTGCTAAGCTTCTTCCAAGACATTCTCTCTCTTAACTACATCATTGAGCTAGCTCAGTGAGATTTTGTTCTTGGACCTGTTGTAGCAATGATAACTAATTAGATTCTAGTAATTATTGTATTTACACATAGGGAGTGAGTTACATTAATTTGAGGGAAGTGGGTAGACTAAACCAAGGGAGTAACTAGCAGCGACGAGGGTCCTAGGATTGATCATGCGATGATAAAGACCTTAGAAAAGAGTATGAATATTACTTTACAAAATGCCATGACTCCCTGACATACACAAACTTGTTGCGAGTATGACATTATATTATTTATGTTAATGTAATTACACTCCTCTCACATTAAATTCTCTACCCGCAAATCTCACTGAGTTCTAATATGGGAAGAAACATAGAATATAAAACATAGCTCAGGGATGTGATTGTCATCGAGTGAAAGAAGTTGCAACAACCACTTTCAACATTGAACCAAGTTGCAAAAGTTGCAACAACCACTATCAATATTGAACCACGTTGCTTTCCGAACCATGCATTGGATTCAAGCATTTCCTTTAATCTAAAGAAATGATTAATTTAAGCTTTTTATATTTCAAAGAAATTAAACAAAACATTCTAATAGTATGGGGAAGAGGAGAGAATCTTTAGGGCTAGAAGAAATCAATCTTCTATAAATGTAACAACCTCTTTTAATAAAATAGATTTTCGAAATGCAAATGGAATCAATTACAAGTATCACTGTATGTAACATTATATCCTCCAAATAGAAGTTTAGATTATTTTGTTTATGGGATGGATATATTTATATGCATATTGGAGAGAACGTTGAGCTTATCATGATAAAAGAGTGCGGGCATGTTCTTCATTGGAAAAACCCACGATTTGAACGAAACGCTACTTTAAGTTTCTGAAGCTGAATAATTGAAAACAGAGATCATAGAAATAGTAAAAAGAATGAATGGTTTGAACTTCCAAAGTTGAATGACACTCTGACAAAGGATCCCTAAGGTCTGTACAATGTTTCTAGCCTTCAATATTCATGTACGTAGCTAAAATCGTTACGCTCTTGATTCACGTAGATAGCTAAAATCGTTGCCATCTAAAATGGCTTCACAATATATATTTACGGAGATTCGATCTCCATTGTACCACAAATTGAATAACAAAAAATGCTTCACAATATATATTTACGGAGATTCGATCTCCATTGTACCACAAATTGAATAACAAAAAATGTATAGATTCAGAACGATTGTGTCTAGGATTTTTTCTCATACAAAACATGATTAGATACTTACTGATTACTGTTGTTAGTCGATATTTGATTAATATTTGAAACAGATAAGTGGATAGGCGGTAGCAATTTCACACATTTAAGTGGTTGCGTAGGAAGCACTATATATATTGCAACAGCAGGTTTCCCCAAGCAGGGCTTCCAGATGGAATTCCAGGCCAAGGAGGTGGGATGAAGCAGTGTGGTAAGACGGTGAACTGGTGGGATGAAGCAGCGTAACAAGGCGGGGCAAGGCTACGGAATGAAGGACTGTGACAAGGCAGTGAAGTGGTGTGACAAGGTAGTGAAGTGGTGGGATGAATTGATGAGACAAGACTATTTTATGATATGATACTGTTGGTTTTATCTTACATTTATCATAAAATTTTCAGCTATATATTACTACAAGATATATAGTAGCTAATATTTGCGGCCTAATTTAAATACAGCTAAATTAAAGTTAAAAATTATGAAGCTTTTGCAAAATGGAAGTTTATATAAATGCATCCAGAAACCTAAAACCAAAACTAGAAGGAAAAAAGGTAAAATTGGAAAAAAAGAGATTAGGAAAAAAAAAAGAAAGATAAGTCATGGTCAGAGAAAAAAGATCAAATGACCAAACTAAGTCATGAAGGGAAATTAATTTGACTTCCAAAAGAGACAATATCTATCCACCATGTAGAGCTTTTACTCATAGAGTGAAAGACTTTTACATTCAATTTGAACTCTTTTTAATGAATGGCTCTATAACAAGTTATGCAGTTTGTAAAGTTTAAAGACTTTGATAACAAATGGTTACTTATTTTCCTTATATAAATATGAGTCGTCTACTGAGGAAAAAAATATTTCAAAATGTCTTGTAGAGGCGGTTTTTGAATGGCATTTTTGATGGTGGAAATGGATTCAACACCATCAAAAACGTATAGGACACCTAAAATTTTGAAGTTTAACAACTATAACTTGGATTTGCAAAAATCCTTGCCGGATTTTCTCTAAATATTACCAGAATTTCCATAACTTTCCAGGCAATTCCTTCGCCTCATTAGACTACGGCTTATAAATATACCCCTTTTATGAATTTTCTTTTAAATACAAATTTTAGCTTTTTTCATAAAATTTAAATTACTTAACATAAAAAGCTTACATAGTGCTTAGTTTATTATTATCTTAAACCTACATAGTGCTTAGTTTATTATTATCTTAAATCTTTATATTACTAGGTCTCACATGATCAAGCAATTCATAAATGAATTTTATTGTTATTGTCCATTTCTATCTATGTTATGCTTTACACATGGTGCTTGCAACTTTTATTTTAATATCAATTTAATTTTTTAAATTTGTGATTGTGATTATTGTTCAACATACTCATATTTTTTCATATATATTTATTTATTTTAACAATTTGATGAATTGAAAAGCTTAATATATTAATAAAAAATTAATATTTCTTTTATAATTCTTCATTTGCATATGACTTTTACTTTGGTTCACAAACATTCTCAGTACTAATGGTCCACTTTGGCCCATGAGTGCTTGAATTCTCTACTCACATATACACATTATTAAGCAGTTGTCTATAATGCGACTTTTTGAAAGCCTTTCGGGCGGATTTTTCCGGTCAAAATCCGGCAGGAATTATTGGAATCGCAAGTTTGATAGCTAGTTTATGCACAATGAAAGCATCCCAGGGGTTTTTCAGGGTGTTGAATCCAAATATGCAGTTAAAAAACCATTTTAACTGCAAGAAATCAAGATTTGACCTCAATTCACCGGAATCTTCAAAAAGTCACATTATAGACAACTCCCATTATTAATGTTTAATTATTGCTTAGAGAATATTTTTGTACATAAGCAAAGACCAGATTTGTTAGCACTTTATTGTTGAAATTAAAAAAGTTTATAATAAAATATGTATAACACAACAACTTACAATTTAATAAAAAAATCTTAAGAGAATCAAATCATGAGATTACTAAATACACTAATACGCCCAAAGTTGAATGACTAATATAGTTGTCAATAGTCAATAATGAACAACCTTTCATTTTCACATGTTAAAAAGGTAGAAACCACCCTCCCATTTCACATTAAATGCTAACTAATCCATCTTTTAATAAATAATAAAAATAATGAATAAATAAATTTTTAAATTTTTATAAATTAAATTATTAAAAAATAAATTAGACATTAAATTAATATATTTTAATTAAATTAATAAATATAATTTTTTAATAAAACAAAATAAATTTAAAAATAATTTAATTAAAAAAAAAAAAAAAAAAAAAAAAACACCTCTTCTTTTTAAGTATACCTATCCTACTTCTTTTGAATTTAAATTAAAAAAACAACTACAACCTGCAAGAGAGTTATAATTTAGGTGTATTTTTAATGTTTGAGATATTAATTACATATCATTATCCTATTTCAACGCAAAAAACACCCTATTTCACTTTCACAAGAGCAGATAAGTATGAAAAACACCCCATTCACTTTCACAAAAGCAGATAGGTATGAACAGTTAGATGGTAGTCTGTGAATGAAAATTTGAGTCGTCCTTTTTAAATGCAACTCAACGTAATGATATGCTTGATCTGATTCGAGGTCTTCTTGTACAATCCAGCTGGAACTGGGTTAATTTTTCCGCTTTTCAGCTGTTGGACGACCAATAAATCGCTGGTGTTTGGATTATTGGGAAGGATGATACTCAAACATTCAATCAATTCCGTTAGAATCTGAATGTGCAAATCCTATCTTCTTATATATTCACATATTCATATTATGTAATTCTCTCATCTTGGAATTTGAAACAGAATTTAGAGTAGGATTTTACAGTAGTAATTAATTTGAAATAAATTTATAGTATTGTATCCTAATAATTAATATTGTTTTATTAATATCGTAGTATTTTGAAGCCAATTTTGTTATAATTATATAATAGGAAGTAAAATATTTGAACCAATAATTTTTAACATAAATGAATTTAAATTTTATTTAAGAATAATAAAATTCATTTTATAATGTTAAACTTTGAATACAGGTGAGACTCTTTGTAAATCGATTCCAAACACCAAAAGCTGAGACTTGCTTTTTTGAATAAACTTTAAATTTTTGTAGTCAAAGGAAATTAATAGTAAGTCAATAAAAAATTGAATGTGTTATATCTTGCCAGACACAAGTATAATAAAATGGAGATTTATTAAAATTTAATTTTGTCTTAAAATTTTCAATAAAATGGGTATATTATTAACACAATCACTTTTACTAGCTTATGTATAACCACATTAGTAAATGATAGACTTATATCAATTAAAACTAACTATTTCTAATTATAGTTATTATATAAATATTATATTATATATTAAAATAAAATTATGTTATTATATAATATTATATTAAAAGTGATTATAATTAACATATAACAAATTAAATTAATAACACTTAATTATTATCAATAATATTTATTTATCTTCCATTATATATATTTATATATATATTATTGAAGATAAATAAGTATTATTAATTTATATAATAAATAAATAACATTATATATTTACATCTAAATTATTTATTTTATTTCTCAATCA
The DNA here is from genome assembly GCA_031772625.1 of Pinus tabuliformis. Taxonomy (NCBI): domain Eukaryota; kingdom Viridiplantae; phylum Streptophyta; class Pinopsida; order Pinales; family Pinaceae; genus Pinus; species Pinus tabuliformis. The sequence continues at coordinate 739,647,291 of CM062806.1, read as the reverse complement.
ATTCAATAGATTTGTCATCATTGTGGTTGCATTTTGGAATAGGTTAGTTATATATATATATATATATATATATATATACCAAAGAGATTAATATTATAAATCTAAGGGATTGTTAATATTATATACCTACGGATTAATATTATAAAGCCAAGGGACTAACAATATTATAAACTAGACTATTAAAATCTAATGTATACAATGTCATAGTGCAACATTGAATAAATTGTAATGTAATGTATCAATGTGATAATGATTGTCACATTGATTATCACACTGCTTGTTGCATTGTGGTTTGAATGTTAATATTAAGTTTAACATTAGTTTTTATAAACCGAGACGATTAATCAACCCAATTGATTATTATTATAAAACAAAGAGATTAATATTAAACCCTAATATATATATATATATATATATATATATATATATAGAAATATTATTACAATGAATTAATCCTATAGTTATATTAAGATTTATAATATTGGTTTTCTAATATATAGGGTTTCATAATATTGGGTTTATATAGCATATAAGCTTCATATATGACTTCTTAATGATATAAACTCAAAGGATTAATATTAAAAACTAAACAATTAATATTATAAACCTAAGACATTAATATTATAAGACATTGGGATTACCATTATAAACTCAATAGATTAATAAAACCAAGGGATTATTAATATTATAAACCCAAGGGATTAATAAAGCTAAGGAAGTATTTATATTATAAACACAAGAAATTAATCAACTCGAAAGATTGATATTATAAACCCTTGGGATTACAAAACCCAAGACATTTATATTATAAACCCAAGGGATGAATATTATAAACCCAATGGATTAATAAACCCATGGGGTTAATGAACACAAGGGTTTAATATTATAAATCCAAGGCATTAATATTACATACCCTTGGGATTAATAAACCCAAGGGATTATCAATATTATAAACTCAAGGTATATTGTAAACCCAAGGGATTATTAATATTATAAGCCTAAGAGATTATTTATATTATAAACCCAAACGATTAATCAACCCAATGTATTAATATTTTAATCCCTTGGGATTAAAATACCCAAGGGATTAGTATTATAAAATCAAGGGTATTAATAAACTCAAGACATTATAAACTTACCATATTAATATTTAACCCTAGGATTAATATTAAACCCAGAGATTAATATTATAAAATCCAAAATTAATATTATAAACCCTGGTTCATATTGTAAAATTGATTGATTACTATTATAAACATAAGGTATTAATATAAACCTGAATATTATAAACAAGAATAAACCCTAAACCCAATATCATATACCATAATATTAAACCCTAATTTATTCAATGTAGTAATATAACATTGAGTAAACTCAAATGTAATCTATCATTGTGACAATGATTGTCACACTGCAATATTGGATATATTTATGTACCATTCTAACATCACAATATTAACCCTAATATTATACCAAATATTATTCTAACGTTGGATAGATTTATTTACCATTTTGGCATCACAACATGTTTGGTTGACCATATTCAACCATAAATACCTTGATCATGGTCCACCATGACTGATCATGGTTGATGATATTCAACCATGGATGATCATGGTTGACCATAGAGACATTGACCATTGTTAACAATATTCAACCATGGTTAATCATGGTTGATCATAGAAACATTGATTGATCATTATGACAATGTTTGATGATGCTTGCCGATGGTTGAACATGGTTGACATTAGTTGATAGTAATTCACATTAAATGATCATGGCTGACCATGGTTTATTATGGTTGACCTTTGTTAATTGTGGTTGACCATAATTGATAATAGAAACTGTTGACATTATGACACAGGTTTGGTGCTATGGCACAGGTGTTGTCCTTGATGGCAACTCACTCTGGTAACAGATCTCAGTTTAGACTCTCAAAATGAAGGAAAAATATATATACGCAGGTTCATCGTGATCAAGCCGCGTATACACGCGGGTTAGACGTTCCAAAGGCGCGTATATGTATGCACGCACTTTCATGCAGAGAAAAGTGCGTACATGTGGGAATGTTTATGTTTGGTTCATGGTATTTAGTCTGTCTTATTTGAACCTATGGTTTTGGTCCTTGGTATTGCATATAAAGTGTTGAACCCTGGTATTGGGTCCCTAGTATTGGCTCTCAATGGTTTTGGACCATGGTTAAGAAAGGCCTAAGACTATAAAAAGGGAAGGAGATCATTTGGCATGGCATCGATTGAAGGATTGAATATTTGAAGAAGAGCAAGATCTGGAACACTGTGATTGGTTTATGGTGCATTGCTGAATCTGATCCAAGGAGGAACCTGAGCGCTAAAAGATGGATAAGTTTTATTGATGAATCAAGATCTTAAGGCTTGAATAGTAGTATCATTGTATGGTTTTTGATCTGTTGTATTTGGCGCATGATTAGATCTATAAATCTGATAAACTGGGTATACTTGATATCTGAATACTTGAAAAGGGAAAATTGTCTTTTATAGATCTGTACGTAGGTTCGGTGCATCTAAGGCGCGTATGCACGCAGGTTCAATAAGCGAAGACAGCGTATACGCTGGTTGACCTTGGCACAGATGCGTATGCACGCAGGTTTATACATAGTGAAGTAGCGTACGTCTCATGAAATAAGCTTTAGTTGCTTCTAGTTATTGCTGCAGTGTTCTGGGTTCATAATTGGTGTCTGGTTACTGTTACTGTTTTCTGGTTACAGCATTCTGAGAAGTGTTTGGTTGAGTCTATATTGGGTTGTACAAAAGAGATTGATAATTGCAGATATACTTGATGTATGATTGATGTTGTTCATGGATCCAGTCTGAAAATTTATGAAAAGTGGTCCCTGGGAGAACGAGAGAAGGTTGTAGCCTTCTGTAGGTCAGCACCTATGTACTAGTACCTCAGCTAGTACAAGAGAAAAGGGGGTTGTAGCTCCCTTCCAGGAGAGGCTGGAGAACGAGAGAAGGTTGTAGCCTTCTGCAGGTTGAAGCCTGTGTACTGGTATAAGTCTGCACCAGTACAGAAACATTGTAAAAAGGAAGTTTCTAATTAAAAGGAAGATAGAGACGAATTGCAGCAAGTGATTTTCACCCATATTGGGTTTCCACCTTATATATTGTGTTCTTATGTGTGATTGTCTTCTGATCTGTTTTTATTGTTCCTGGTTACTGTTTATATGATTCTGTTGCACAAATTAATGATCAACATCTGTAGAATAAATTAAATTATAAGTCTGCTTGGTATACGCTGGTTTCCTTATCTATAGTTGCGTATATACGCGGTTTTCACTAACTGAAGTAGCGTATATGATCTGGGTGTGAAAAGAAAAATAATTGACTTAATAATATTGATTCACGCCCCCTCTCAGTAGTATTTCCAACAGAAACATTGTCCATGGTTAACCATTTTTAACCATAAATATCTTCATTGACCATAATCATACATAGAGACCTTGGTTGACCATGTTAAACCATTCTAACCATCATTGAATATGGCTAACAATTAGGAGTCAGTAGAGCCTGAAATGTTTTTGGTTAACTATGGTTAACTGAAGTGGCCATGTTGACCATGGTTGACCATATTCAACCATAGAGACCTTGATCATGGTTGACCACAGTTGATCATGGTTGACGATATTTAGCCATGGATGATCATGGTTGACCATACAAATATTGATTGACCATTATGACCATGATTGACGATGTTTGACCATAGTTGACAGTGGTTTAACATTGTTGATCACCGTTAACAATGGTTCACATTAAATGACTATGGTTGATAATGGATGATCATGGTTAGCCATGGTTTACCACACTCAACCATAGTTGACCAAATTCAACCAAAGAGACCTTGATCATGGTTGACGAAATTCAACCATGGTTGACCATCATTGACCATGGTTGATTGTTGGGTCCCTATAATACTAGTGATTACCCCATTATTATTGTAGTTGTACCCCTTATTAATATTGTTGTGCCCCTATTATCCCCATATTGTTATTAATGTGCCTCATAGAATCCCTCTATTATATTTTTGTGGCTTTATATCATTATTGTTAGGTCAGCTAGGTTATATTGTGACTCCTTAGACTCCTATATATAGAAAGGAGGTTTTGTCATCTGAATCATCCAAGAATTGTTCATTTATGTAATGTAAAGGAGGTTGCCCCCTCGAAGAGGCTGAATTCTAAGGCATTGATCTATCTTTTCTATCTTTTTCTTGAGTTGGTTTCATAACATTTGGTATCAGAGCTTTGGATTCTTGGGTTTCGCTGCTCCAAACAGGTCATCGTGGCATTTTTGCTATAACATTTTTCTGCGACGTCTCAGAAGCTAAAAAAAACCCATTTGAGAAGACATCACGTTGAATCTCGGGTCCGAATTTCAGAGCTTTTCGCGCTATATTTGCGGAGATATGATCTGAGGAATTTGGTATTTTTGCAAACTCCTGAATTACATTCCAAACAGGTGACCTGGGGAAAATTGTCATAACTTTCTCTCTGAGCATCAGATTGAAATTTCATAAAAAGATACAGAAATAGGATGGACTGTAGTTTCTTTTATATATTTTTCAGAGCCAAATGTCGAAACAGTGACTCGTGGCACATCGTACAAGTTCGCTCTACTGAACTAGTCTATAATCAGGTCACTATGGGAGATTTGGCATAACTCTTCCCTCGAGAATCCAATTTGGATCAGACTGGTGGCATTGGAAAGAGGATGTAGAGGGCTACTGCAAGTCACAATTTCAGAACTAGATGACCCGAAATTATAGAGATACATCAAATTCAATATCAAGCTCCTACAAAGTGAAAATAGGTGTGTAGTTTTTAAAAAAAAATTGCATAAGCTTGGTTTCAAAAATTAGTGTGAAGGAATTAAAAGGGCATAGTAAAGCATTATTATCGGTAATTGATGTCCCAAGGAAAGAAAATGCAAACACCTAGTAGGCAACATGAAAGCTCTAGCATGACTCATGAAGAAGAGGAAGAAATGCAACATGATAGATCAAAATTACGAGACCAAGTGCAACAAGTGTCACTTGCACAAAAAGCAACGGAATCTAAGATGAATGGTTTAAAGAAAGATGTAGAAGCTAAGATGGATGGTTTAAAGAAAGGCGTGGAAGCTAAGATGGATTGTTTAAATATAAGCATGGAAGATTTGAAGACAGGCATGGAAGATTTGAAGACAGATTTGACAAAGTTTCTGCAAGAAATGCTTACTAATGGTGAAAGGGTAGTAAAGGAAACTCATGATGAGAACAAAAGAAATGTTAATCATGATTTCATAGACTCTAATGTTGGATCGAAGACCCACCATATTCGAAAAATCGATATGAGGAAGTTTGATGGCAAGGATCCCGCAACATGGATATTACAAATGGAGCAATTTTTCGATCTCAATAATGTGCAAAACACACAAAAGGTACGTATTGCAACTTTATATTTGGAACCAAATCAGTTTGTATGGTACCAATGGCTTTGCTCTCGTAAACAAATTATCACTTGGGCAATTTTTACGGAAGAATTGACAGCACATTATGAGGATACAAAAAGCAACACTTTTTTTAGCCAATTGATAAGTCTCAAACAAAAGGGTTCAATAATGGAGCACATTAAGTAGTTCCAAAAATTGAACATAAGGGTAAAAAATATTCCACAGGAGCATAGGATTGATGTGTTCATAGGGACTTTAAAGGATAATATCTAACATGATGTTCGCCTTTGGGAACCTGATTCATTAGAGAAGGCATTCAGGTTAGAAAGAAAAATGGAAAGAAAAATTATGGCAACCAGGAAGCATACCACTCACAACTATAAAGATGGAAGTGTTGTTGCCCCTAGTCTTCCACAACCTATAAGGTTGACACCACAACAATTGGAAGAAAAAAGAGCAAAAGGGCTTCGTTACAGTTGTGATAGCAAATACACTAAAGGTCATAAGTGTGCTGAGAAGAAATTATTCTACATAGATTGTGAAGAGGAAGAAGAAAAGGAGCAAGAAAGGTCAAAAGAAGAGGATATACTCCAGGAACAAAGCTTAGATAAAGAAGAAATGAATCCAACCATATCTTGTAATGCATTGGCAGGAATTACCACTCCTCAAACCATCAAGATAGAAGGACAAATCAATAAGAAAAAGGTAATAGTGTTGATTGATTCAGGAAGTACCCACAATTTTATTCATTGTAAGGTAGCAAAAGAATTGAATTGCTTCTTATATCCAACACCAGAGTGTCAAGTGATGGTTGCAAATGGAGGGACAATAAATTGCTCTGGAGAATATGTATTGACTAGCCCAATGCTTTCCATTCCAATGGGAGGTGCTGATGTTGTACTAGGAGTCCAATGGCTACAATCCTTGGGAACAATAGCTTTTAATTTTCAAGAACTTTTCATGAAATTTTCTATGGAAGGAAAGGAAATCGAATTAAGGGGTATTGCAGGGAAACCGGGAAAGATAATCAGCTCTACGGTATGACAAAGCTTCTAAGAAAGGAACAAAAAGGTGTAATTGCACAATTATGTTCGCTAGATGTTTCCACATTGGAATAATCTTGGACAATCATTCCAAGGTATTTGAGACTCCCAAAGGTCTCCCACCTATTCGTGATCATGATCATGCTATTCATCTGATTCCAAGAAGTGTTCCTCCGAACATCAAGCCGTACAGATATCCCTATGCTCAAAAGAGTGAAATTGAGCGTATGGTTGCAGAAATGTTAGAGGCTAGTATAATTCAACCGAGTCAAAGTTATTTCTCTGCTCCAGTAGTATTGGTGCACAAGAAGGATGGATCATGGCGCATGTGTCCGGATTATAGGGAGCTCAACAAGCTCACTATTAAAGATAAGTTTCCCATTCCTATCATTGATGAATTACTAGATGAATTGCATGGATCAATTTACTTCACCAAGTTGGATCTTTGTTCAGGATATCATCAAATCATTGAAGACTGAAGACATTCTGAAAACAGCATTTAGAACTCATGAGGGTCATTATGAATTTTTGGTCATGCCTTTTGGCCTTACCAATGCACCTTCAACATTTCAAGGTTTGATGAATTCAATTTTCAAACCATTCCTTAGAAAATTTGTGTTAGTATTTTTTGATGATATACTAATCTACAACAAGTCTTGGAAGGATCATGTTGAACATGTTGACAGGGTGCTACAACTATTGGAGGAGAAACAATTATATGCAAAAAGATCCAAATGTTTCTTTGGAGTACAAGAGGTGGAATATCTGGGTCATATTGTATCTCATGAAGGAGTTAAGGTAGACCCTAGCAAAATTAAAGCCATTAAGGAACAGAAAATCCCCACATACATAAAGCATTTGCGAGGATTTCTTGGGTTGACAGGTATTATCGCAAGTTTGTTAAGAATTATGGGAGAATAGTAGCACCTCTAACAACATTATTGAAGAAAGATGCATTTTAATGGACTCCAGAAGCAACAAAGGCCTTCGAACATCTTAAAGAGGCAATGTGCCAAGCACCGGTCTTAGCTACACCGGACTTCACAAAAACCTTTATTGTGGAATGTGATGCTTCAGGAAATGGAATTGGTGTTGTTTTAATGCAAGATGAAAGACCCATTGCTTTTGAAAGTCGTCCAATCAAGGAAAGTTTTTACACAAAGCTATTTATGAGAAGGAAATGTTGGCAATACTCCATGCACTTAAGAAATGGCGACCCTATCTAATGGGAAGAGACTTCAAGGTAAAAACGGATCATGATAGCCTTAAATACTTTTTAGAACAAATATTATCCTCTGAAGAGCAACAAAAGTGGGTCACAAAGATGTTGGGTTATGACTTTGAAATCATCTACAAAAAAGGGAAGCAAAATGTGGTGGCAGATGCACTCTCAAGAAAGGATGAGGATTTGGAAGCATTGTTGTGCGCCATTTCTATTATCCAACCAGATTGGATAAACGAAGCAAGGGAGGAATGGAAGAATGATGAAGAAGTGTGGGCACTTATTCGAAAGCTACAACAAGATTCCAGTACGTCTAATACATTTAGCTGGAAAAATGATTCGTTATGGTACAAAGATCGCTTATACTTCTGTAAGAATTCCCAGCTAAAACAAAAGATTCTTATGGAATTTCAAACTTCTCCCTTAGGAGGGCACTCAGGATTTTTAAAAACTTACCACAGGGTTAAGAAGGAATTTTTTTGGGATGGCCTTAAATCAGATATTCAAAAGTTTGTGGCAGAATGTTTGGTTTGCCAACAAAATAAAGTTGAAACAATTAAGACACCGGGTCTATTACAACCTTTATCCATTCCAAGCCAACGTTGGGAGGAGGTTTCAATGGATTTTATCACAGGTTTACCCAAGTCTAAGGGAAAGCATGTCATCATGGTGGTAGTTGATAGACTTACCAAGTATGCACACTTTTGTGCATTATCACATCCATTTAAAGCCAGTACAGTTTCTATTGCATTTATGGAAACAATTCAAAAGCTACATGGAAACCCAAAGATTGTTGTAAGTGACAGAGATCCCATTTTCACTGGAAATTTTTGGACAGAATTATTTTCTTGTCTTGGTACTCAGTTAGCTCATAGCTCATCTTATCATCCTCAATCTGATGGGAAAACTGAGATAGTAAACAAATGTTTGGAAGGATATCTCCGTTGCTTTGTATCTGATAAACAGACACAATGGGTCAAATGGTTGCCTCTAGCTGAATGGTGGTATAACACTTCCTTCCATACAGCAAAAAAAATGACCCCATTTATGGCACTTTATGGGTATCAGCCACCATCCATCACATCATATTTAAGAGAAAATTCTAAGGTTCAAGCAGTAGAACATCACATCGAACATCAACAACAAGTCCTCCAACTCTTAAAGGATAACCTCGTGTTGGCACAGAATAGAATGAAACAACAAGCAGATCAACATCGCAGCGAAAGAAATTTTGATGTAGGTGATTGGGTATTCCTACGGCTACAACCATATAAGAAAATGTCCCTCAAGCAAGCTAAGAAGGAGAATAAATTATCACCAAAGTATTATGGTCCGTACAAGGTGTTGCAAAAGATTGGTACTATGGCATACAAATTGGAGCTTCCTGCAGCTTCTTGATTGCACCCAGTTTTCCGTGTTATGTTTAAAGAAGGTTAAAGGCGACAAGCTCCTAGTTCAAACAATATTGCCAGAGCTTGATGAGGAAGGAAAAATTATATTGGAACCGGAAGCAGTCATAGAAACAAGAACTCGACGGCTACGAAATCGATCAATTTCAGATTATCTTATCAAGTGGAAGAACTTATCCACTGAAGATTCCACATGGGAGGATGAGAATTTTATACAGAAGCTTCCAGAACTACTCAAGCGTTGAGGACAACACTTTTTTTAAGGAGAGGGGCATGTTGGGTCCCTATAATACTAGTGATTACCCCATTACTATTGTAGTTGTACCCCTTATTAATATTGTTGTGCCCCTATTGTCCCCATATTGTTATTACTGTGCCCCATAGAATCCCTCTATTGTTATTTTTGTGGCTTTATATTATTATTGTTAGGTCGGCTGGGTTATATTGTGACTCCTTAGACTCCTATATATAGAAAGGAGGTTTTGTCATCTGAATCATCCAAGAATTGTTCATTTATGTAATGTAAAGGAGGTTGCCCCCTCGAAGAGGCTGAATTCTAAGGCATTGATCTATCTTTTTCTTGAGCTGGTTTCATAACATTGATCCAATCGATTATTATTATAAACCCAATGATTATAAACCTAATAGATTAGTATTTGTAACAACCTTGGTGAAAATATCATGTAATAAAAAGTTAATAAAGGAAAAATAATAACTAGGTTATGGGACACTTATTTCAAGTTGAATGTTGGGAAAAACATCCTGGTGTGGGTGTTCATTTGGTTTATTATGGCCAAGGAAATTGGAAAAGCCAATGAAAAAGACTTTGGAAAAGCTTGAGGTATTATTTGACATTTTATTTATGAAAATATTGGAAATTAGGAGAAAAGGAAAGTGAAAGGTCACAGGTTACATGTGAGGAGTAAAATAATGGAAAATTGAAGAAAATAAAGGCCTCATTAATAAAAAGCCTTATGAGGATCAGTTGGCACCTTTTGTCAGTTCAATTTTGGAGCTCACTCTCTATTCTCTCTCTCTCTCTCACACTCTTGGAAACTTAGATTTTTCTTGGAACACTTCAGCATTAGATCAAGAAAAGAAAAGAAGGCAAAGGGAAGCAAAGATAAAGAAAGGAAGAGTAGGTTCAAGCAACTACAGTGGCATTATTTCAAGTATCGATTTGCATGTATGATTTCCTTGCTAGATTTAGTATGCATGGGTATGCATGTGTGTTCTTAGTTCTCTTGTTTTCAAGGGCATGGGTTTTGCTAGGTGTGATAGTGTTTTTCAGCTAACATTTCCATTTTCAAATACCCACGGTGTGATGGGGTTCTCATGTTTTTGTTGAGCTATATTTCCAAATGGATTCGAAACTGAGTGAGGTGGATCTGTGAAAGGAAGAACACATAGCTTAGTAATCCTTGAACTAGATTTTAGATTGCGGTAAAGTATTGGCCTAGTAGCCCCTAGAACGGACTGTGGGTTGTAGTAAAGTCATATTTTATGTTGCCTCGATGGGCCTGGGAATCCTTGGCTAGTGAATGGAGGGATATACAGTAAAGCCTAGAGGTGGGTTCCCTTGATTAGGCCTACGAATTATTAGCCGATGTATGGTATGATATATGGTAAATCCTAGAGGATGGTGTCTCAATTATGGCTTAGTGATCCCTGAATTAAACTATGGATTGTGGAAAATACTAGGGACTAGGAGACAATAAAATACCTCATGGTGTAGGTGGAGAATTCTGATGGAATCCATGTCTGTTTAGGGCCTAGTAATCCGATGAGGATTGTGGTAAAGCCTAGTTCTATTCATGAGGGTGAGGTGGTTCAGCCTCGGGAAGCCTGGTTGATTTTTTGTTATGAGTCCCACATTCATGCTTGGAATATGGCACGGGGGTGACTAGCTGAAAGAAAGATTTTGTTCAACCAATCTATGTTAGGGTGGTTGGTTTATGGAAGTCCCAAACCTGGTTGGCTTTTGCATTCATTAATAAGAATCCCTTCTCCTTGGTATTTCATGTGTAAATGTATTGATTAATATGTGGATTATATGGTTGTTGTATCCTTATTATTTATGTTGTTTATATGTTGGTTATGAGTATGTTTTATGACAGTGATGATGTATAGCTCTCATCATGTTTTGATTTGCAAATTAAAGAAAAATGAATATATGGACTAATAGATGATAATGCAGCTAATTTGATAAGGGATCAATGCTTCCTAGCGATGCTCAGATAAGTATGAGACCCCTATGCTAAGATATGTTGTTATGACCTGTAGAATGCATATTTGTGACGTGTTTGATGAAATTTTTGTCATGTCTAGTACAGGTATAGTCAAGTATTTTCATTTATATCTTTGTACCAATGTTACTTTTCATTTCTAGAAGTTTCATGAATTTTTGGGCATCGACCTGAGTCCTAGCTCTGAAAAAGTGTGACAAAATCAAGGGTCCTTGGCTCTGAACTAGTTGAAAAAAGTCCCACTCGTGTGCATGCTCTTTTTGTGAGAGTGATTAGAGGGCCCCAGTCGCATGCATGGACATGTCATGGGAGTGACAGAGGCTCTAGGTTAGTAAAATTTTAAGTTTCCTTATGGTTTGGTCACTTAGAAATGTTAGTTGGCTCCTGGAGGTTCTATAACATTTGTAGAAGGTGAGGCTGGTTGTGTTTTGTCAGTTCCACTTCCTTAACAGTACATAGGGAGTTGAATCAAATCATAGTATCCTCTCATCACATGTTTACCCCAGCAGACTAGTTAACTTGGGTAAATGTGGGAGGACGATGTTATAGAGTCGTATCAGAGCATGGTTCACCCCTTGGACTGGATGGGCGGTTTGTTGGTCATGCATTCATATCGGTGGAATATGATGTGTTCTCTATGCTTGTGGTTTATGTTCTTGTTGCATATGCATTTTGTTGGTCATGGTTACAGTGGTTTCGCCATGTGAAAGTTGATGGTGTTGTTGTCGAATGTGTCGATGTGAGTTATGTTGGTTATGCATTGCATTTTTTGTATGTATTGTGTATATATGCACATCATACATATGTTGATTATGCATACATTGACATGATTTTATTTTTCATGTTTGAGGTCATGATGTGTAATTGATATGGTCATGCATTGATGACTGGACCATGGTTAGTATGAAATCTATATGCTATTATGATTATGTTTATACATGTATTTTTCTAATCTGGTTGATCTTGCTGATGAGATATCCTCCCTGAACTATACTGAGGTATGTTGATTATCTTTGTATTTTGGTTTAGCTGACATGATATACCTTGCAGAAAGAAAACAACAAATATGACTAACAAGATGGTAGACTACAGTTCCTGAGACTCTCCCTATGGATCAGATGAGCAACATGGTGTTGGGCATTCTTCTTACTTAGCAAACACATTGAGAAGCATAAAGGAATAAATAAGGAGTTGTAAGGAAGATAATGACATAATCATGCAGTCACAAGAGAAACAAGCAGAAGTCAATGTACTAATCCTTTAGGGTTTGTCAAAATTGCAGAGACAGGGACCACTTCAAATCAACCATGGACAGGAGGATATAACAAATGGGGCATATGCAGGGAAAATTTTAGGGGCTAATATTCACAAGTGAGCTAATTTTCCATGTTCTTAAAAAAAAAAAATCGTCAATTTTCATTTTTTATAATAAAAAAATCGCCTAAATTTTATAGTATAAAATTATTTTACCTTATAAATCGAATTCTTTTGTAGAGACTATATAACGAATATTTGGAAATTTGAATATTTTTAGAAAAATATCACTAAACATTTTACAATTTCCCTGTTAGGGACTAGTAAGGTTTCTAAAATTTAAGATGAATTTCCATGCTCAAAATTTTCCTTGGGCATATGGAAGTAGATATCATGGTGGGCACATGTCAGATAGGGATGACATGGTTAGAGATGGAAGGCTCTTGGATACTCTGGGTAGGAGAGGTGATGGAAACAAGTATTATTCTAGTTTTGGTTCTCACATGCACTTTGATTGTCATTGTTATCACCCCTACAGAAGGAGTGACAGGGGATATTTGCCGAATGAGTTAAATAAATCTAAGCCTCCTAATTTTGATGTAGATTTGAAGAAGTCGGAGGATGCAGAGGCTTGGTTACATGGGATGAAGAAGTTCTTTGAATTGCATGAGTACACAAAGAATATGAAATCTAGAGTAGTTATCTTCGGCCTCAAAGGGAAAGTAGACATCTGGTGGGAAGATGTAAAATGGGTCAGAGAAATCAGGACAAAAGACTTGAGTTGGCATGAATTCAATAGACTCTTAAGGAAGAAATAGTTGTCAGAAAGGTACTACGACAAAAAAATCCAAGGAATTATATTAGTTCAAAATGGGATCAATGATAGATGAGGCGTATACAACTAAGTTCCTAGAGCTATTGAGGTTTGTACAACATATTAAGGATGAAAAAGCCAAAGTCCATAGATTTGTAAGTGGGTTGCCATTAGCGTTTAGAGATCAAACTGAGTATGATGAGCCTCGGTCACTTGAGGAAGTTATTGGGAAATTGAAGCATAGTTGTGAACAGTCAAAGCATAAGAGTGAACCTTAGAAAGGATGGAAAGGGAAGAATAAAGGTAAAGGTAAATGAAAATTGAAAAGAACAAGGCCTCAGAATGCATAAGAGAAAGAAAATGTTGCACCATACAAGAATTCAAACATAGATAGGCAGGGACATGGGTCATAGTAGCAGAATAAAGGTGATGGTATAGGATGGTTGCATTGTTGGACATGTGGTAAGGAGAATCTTTGGAGGTATTGTCCGCAAAATCAGGGTGGTAGGCCTCAAATCTATAGTGAAAAAGATATGCAGATTGTTGGGGATGTTGGGAAAATCATTCTTCGTATATATGCAGCACTAGATAACAGACAGGTAGATCATTAGGAATCTATCATTGAGATGGACGATAAGCTTTGTGATCAAGTTGTTTCTATTTCGATTGACCCTAGATCTAATTATAGTTATGTTAACCCTGACTTGGTGGATAAGTGTGGCTTGAATAAAGAAGTGCATGCAAATTCTTGGTTAATGTAGTTGGCTATAGGTACAAGGAAAGGAATTCATCATTAGGTAAGAACTTGTTATTTTGAGTTGAATGGTATTCCTACATCAACACATTTGAATATATGGCCATTAGGATCATATAGTATGTTATTGGGTATTGACTGGTTGTATCTTCATAGGATCAAAGTGGATTGTTATGAAGAAAACATTGAGTGCTTGGATGACAATGGAGAACAAAGGATCTTGAAGGGTAAGAAGAAAGCAACATTAGTTAGAATGGTGACAACTATGCAGTAAAAGCACAGTCACAGAAAAGGGTGTGTGTTATTTGTAATGCATATTTCTAGTGATAAAGGTAAGAAAGTTGAGGATGTGGAGGTATTAAGTAGGTACCCGATCTTGTAGTAGTTTTAGGATGTGTTTCCCGTAGATATTTTAGAGTTTGCACCTCACAAGGAAGTAGACTTTTCTACTGAGTTGGTACCAAGGGAACCACCATCATTAAAGGCGCCGTATAGAATGAGCACACCAGAGTTAGTAGAGTTGTAGCTGCAATTAAAGGAAATGCTTGACAAGGGATACATTAGGCCAAGTGTATGAAGAAGAAGGATGGTACTCTTAGGCTATGCATGTTGGGTTGTGTTATATTCTTTCCACAGCTAGGCCATGTAGTTAATCGAGGGGTTAGAGAGGGGGCAGAGCCCCCCCTTCGTTGCGTCGATTGCGTAGCAAGGGGGTCACAGGGGGTTTGAGGGGTGCAGGTAACCCCACTCTATGGGGTCTGGGGCAGTGCCCCAGAAAATTTTGGTTTTGGAACCTATGTTAGGTTGGGCGGACTCATCTATGGTTTTGTGCATGCTTTTCACACATGGTTTTGGACTCAATGGTTTTCGGTCCATGGTTTTGGATGTGATGGTTTTCTGTCCATGGTTTTTGGATGCTTTGGAATGTATAAATATGTATTGTAACATTGAAAGGAACATAATGAAAAATCAAGCTGGTAATCCTGGTTTTGGGATCCAGGGGAAAATCTCTGTGTATATGTGTTTTATGTGTTATGCTCTCGCATTGTTTTATTTTCTGTGTTTTAGAATTCGTATGCAGGTAATTTCTGTACAGGGTTAAAACCTACATTTGGTATCAGAGTTGTTTTAGCTTCAAGGGAACGCCTTTGTTGCTGAGGGGTTTTTCTCGGGCTTGTGGTAGACCCTGTTCAGTGGGAGATCTACGAGATCGATTCTGGTGGTGAAAGAAGATGGCGAGCAATGGAAAGATAGAGATCGAGAAAATTAATGGTCAGAGTTTTGAGTTGTGGAAACTCAAGATGGAGGATCTGTTGGTGGATAAAGATCAGTGGATCGCGGTAAATCCAGGTACTAAACCAACGAGAGTGTTTGATGAAGAATGGAAGAAGTTGGATCGGAAGGCAGAGAGCACAATACGACTGTGTGTCTCGGATTCAGTATTGCTGAATATATCAGGAGAATCTACGGAAAAGGCTTTGTGGGACAAGTTAGGACTTTGTACCAATCTAAGTCTTTGGTGAATAAACTATTCCTGCGGAAAAGGTTGTATAACCTGAGGATGAAAGATGGAGACTTGGTGACAGAGCATCTGAATGCATTTAATACTGTGGTAGGTCAGTTAGCATTTGCTGATATTAAAATTTCAGATGAAGATAAGTGCATCAGTTTGTTGTTCTCTACCAGATTCGTGGGATAGTCTGGTTGTTGCAATAGGTAGTAATGCAACTGCCTTGTAGTTTGATGAAATAGTCTCATCCTTGCTGACAGAGGAGATGAGACGGAAAAATATGGAGAGCCAGAATGGTGATGCCTTGTCTATATGAGGACGGTCCCAGAACAGAAACAAAAATAAGTCATCGAGTGGGAGATCTAAATCTAGAAGGAGATCTAACTATCCAGGAAAACCTGTAAAGGTGGTGTGCTAGAAATGCAGAAAGGAAGGGCACTACAAAAGAAAAAGGAAATGGATCTGATGATGCTCCTTCTGCAGAGGCAAAAACCACCTCAGATGAAGGTGGGGATGTGTACTTTGCTTCTTCAAGTACACATGTAGATCATGAGGCATGGTTGATTGACTCAGGTGCATCTTTTCACTTCACTCTCCATAGGGAGTGGTTCTGCAATTATGAGAAATACGATGGTGGTGATGTCTTCTTAGGGGATGATAGGAAGGCTAGAATCGTTGGTCGTGGAAAAGTAAAGTTGAAGTTGCAAGGTGGAAGGGTTAGAACACTTCTGGGTGTTATGCATATTCCTGCATTGGCCAAAAATCTGATTTCTGTAAGCAAGTTGGATGATGCAGGTGTAAAAACAGTGTTTGAGAAGGATACCTGCAAGATGGTTCGGGGAGCACTAGTATTGATGCGGGGAGTTCAGATTGGAACTCTGTACAAGCTGGAAAGGTAGTATGGTTGTTGATGGGTGCAACAATTCTGTGGTTCCTGAAAGTGGAACAGAAAATCTAGTGGTCTCTAAAGAGAAGACCATGTTGTGGCATCAAAGGCTTGGACATATTGGAGAGAAGGGCCTTCGAATACTTCATGGTAAAGGTATGGTAGAAGGTATGAGAAATAGCTCTCTAGATTTTGATTTCTGTGAAAATTGTGTATATGGGAAGTAGAATCAGGTGAATTTCCCCTTTGGTGGTAAGAGGGTGAAACATATATTAGAGCTTGTGCATAGTGATGTATTTGGACCTGTGAAGGTTCCATCACTGGGTCAGTCTATGTACTATGTATCATTTATAGATGACTTCTCAAGGAATACATGGATATATTTCATTAAGAATAAATCTGAAGTCTCTGACAAGTTTAAAGAATTCAAGGCTATGGTGGAAAACCAGACAGAGAAGAAGATAAAGGTGTTGAGGACAAATAACGGTGGAGAGTTTTGCAATAAGGAATTTGAAGAATTATGTAAGAAGTGTGGTATAGCACGACAGAAGACTACTCCATATACACCTCAGCAAAATGGAGTTGCAGAAAGAATGAACAAGACAATGATGGAAAGGGCAAGAAGCCTACTCAGTGGTGCCAGGTTAGGACAGGAATTCTGGGCAGAGGCGGTGGAGACAGCATGTTACCTGGTCAACAGATCACCTTCATCAGTGTTGGAGGATAAAACTCCACAAGAGGTATGGCCTAGTAAGAAACCCTCTCTTTCACATCTGAGGGTATTTGGATGTGATGCATATGTACATGTTCCAAAGGAGAAACGAACCAAGTTGGATAGTAAATCTGAAAAGTGCATCTTTATTGGGTATAAGGATGGTTTAAAGGGTTATAAGCTTTGGAACCCAGTAACAAGGAAGGTTGTGTGCAGCCAAGCTGTGGTGTTCAGAGAGGTGAAAGATGTTATTAAACATGAAGTTCAACCAAAGGAACCTGAGAAGATAGAGTTTGAGCTAAAGGAGGAAGAATCAGACTCTACAACAGAGGAGGAGTTAGAATATGAAGAGCCACAAACTCCAGGTGTGAGAAGATCGGTTCGAGAAAGAAGGCAGTCAGAAAGGTATAGTCCATCTGCTTTCTGTTCAAATTTTGATTTATCTATTACTGATGATGATCCCCAAACTATGAAGGAAGAAGTAGATTTAGAGGATGGAAAACTCTGGAAAGAGGCCATGGTTGATGAAATGGCATCTTTGCACAAAAATGAGGCTTGGGATCTGGTGGAGTTGCCGGCTGGAAGGAAACCCATTGGCAGCAAATGGGTGTTCAAGAAGAAGACAAATGAAGAAGGAAAGGTGGAGAAATACAAAGCTCGGTTGGTAGCAAAAGGTTATTCCTAGGTGCCGTGAATTGATTTTGGTGATATTTATTCTCCTGTTGCCAAGGTAACTTCTATTAGATTGATTTTATATGTTGCTTCTGCTTTTGATTTTGAGGTTGAACAGATGGATGTGAAGACAACATTTCTTCACGGGGATCTGGAAGAGGAAATCTACATGAAGCAACTTGAAGGCTTTGTTGTGAAAGGTAAGAAAGAACTAGTATGCAAGTTAAAGAAGTCTCTATATGGGTTAAAACACTCACCAAGGATGTGGTATCAGAAATTTGATACATTTATACGGGGAGTTGGCTTCACCAGAAGCAAAGCAAATCATTGTGTGTATTTTTTAATTGGTGACCGTGTTATTTATTTGGTCTTGTATGTGGATGATACGTTGCTGGTTGGAAATGACAAAGAAATTATCCAGGATTTGAAGACCTAATTGTCCTCCAAATTCGACATGAAAGATCTTGGTGCTGCAAACTGTATTTTGGGCATGGAAATTAAAAGAGATCGGGCAAAGAGGAAGCTCTGGTTAAACCATAGGAATTATGTCGAGACAATATTGTAGAGATTTAATATACAGGATAGTAAACCATTGAAGGTTCCTATTCCTGTAGGTGTAAAGTTATCTGCTGAACAGTGTCCCAAGACACAAGAAGAGGAAGAGGACATGTCCCGTGTTCCATATGAAAGTGCAGTCGATAGCCTGATGTATGCAATGGTTTGTACTAGACCAGACATTACACATGCAATGGGAGTATTGAGCAAGTTTATGTCAAAACCAAGAAAGGAGCATTTGACAGCAGTGAAGAGGGTTTTCAGGTATATGCATGGCACCAGTGATTATGGTTTGTGCTACCAAGGAAGACCAGGATTGGACAGAGTGTTGGATATTTGTGGCCTTGTTGATGCAGACTAGGCTAGAGATCTAGATCAGAGAAGATCTACAAGTGGGTATGTGTTTAACCTATTTGGAGGTGCAGTCAGTTGGATGAATAAGAAACAATCTATAGTGGCACTATCAACTACAGAGGCAGAATACATGGCAGCCACTCATGCAAGCAAGGAAGCAGTTTGGTTGCAAAGATTGTGTTCAAGTATGGGGTTAGTACATGGAGCTATAAGGATAGACTGTGACAGCCAAAGTGCAATTTTATTGGCAAAGAACCCTGCATATCATTCAAAGACAAAGCACATTGATGTTCAGTATCACTTTGTGAGGGATATGATAGAAGACAAAAAGGTGTTGCTGGTAAAGGTGGACACTTTAAAGAATACTACAGATGCATTGACAAAATCTGTGAGCTCTGAGAAGTTCTCTTGGTGTAGAGAAAAAATGGGCGTTGCAGGGTTGGATAAATGACTAAGATCTCTTGTGGCCCTTTGTGGAAAGAAAACAAGAAGTGGGAGAATGTTGGGTTGTGTTATATTCTTTCCACGACTGGCCCACGTAGTTAACTAGGGGGTTAGAGGGGGGGCGAAACCCCCCCTTCATTGCGCCAATTGCGTAGCGGGGGGGTCACAGGGGTTTGAGGGGTGTAGGTAACCCCATGATCCAGGTGGATATTGGTGGCCACCTGCCAGGTCCACCTGGACCCCCACCATTGTCTTTCTCAGCATTTTCAGTTTCCTTAATTGTAGCACAGTTTACTATTTTTAGCAGTTTTTCGGGTCCTGAACTTCCGGAGCCGTTTTGAGGCCCTAAACGACGTTTTTTTGGAATTCTGGGGCGATTGAGCCCTATGTTGCCTCCCAAAGTGGTAGTACTCGGATAGATCTTTCTAACGAGCTATCATACGCGTCAAACGGAGATGGTATGCCAAAGTTACGACCCCGGGAAATTGATGTACCAATTTACCCAAACGGGGCCCACAATTTGGCGTTTCATCTTCTAGGGTTAGGTTTCGGTATGTGAAGGGTTTTCCATTGTTTCTCAACAATAAATAGGCCTTCGAGCCTCATTGTAATACAGTTCAGAACAGTTCAGAGGCATGTAGCCATCACATCTCTTCTCAGAGATAAGCTACCATCGCCCTAGCTAGTTTATTGCCATTTCTGTTTATAAGCATATGTCAGTATTTTCCATTAATGAAATGAAGTATTATTTCCGCTGCATCTTTGTGTATATGGTTATCTCTGTAATTTGTTGCGTTCCTGCTTAAATCTGGATCAGTGGTATCAGAGCGGTCTGCTTTTTCTCTGTTTTTCTTTGCATGTCCCCAACAAGGTCGCGATATAAGGAGTTAGGGCTTGAACTGGTTGAACCTTTGCAAGACCAGCCTCGCAAATCCCGACGGCCTCCCATGGCGGACGAGAAGAAAGACGAGGGGGCAGGAGATCCCATCAAAATCTTGCTCGAAGAAGCGCTCGAGCGACAACGGAACGCGATGATGGACAGCTTTGCGCAGATCCTTCAGCGGCTACCCAGAAGCGGCGCATCGGCTTCCAGCAGCTCCTCTGGAAACGCCACACCCTTTAAGGTACAAGTTAATTTTGAAATCCCCATATTCGAGGGTCAGATAGACGCCGATGCCGTAGATAAATGGTTAAATTTGCTAGAGGGTTATTTTTCTGTTCATGAATTTTCGAGTCGGGAAAAGATTGTTTTTGCTCTTCTCAAAGCAGCCCTCCACGTCAAGGACTGGTGGGAAACCTACTGCGAGCAGAAGGATGAAAGTACTGGCTCACTATTTTCAGCCGCACCCACCTGGGATTCGTTCCGGGATGCCATCAAGGAGCAGTACTACCCTGTCGGAAGCTATGAGGATGAATACATAAAGTGGACCACGCTGCGGCAGGGAAGGGACCAAGATGTGCCGGAGTTCACCAATCTTTTCCATACCCTTCGCACAAATTTGGGTATCAAGGATTCGGAGCAACATTTGATACTCAAATACCGTGGCTGCCTGCACAAGTACATCCAGGAAGAAATACAGTTCCTAAACATCCCCTCGCTCGGCGCAGCATACCGGTATGCCGTCAAAGTCGAGCAGAAGTTTAAACAAAAGAAGCGAGACTTTGGATCTGCGAATCCAAAGCAGGGGAAAGGTGCCCCTAAACCACAGAACAAAGGACAAAGCCAAGGCGGGACAGCCCAAGACAACCAGCTGAAGCTGCAAGCAAAGAGCAACGCCGCGAAGCCGAGAAAGGACACTGGAAAATGGTGCGAGTTCCATAAGAGCTCCACTCACAACACAAGTGAGTGTCGGGCCAAACAGTCACTGGTGGCTGAGCTAAAGGTTTCAGAATCAGATGCATGTTCCGACTCTGAGTCAGAACCCGATAAGGGGTATGAAAAAGGGAAGCAGATCATTGATGCAGATCCCAGCGCCACTGTTGCTACCGCAAAGATCCAGAAAAATGAACCCGAAGATCCAGAGGAGGAGGAGCGTCTCTTCCACTCCCAGATGTGGGTCAAGGGCTCCCCGATACAGTTCATTGTTGATAGCGGGAGTCAAAAGAACCTCATTTCGGCAGAGGTCGTGAAGCGGTTGGGCTTACCGACCACAGCACATCCACAACCATACACCATCGGGTGGCTTTACCAAGGGCGAGATCTTCGCGTGAGCCAATAGTGTCGCCTTCCATACAACATCAAGCCCTTCACGGATGAGGTATTGTGTGACATTGCTCCCCTTGAAGTTTGTGATGTATTACTAGGACAACCATACTTGTGGAAGTGACATGCTGTGTATGAATCAAGGCCCCGTGCTGTTATTATTACATTGGGAAATAAGTTGTTCAGGATACCAGAGGTACCACCACCTGCCGCCATCTCTTTGATTACTGCAAAACAATGCAGTAAGATCATTTCCAAAACCAGGAAATTTGTTTTCCTGATGATACGCCCTCAAGGGAAGAAGAAGACAGTGGCCGCGGCCTCCAAACGAGGTCCCTCTGCACGGCAGCTACAAATGGACAAGATTGTGGAGGAGTACAAAGACATCTTCACCTCCCCGGCAGGGGTTCCTCTGCACTGTCAAGTCAAGCACTCCATTGATCTGACCCCAGGTGCGCCGCTACCCAATGGACCAATTTATCGGCGCTCCGTTCTGGAGAACAATGAAATCAAGAGGCAGATTCAGGAGCTCCTACAGAAAGGTCACATCCGTCCGAGTTCTTCGCCCTGTGGGAGCCCGATAGTGTTGGTACAGAAGAAGGATGGGACGTGGAGACTCTGTATTGACTATCGGGCGCTGAACAAGATCACTGTCCGTAATAGGTACCCGATCCCGCGGATTGATGACCTCCTAGACCAACTAAAGGGGGCGAAATATTTTAGCAAGATCGATCTGAAGTCAGGATATCACCAGGTACCAATTGAACCCTCAGATGTGTGGAAGACTGCCTTCAAATCCAAGGAGGACCTCTTCGAATGGTTGGTCATGCCTTTCGGATTGACGAATGCTCCTGCAACCTTTATGAGGCTAATGGATGACATCTTGCGGCCATTCACCAACTCCTTTTTAGTAGTATACTTGGATGACATTCTGATCTTCAGCCAGAGTTGGGAAGAGCACCTCCACCACATCCGACAGGTTCTCCAAACACTGCGGCAACACAAGCTATGTGCCAATTTGGAGAAATGCACTTTTGGCATGATCGAGGTCCAGTATCTGGGATACATCATTGATGAACAGGGGGTGCATGTCGATCCAGCCAAGGTCCAAGTCATTCGGGATTGGCCCTGTCCAACCACTCTAACAGAGCTCCGCAGCTTTCTAGGTCTTGCCAACTTCTACCGCAGGTTTGTGTTGGGATTTTCTCATATTTCTTGGCCCTTGAGTCAAGTCACCAAGGGCGGGGCGAAAGCAAAATTCTTTTGGTCTGAATCTCAACAGAAGGCATTCAGGGAGTTGAAGGATCGCCTCTGCACGGCACCAGTGCTCGCGTTACCAGATTTACAACAACCATTTGAGGTCGAGACAGATGCCTCTGACTATGCTATTGGGGCAGTCCTTACTCAACATGGACATCTAGTGGCATATCACAGTGAAACACTTTCAGACACAGTCCGGAAGTACCCCACTTATGATAAAGAGATGTATTCCATTGTACAGGCCTGCCGACAATGGATGCATTACATTTTGGGGAAGGAAACGGTCATCCACACAGACCACCGACCTCTGCAATTCATACAGACCCAAGGGAAATTGCAGAATGATCGCCATCAGAAGTGGTCTACATACCTGCAACAGTTTCACTTGAATATCAAGTATAAAAAGGGCAGCACCAATAATGTTGCAGATTGCCTCAGTCGACCACCGATCATGGCGCTAACCACCGTGCTCAACTCTTGCGGGCACGAGACTTCTGATTGGCCACTTCTCTACAAAAGCGACCCAGAATTCGGCCACACATACCAGACACTCTTGGAGGGTCGGCAGGTTGCAAATTTTCACCTCCAGGATGCCCTATTATGCCACCTCGGTCACCTTTGTGTTCCTTCAAGCGAGCGTGCCAAGATGATTTGGGAAGCACACTACAGTCGGGCTGCTGGGCATTTCGGGGTCGAGAAAACAGTGGCAGTACTGCAAAACTATTTCTATTGGCCGAATCTTCGACAGGATGTTGGGAAGTACATCCGATCATGTACTGCCTGTGCCATTGCCAAACCGACCATTAAGAAGCAAGGCCTCTATACCCCGTTGCCTACCCCTAGTCGACCTTGGGAATCCATCTCCATGGATTACATGTCAGGCCTTCCTTCCACTAAGCATGGAAATGACTGTGTTTTTGTGGTCGTCGACAGGTTCTCAAAGATGGCCATTATGATGGCCTGCAAGAAGAATATCACAGCAGAAGCCACTGCTAAACTCTTCTTTGAACGAGTGTGGGTGCACTTTGGGATCCCACAGTCTATCATCTCAGATCGGGACAGTCGGTTTCTCAGCACATTTTGGTCCAGTCTCTGGTCAATGCTGGACACCAAACTCACGAAGTCCACAGCCTTCCATCCTCAAACTGATGGCCAGACAGAGGTTGTCAACAGGATGATTGTGCACATTCTGCGCATGTATAACTCAAAGCATCCACGCACATGGGACGAGAGCCTCCCCTATGTTCAGCACAGCTACAACCGAGCTCTTCACAGCTCCACTGGCCATAGCCCTTTTCAGGTGGGTTTAGGATTCCAGCCACTATGCCCCATTGATGTGGCCATGCCACTTGCAGCTACTCACATGAATTCAGCTCATGTCCAGTCCGAAACAGATAAGGCCACCAGCTTCATTGAGCGCATCCAACATATTCGCCAGCAGGTCCATGAAATTCTTGAGAAATCAAATGCCAAGTACAAGCAGCGACATGATCAACACCGGGTGCCACACAAGTTTCAGGTGGGCGACAAAGTCTGGTTGCATTTGCAAAAGGAACGCCTTACTGGAGCCTATCGGAAATTGAGACCACTTCAATATGGTCCTTACACCATTACTAAGGCTATGGGAGACAATGCATTTGAGCTCAGCATTCCCCCATTCCTTGGCCTGCACCCAGTGTTCAATGTGGACCGCCTTCGGCCATACTTTCCACCATTGCTAGACACATCCGACATTGCAGAACAGCTCAAACCCACAGAATTAAATCCAGATTGCATGGAACAAGCTGCAACTGATCGGATCATGGACACACAGATCAAGAACACTCGCCAACAGCATATCCAACTGTATCGAGTTGTCAAAGCAGGCCAACTCCTTCAGCAGGGCAAGTGGCTCACCAGGGAACAAGTTCAGCAGAGGTTTCCTCATCTCATGGAGGAGCTCAACGCAATGGGGACCATTGCTTCCTAAGGGGGGAGGAATGATCCAGGTGGATATTGGTGGCCACCTGCCAGGTCCACCTAGACCCCCACCATTGTCTTTCTCAGCATTTTTCAGTTTCCTTAATTGTAGCACAGTTTACTATTTTTAGCAGTTTTTCGGGTCCTGAACTTCCGGAGCCGTTTTGAGGCCCTAAACGACGTTTTTTTGGAATTCTGGGGCGACTGAGCCCTATGTTGCCTCCCAAAGTGGTAGTACTCGGATAGATATTTCTAACGAGCTATCATACGCGTCAAACGGAGATGGTATGCCAAAGTTACGACCCCGGGAAATTGATGTACCATTTTACCCAAACGGGGCCCACAATTTGGCGTTTCATCTTCTAGGGTTAGGTTTCGGTATGTGAAGGGTTTTCCATTGTTTCTCAACAATAAATAGGCCTTCGAGCCTCATTGTAATACAGTTCAGAACAGTTCAGAGGCATGTAGCCATCACATCTCTTCTCAGAGATAAGCTACCATCACCCTAGCTAGTTCATTGCCATTTCTGTTTATAAGCATATGTCAGTATTTTCCATTAATGAAATGAAGTATTATTTCCGCTGCATCTTTGTGTATATGGTTATCTCTATAATTTGTTGCGTTCCTGCTTAAATCTGGATCACCCCACTCTATGAGGTCCAGGGCAGCACCCTGGAAAATTTTGGTTTTGGAACCTATGTAGGTTGGGCGGACCCACTTATGGTTTTGTGCATGTTTTTTGCACATGGTTTTCGACTCGATGGTTTTTGGTCCATGGTTTTGGACGCGAAGGGTTTCGGTCCATGGTTTTGGGTGCTTCGGCATGTATAAATATGTATTGTAACATTGAAAGGAACATAATGAAAATTCAAGCTGGTAGTCCCGATTTTGGGATCCAGGGGAAAATCTTTGTGTATATGTGTTTTATGTGTTATGCTCTTGCATTGTTTATTTTCTGTGTTTTAGAATTCGTATGCAGGTAATTTCTATACGGGGTTAAAACCTACAATGCATTGGTTACAATCAGTTGAACAAGGTAACCATCAAGAATAAATATCCATTGTCAAGGATTGATGAATTGTTCAATTAGTTGAAGGGAGTAGTAGTGTTATCAAAGATTGATATGAGATCAGGATATCATCAGGTATGCATTAAGGAAGAGGACATATATAAGACAACTTTTCGGGCTAGGTACGAGCATAATGAGTTTTTTGTAGTTCTATTTTGTTTGACTAATGCTCTAACTACATTTATGAGCTTAATGAATAGTGTGTTGCGCCCTTATCTGGATAAGTTTGTTATTGTATTCATTGATGACATCTTGATATATTCTAAAAATGAGGAAGAACATGTCGAGAATTTAGCAACAATGTTGAGATTGCTGAGAGAGAATTAGTTGTATGCCAAGCTTAGAAAATGCAGTTTCTTTTAGATAAAGGTACATTACTTAGGACATATTGCTTCCAAGGAAAGCATACCAATGGATCTAAAGAATATAAGAGCTATCATGGAATGGGAAGCTGCTAGAAATATGGATGAGGTAAGGTCATTTATGGGGTTAGAAGGTCACCACAATAGGTTCATAAGGAACTACCTTGCATTGCATATCCTATTACGTCATTTCAAAAGAAAGGTAATAAATTTGAATCGACAGAGGAATGTGCAACAAGTTTTGAGAAATTGAAGCAGTTGTTGATAAATGCTCCAGTGTTAAAGATTTCATATCTGGACAAAGAATTTGTGGTATGCACATATGCTTGCAAGAGAGGACTTGGTGGGGTCCTTATGCAGGAAGGACAGGTAGTGTGCTATGAGTCACATAAACTGAATGAGCACAAGAAGAAATATTTGACACATAATCTTGAGCTAGCAGTGATCATCCACACATTGAATATGTGGATGCACTATCTTCTTGGCAAGAGGTTTGTATTGATGAGTGATCACAGAGGGTTGAGATACTTGTTCGATCAATCGAACTTGAATGCCAGGAAAGCTAGATGGTTGGCTATGATCAGTGAGTTCGAATTTGAGATCAGGTACATCAAGGGTAAAGAGAATAGGGTTGCAGATGCTCTTAGCAAGCGGATACTGGTGAATCATATAGGAGTTATGAGTTCTTTCAGGACATACTTACAAGATCAGATCTTATAGGCAGGTCAGCAGGACGACAGGTACAAGGAGCTTATGCATGGGTTATAGTAGGGTACATGTGGTTAGGATGTGGACTATCGTCTTACAACAGATGGCTTGATCAGATTTAGGGACATTATATATGTGCCATAGTAGTGAGCTCAAGAAGAATATCTTGAGAGATTTTCATGCGAAATCATATTCACGTCACCCAGGGTATCATAATATATTGACAACAGTGAAGAAGTTTTATTATTGGTCAATTTTGAAAAAGGACGTGGTAGAGTTTGTGGCTAGATGTTTGGACTATAGTAGGTAAAGGCATAGTGTAAACATCCAGGCGGACTACTACATCCGATTGTGATTACAGAGGGGAAATGGGAGGTCATTTCCTTCGATTTCATCATAGGTTTTCCAAGGACTTCTAGACAACATAACTCCATTATGGTTGTGGTGGACATGTTGACAAAGGTAGCACACTTCATTCGAGTGAAGTCTACTTATTCAACTAGTGATGTAGCATAGGTATTCATCATATATGCAGTCAGATTGCATGGCGTTCCAAAGAAGATTGTGTCAGACAGGGATGCTAAGTTCACTTCCAAGTTTTGGAAGGAGTTGTTTGCAGGTTTAGGGACAAAGTTGGCCTTCAATACAACTTATCATCCACAGACATATGGACAGAAAAAGATGTTCAATGGGATATTGGAGGACATGTTGAGGATGTATGTGATGCATTAGCAATGGAAGTGGGAAGAATATCTTCCACTATTTGAGTTCGCTTACAACAATGGGTATCAACAATCTTTGTGGATGAGTCTGTTTGAGGCGTTGTATGGGCGGAGTTGTAATACTCCCATCAGTTGGAGTGGTCTAGTTAATAGGGTGTTAATTGGACTGGATATGTTGGCAAAGATGGAACAGGAAATGCAGGTAATCAAGAAGAATCTGAAGACAACACAAGATAGAAAGAAACACTATGTGGATCAGAACATGTTGTTTAAGGAGTTTCAGGTTGGGGAATAGGTGTATTTGTGCATCAAGACGAAGAATATCTCCTTGCAGATTGGATCATCTGCCAAGTTTGCACATCGTTTTTGTGAACCTTTCAAGATTATTGAAAGGATTGGACCAGTAGCCTATCGACTTGCACTACCTCTGAGAGTGAAAGTTTATGATGTTCTCCACATGTCATTCTTAATAAGTATGTTAAAGATGTTGATCATGTGACTAACTAGTCTGTATCGTAGGTGGATCCAAATGGATAATTCCAGTTGGAACTAAAATGCATATTGCAGAGAAAGATGCTCATGCTTCGGAACCAAGTAATCGAGCAGGTTAAAGTGCACTGGAGGCACTTTGAGCCTGATAAAGCTACATGGTAGATGGTAGATCAGATGCAGATTATGTATCATTTCTTATTCACTGGTTAAGCGAATGTTTTTGGTAAATGTTTTGGTGTGATTTTTTTGGTATATTACATATGTATATGGATGTAAATACCGCCATGAGCTGTGCTATAAATCTCCAATAAGTGATATGGGTGTCATGTCATTATGGTTGTCATGTTGTTATGTTGTCATGTTGGTTTACTTTTCAGCAAGATGCTCATTGTAAATATTTCATCGAGCTAAGTTATAATGATCCATGGGAAGTATGTTTTGCTTACAATAGTCTTGTTAGTTGTAGGCGGCATTGAACATCTAGAACGGTGTTCCCCAAGGTGGAGAGTTCTATAACAACCCTGGTGAAAATTTCATGTAATAAAAGTTAATAAAGGAAAAATAATAACCATGGTTATGTGACACTTATTCCAACTTAGATGAATGTTGGACAAAACATCCTAGTGTGGGTGTTCATTTGGTTTATTATGGCTAAAGAAAATGACAAAGGAAATGGAAAAGGCTTTGGAAAGGAATGAGGCATTAATTGACATTTTATTTATGAAAATAATAGAAATTAGGAGAAAATGAAGGTGAAAGGTCACAAGCTGCGTGTGAGGAGGAAAATGAAGGAAAATAATGGAAAATTGAAGAAAATAGAGGCCTCATTATTACAAAGGATTTCAAGGATCAGTTGGTACCTTTTGTCAATTCGGTTTTGGAGCTATCTCTTTATTATCTCTCTCTCGCTCACTCTTGGACACTTAGAGTTTTCTTGGAGCACTTCAGCATTGGATCAAGAAATGCAAAGAAGGCAAGGGGAAGCAAAGATCAAGTAAGGAAGAGCAGGTTCTAGTAGCTATAACTAGATTATTTGCAAGTATTGATTTGCATGTATTATTTCATTACTATATTTAGCATGCATGGTTATGCATGTGTGTTATTGGTTCTCTTGTTATCATGGGCATGAGTTTTTCCAGGTGTGATAGTGTTTTTCAGCCTAGCCTTTCCATTTCCGGATAGCTATGGTGTGATGAGGTTCTCATGTTTTGGTTTAGTTGGATTGCTGGATTTGAAATCGAGTAAGGTGGATCTCTGAAAGGAAGAACGCATGGCCTAGTGATCCCTTAACCAGACTGTGGATTGTGGTAAATCCTTAGTCTAGTAACCCCTGAACCAGACTGTTGGTTGCGGTAAAGCTAGATTTTGTGTTGCCTCATGGGCGTAGGAATCCTCGACCGGTGAAATCCTAGAGGTGGTTACCCTTAATAAACCCTAAGAATCCTTGGTTCGTGAATGGCAGGATATACAGTAAATCCTAGAGGGTGGTGTCTCAATTATGGCCAAGTGATCCCTGAATTGGACTGTGGATTGCGGTAAATCCTAGGGACTAGGAGTTAATAAAATTCCTCACAATGTAGGTGGAGAAATCTGGTGGCATCCATGCTTTTTTAGGGCCTAGTGATCTGGTGAGAATTGTGGTAAAGCCTGGTTCTATTGCTGAGGTTGAGGTGGTTCAGCATCGGGAATCTCTGATTGATTTTTTGGTTATGAGTCCCACATTCATGCTTGGAATATGGCACGGGGGTGATTGGCTGAAATAAATATTTGGTTCAACCAATCTATGGTCGGGTGGTTCGTGGAAGTCCCAAACTTGGTTGGATTTTGCATTCATTAATAAGAGTTCCTTCTCCTTAGTATTTCATGTGTAAATGTATTGGTTTATATGTGGATTCTATGGTTGTTTTATCCTTATTGTTTCTTTTGTTTATATGCTAGTTATGAGTATGTTTTATGATAGTGATGATGTATGGATCTCATTATGTTTTTTGATTTGTAAATGAATGAACAATGAATATATTCCTTGATAGATGATAATGTAGGTAATATGATAAGGCATCAATGCTTCCTAGCAATTCTCAGATGAGTATGAGACCCCTATTCTCAGATCTGTATTTATGACCTGTAGAATGCATATTTGTGACGTGTTTGATGAAATGTATGTCATGACTAGTAGGGGTTCAATCAAGTATTTGCATTTATATCATTGTTTCAACTTTACTTTTCATTTCTAGAAGTTTCATGAAGTTCTGAGTAGTGGCCTGAGTCCTGGCCCTGAAAAAGTGGCACAAAATTTGGGGTCGATGGCTCTGAACTCGCTGAAAAAGATCCCAATCGCTTGCATGCCCTTTCCATGATAGCGGCTGGAAGGCCCCAGTTGCATGCATTCCCATGTCATGGGAGTGACTGAGGCTCTAGGTCAGTAAACGTTAATTTGCCTCAGGGGTTAGTCACCTGGAAAGGTTGGTTGGCTCCTGGAGGTTCTGTAGCATGTGTAGAAGGTCATGTTGGTTGTGTTTTGTTGGTTCCACTTCCTTAACTATACATGGGGAGTTGAATCAAATCATAGAAGTCTCTCATCACATGTTTACCCCAGCAGACTAGTTAACTTGGCTAAATGTGAGCGGAGGGTGTTACAAAGTGGTATCAGAGCATGGTTCACCCCTTGGACTCAATGGGTGGTGTGTTGTACATGCATTCATATCGGTGGCATATCTCTTCTATATGCTTGTTGCATATGCATGGTGTTGGTAATGGTTGTAGTGGTGTCGCCATGTGATAGTTGATGGTGTTTTTGTGGAATGTGTCATCGTGATTTATGTCGGTTATGCATTGTAGTGATTGTATGTATCGTGTATGCATGCATGTCATACATATGTTGATTATGCATGCATTGACATGGTTGCAGTTGTCATGCATGATGTCATGATGTGCAGTTGATATGGTTGTTGGGCGATTTAGTTGTCTGCTAAATCCCTGTCATTTAATTTATTAATCCGGGGAATCGTAAACTTAGAAGCAAACCAAAATATATGGGACCTTAGATGAAACAGGTGTAAGAAGTTTGTTTAGAATGGAAATGCATATTACAAATCTAAACTATCAAATCTACTTTATGAAAGCATAAGAACAAATGTTTGATTAATGGAATTATTTTACTTTAGAAGATAGAGAAGAGTCTCTTGTTCAAGAGTCCTGATTGTCCTTCTATAATCTTCCTATAATAACATTATCAAGCACCTAAGAAAGCAAGAAAGAAAGCAAGTAAATATTGTTTTCAGTTCAGTTCTTAATGGAGAAGAGTCTCCTAACTTAGGAGGACTTTATTTCTCTAGATATTGAAAGGGAATCAATATTCACATAAATGTAATCTAGGAAAGCATATGAGAAATTAAATCTTATTTCAATTTAATCTAGCTCATGGAGAAGAGACTCCTAACTTAGGATTCCTGGTTTTCCTTCTCACATCAAAACTAGCTACTGAAAGGAGATCAACCTTCACACAACAAAACATGGCCATATCATGAATTCATATTGAAATTATCTACAATTATTTACAACAAAGAAATAAGATGAACATTAGAATTGAAATTAGTATATTCACAACATTATTCTACAACAAAGTGTACTTATCTCAGTATGGGGATCCTTCCATTCCTCAATGAGCACACATGAACAATTATCACACCTTAAGAATCAAACAACACTCATAACTCATGATTTGGAGAAAATGGTATTATTCATGTTGAATGAACATAAATCTAATGCTAATGAATAACTGATAATTGTTTTCTCTCCCTCCTCCTCCTTAACATGATTTGGAGGATGCTCCTCTTATTTATACATGAATTAGGGATATCTACTCAATAAATGTAGATCCCTTAAATATCTACTAGACCCACACTTGTCTCAACTTATCCCTAAATACTAGATACAAATCCCATGACACATCAAAATCTCCATGATCTTTCTCCTTGGAATATGGTCCACCTCTTGAGTTGAAATTCGAACTTGATCTTGGGAGGCCACATAAGGGAGGCCAAATCGAGTTGTTGGCTTTCTAGTAATCTGAGTAATTGGATATTTTGTCCGGTCTATTTAAAGTGCATAGGCCAGATCTGCTCATTCAACTTGTCCTGACGATGAACCACACTGGTTGGTTCGAAACGCGTCGACAAAAATTTCTCTATGTGATTTTCGCCGAAGAATTCTTCAAAAATTTGATATGGATCACAAAGTCTCAATTCAATAATCATTAAATATTTTTAAATAATGTTTTAATTAATATTATTAGTGTTTTCATTAAAATTTTAAAATATGTTTTAGTTTTTTATTAATATCATTAATTAATTAATTTGATTAATGTAATTGATTATAATAATTATGTATCAAGTTTTTTTTAAATATGTATTAATGTTGGAATTAACCTATCAATATATTAATGTTAATAAATAAATCAATAATCAATATTATTATTAATATATTGATTTAAGTATTTTTAAATTAATATAATAATTTATTATTATAACATTATAAAATAATTTAATAAAATAATATAATATAAAAATTTATTTTACTAAATATTAAATAATTTAATAAAATAATAATTACATTAAAATAATTTAATTATACGCCCAGTTGTATTAATGAAACCGTACCATTTTATTATTATATAAATATAATAATGAAACTCTATGGTTAAACGAAGGTTTAAATATACCAGTATAATGAAAACATTAAACCCTAAGTGTTGAATACACCAATTCTCTTGATTTCTGCATACATGTTAATCTGTTATCATAAATTTAGTGAAGTGATATATCCTCACACAATTATGATGTGGATACGTTACAGAAGGAAGTCCAAATGCGTGGCATGCAAGTGTTGAATACACCAGGATCCACACGTGCCGTATGAATAATTTAAGGAATTCCACTGTCACTGCCTCACAAGTGGGCATAACTTTGAATGGCTTGCATAAGCGACCACTCAGTTAATCGAGTGCACAACCGGCATACGTACGTTTAAGAATGTGAACGGGCATTAGTTTCAAAATCAATCCAAGTTGTGTGGTTTTTTTATTCAGAAAATTCATATAGCTGAAGCTTACAGATATTTTTTTACAATCAATATGGCCGAAGCCAGCAGAATTAATGGCCAAAGCCAGCAAAATACGGCATAGCCTATAGAAATAGCCCAGGAGAGGCCGCCCCAGGACTCACGGCTGGGGGTGCTTAATGTAAATTTTTAATTAAAAAATAATTTAAGTATATTTTAAATATATGATTTAGATATTTAATAATTTTATGTATTGATAAAATAGTAAAAACTAGAATATATATATATTTTTTTTAATTTAAATTATTTAATAAAAAAATTAATTAACAAAATTATTAAAATAACTAATTCCAAAAAAAAAAATATAGCCCCAAGGGTTAGCTCACACGGTCGAAACCCGAAAGCTCTTGGGGTTAGGTCTGTGATGGCTGAGGGGTGTAACCCCCTTCGGGTGGGGTCCACCTTAGAGACTTACGATCCTGGACGTAGCGGACCACTGACCATAGTATCCGTGAACCAGCAGTGAAAAAAAAAAAACAACTAATTCCAATAGGAAAAATTTTATTAATATAAAAATATGAAATAAAAATTTCACCTTATTATCAAATAATTTATTATTATTATTATTATTTACATTTGTGTTTTTCTAATTTATTATTATTATTTACACAATTTAAATGGTCAAACTCAAAATAATGCCTTATAAATTTACTCGATAACTTTCATTAGTGCAAGGCAGTCCCAGAAGTACGATGTAAAATGTATAAATATGATGTAAGGCTGTAGTTGTCTATTTATTATATATTTTGGAACCATTTAGACATATTTGTGTGGAATTTAGCAAAAATATATTGTAATCACTAATGTGAATGGTAACTTTTTATAATCAGAGTATTCTTTAATTTTTTGAATACTAAATTTATATATGAGAGTAAAAATTTATTTTAAATTAAAAAAATCACAAATTTAATTAAAATTAATTTATAAATTTAATTTATTTTTGTCAGATTCCAAAAAAACTCTAAAATATAGGAGCAGTTTAGGGAAGTGGAGAAATTGTTTTGAAGGTTTAAAGTCTCTGAAATCTGGGTTAAAAAATTTAAACAAATCTTGTAGATGCACGGTTTAAATCATGTTTTTGATGGTGGAAATAGATTCAGCATCATTAAAAATTTCCAAAACACTTAGAATTATGAATTTTGATCACTTTTACTTAAATTTACAAAAATCTCTACTGTTTTTTTTTTCAAAATATAAACAGAATTTCCATAACTTTCAAAATAAAATCCTTAAACTACATCGAAAGGAATGGCAGATATATATAAGTGGTATAAGTGGCCAAAAGATTCATCCACAAAATACAATACAATATATATACATGTGGAGTTGAAAATATAACTTCACCAATCAAAAACCCTCGTTGATTGTTCTAGTCCTCGCCCTATCTGTTCGCCGTTGCTAGCAAGAGCCGCCACTGGCGTATCAAATAAATCAAATCTTCAGGTTTTACCATCTCATTACATTTATTAACATATATCGTTGCATCACTATATTTCCCCATCCTTCCCGGGAAAAATTTCCACAGAGTTTCAATTGGGAGATGAGAATACCTTCCAGTATCAAGCAACTCCTTGGATGATAGTAAATGGTGTTCCACACCGGGCAGTGCCTCAACATTTGGACACACGCTGACGCAGAGATATTGAAGCTTCGCCAGATGACAAAGCCCTCCTATTCCTCTCAATTCGGAACACTCGACAAAGAACATATAGTGAAGATTCGGGCAAACACCTTCGTCAAAGAATACATCTGATATTTGTGTGCGTGCCAGCACTAACTGCTTGAGTTTAAGCATGCATTTGTCATCGAGGAAGTCACATTCTCCTTCAGCGTTTTTAAATGGAAGTTACCGCAGCGGACAATCTTCGATTATTAAAATTTCCAGATTCTTCATCCCCAGAATATCTCGTGCTAAATATTCTATCCCACATCTGCAAATTTTCAACTCTATCAATTGAATAACCAGTCCAAATGAATCCGGCAAGCATTTCAATTTCGAGCAGTTTAAGAGGCACAATTCCTTCAAGCTCTTGAGGCAACCGAGCAATGTTGGCAGCATTTCCAACAAAGGCTCCCCTCCCAATTCCAGAGCTTCCAATTTGCATATGTCTCCAATACCGCTTGGCAATTTTGATAACTTCGTTTTACACACATCTAATGTTTTCAAGGACCGTTGATATGCGATTTGTGATGGCAATTCTTTGACATTGCTACAACCTGAAAGATCTATGTGTTCCAGGGTGGTAATATTTCCAAATGCTCCATTGGAGATGACCAAACTGCAGCAACCTCTCAACACTAGATGCTTGAGTCGAGTTAAATTCCCAAATGAGTTTGGAAGCATCTGCAAACTCAAAGCACCAGACAAATCGATGTGCTGGAGGTTTTTTAAGGTACCGAAGGAATCAGGAAGCAACACCATTTCTGAGCAGTATCTTAACTCGAGGTATTTCAACGATGGCAGATCGCAAAATTCTTCTGGCATGGTTTTGAATAGTGCATGAAATATGGCAATCTTTTCTAGGTGCTTCAGCTGCCCTATGGATTTAGGAAAGCTTAAAAGGGGAGCGCAGATATTTAACTCTCGCAGTTGGAGAGGGGCCTGCAATTTACACGTTTCAACTATCACAAGGACGTTTTAACCATAACTTTCGCATTACAAAATGAAATGGAATTAGGAAAAAAAAGCACACCTGAGATTCATGTTGCCACAATAATTTTAAATTTTCCCCTGCAACATCTAAAACTCTCAAACTTTCCATCGGAATCCAAGAAGGTAGGCAAGAGTATCCACAGTTATACCAGCAGAGCCACATGAGTTGTGGTGACTGCGCCCTCCTCAATATGCGTTCTAAATAACGCTCTTTAGTTGCAACAAGTTGCAAATTGGAAATACCACGAAGATTGAAATTACTGAACAGATACCTGAGACAGTTCCCCAATAGCTCTTCACTCCATCTTTTGTACCATGACATTTCTGAACACTTCATTATAATTTGCGAATTCACAGTAAGATCTGCCCGATTGACCATCTTAATTCCGCGAACT
Organism: Pinus tabuliformis; assembly: GCA_031772625.1. Taxonomy (NCBI): domain Eukaryota; kingdom Viridiplantae; phylum Streptophyta; class Pinopsida; order Pinales; family Pinaceae; genus Pinus; species Pinus tabuliformis. The sequence goes on along the minus strand of CM062806.1, from coordinate 739,611,007 downwards.
TCAGCTATTACCTGTTCCTTCGAAAAATGTATCCACGCCACAGATCTATCATAGTCTTGGATAAAAAAACCTGAAATTTTTTATTTAAACTAAAACAAAGGAAACGACCCTAAAGATTCATCTTCAAACCCAAAGCAAAGCTGTGAATGATTGAAATACTTACACGGGATGATCGTTCCAACAAATCGTCAATGTTGTTGGTCGTGTGATGCCAAAGACCACGGCGCATGATTTCTTCCTCCTCAGCAATGCTTCTTCCCAAATCCCTAACATGATCATGCATTTGTATCTTATATCCACTGTGCGTTTTAAAGAGACACTTGTTCTCTATATTTCGAAGCCCCACGGAACCCCAAATTCTTGCGGCCGTATCTCTGTCCTCTCCTATAAAAAAGCAGCAAACATTCAAGAATATTTGTCGCTCCTCTGGATTAAGTGAATCGTAGCTGATTCTAAGTCTTTCTTGTATCTCGGGAGGTAGGTGGTGAAGCCGATTCAATGTCTCTTCCCAGTAAGAGCTTTCTTTTTCTCCAAAAAGAAGCGCACCAAATACTTTTAATGACAGTGGCAATCCATTGCAGGCCTTTATAAACTGATATGCCAGATCTGCAAATTCTGGTTGTGGATGTGGTTGACCAAAGGCATGAAAGCAGAAAAGTTCTTCGGAGTGCTGTCTGTTTAGCCCCTCCAGCTCAAAAATTGATGCCTCTGCGATTTTTGCTTTCTTGAGGACTTTCTTGTCACGAGAGGTAATCAGAATTAAGCTATTGGGGTTTACGATATCTTTAATTGGCAAAAAGGCTTCCAGTTGGAAGGCTTCATCTACGTCATCTAAAATGATGAGAATGTGAGAGGAAGAAAGATGCCTTACAAGCATGCCTGTGCCTTCGTGAATGTTGTCGATTGGCAGATCCAATCCAGTGAACTGCTTAAGGAGTTTCCTCTGCAAAGAAGGCAGAGAACCCTTAGCTGCGTTTTCTCGGACATCGTACAAAAAGCCTGATCTATTGTAATTTGACCTCCTCTTGCTGAAGAATTCTGTGGCCAGCGTTGTCTTACCAACACCACCTGCACCCACAATCCCTAAAACCTTGGTTTTCTCTGGCCATAACACCGTGCTTTCGAATTCTTCTAATTTTTCTTTCAGCCCAACTGGGTGTTGGGCAACATACTTCAATGGGGTTTTGTCGCATACTTTGGACACCCATCGCAACACATCATCCAAAAGTTGCTCCACGTCGCTGAATATCAGGTTATAAAAAAGAAGAAGTGAATATCAGGCTATAAAAGAAAAAAGTGAGAAGCGCCTACAGAAATCTATGAGTCCAATAAATTAAAAAGGTAAATGGGAAAGGGAGAAAGGCAGAGGTCAGATGCAGGTACTCACCCATTAAACGCCTCCAAATCGAGACCACTTATTTCTGCAGCCTCAGAAAGAGCGCGTCTCCAATTCTGAATGGCATTGAAGTCGAATCGCTGCTTCTTTTCGTGATCGCTTAGGGCTTCAGCATACGGTCCTTTAGTGTTCCACCGGAGCTCCGAAGGCTTGACACCATAAAAGACAGGAATAATTGTAACCTCATTCGGCCTCGACTGAAATGCATTCAACATGTGCAACAGTTCGTCTAGACACCATTTTGATTCGGCATAAGTCGATGAGAAAATGGCGATGTGGATGAAGGAGGTTTCGATTGCGTGTAGTATTTGAGGAGTAATATTTTGCCCAACTTCCAGTTCTGGTTTGTCCAGAAAAACTCGCAGTCCACGGGAATTAAGACTACGGTATAGATCTGTGGCGAAGGTGGTCTTTACGTCAGGGCCACGATGATTGATAAAAACATCGTAGCTGTTATAAGAAATCAGGGAAGAACACGAGGCCATGGAGGAGGAAGAAGCACCAGAAGCCTTGCCACTGTTGCGGATTGTTTGGTCTGCCATTGGAATGTGGATTTGGATGAATGGGATAGACAGACAGATAAGATCGATATAGGAGTAACAAAAAGATGAAGGGCAGGCAGGTAGACCAGAGGAGAGGAGTGGAAACTGCGGGCAGCGTGAAGCAAGAGAGTTTGTGAACAATGTCGATACACTGTGGTTGTCACAGCTAACGCTGGGCACCATCCGCCACTCGATATTCAAGATTCGCTTCCACAAAAAGACTAAAAAACAATATGTGGAATATGGTCGACCTGGTCCGTCAATTATAACATTTATATTTTATTAAATATTTTAGAAATGTGAGTCACTAGATGCTAACATTTTAACATTATGCATTTCATGCGTTCTTGCCGTTTCGTTTTCCTTCATTCTTTTCAAACCGATCAACATTGGAAGAGGGACCACCCAAGGCAACACCATGGACAATGTTTGGAATTTAATACCCAATCCCTCATTGGCAGAGAGATTCATGTTTAGTGGTGACGACTCTGACAAGTTACCACATTTTTCTCGACGTATTATTTTATGGCGTAGTTTAGTTTAGAGATAAATAGATTTTTTAGTGTAAAATAATTTTAAAAAATAATATATTTTTTTTAAATGTATTTTTAATGTTTAAATAGATTATCTTTTCTTTAAAAAAAAAAAAATTCTGTTAAAATTTTCATTTATAAATTAAACTATGCTTTATTTTATTAATAAATATTAATTATATATAAAAAGTAATATTTTATTAATAAGTATTAGTTTTTATATAATTAGTTAATTTTTTATTAAATAAAAATAATAATAATAACACAATAAACAAATCATCAATTTACTGCTATAGTAATTAATATTTGCCTCGATTGCTTTAACATTTGTATTTTAAAATTCTCTAACATACACCACTCACCGACTTTGTATTTTTGGATTAACTTTATTCTTGTACTATGTTATGCTCGATAATTTGTTAGACAATTGCACTAGTTTCCATGAAGTATGAAAATCTTTGATATATTCTCTTCAAAGCTTATTCATTTCAATGTCTTAAGACTTTTCAATTTTGGATTAACTCTATTCTTGTACTATGTTCTGCTCGATAATTTGTTAGACAATTGCACTATTTTCCACGAAGTATGAAAATCTCTAATACATTCTCTTCAAAGCTTATTCATTTCAAGCTACCACTATACCATTCAAGGGTTGTATGAGAATGTTGCACAACCTAAACATGTTTCCTCCTACCACCCTCCACATTTAAAAGTTGATCGCTACTGCCTGCCATACCTAAATAATATCTTCACATATCTTCAATGAATTGAATTGAATCCAATTGCCTACCATTTTCCTTTTGAATTTTGTTTGGCACCAAGAATATCAGTTGTTAATCATGGTTTCATTCGGACTAACTCGTGTTTTCGTGAGTTGACTGAAAAATGCTCCATTTACTCAAGTGCGTGTAGACATCCTCTACCGCATCTCCCATGGTATGGCTTCAGCACCACATCCTGAGCCATTTCATCTCTAATTGCTACCAAATATGTTGATTACCTTGCTATTAACATTATTTTCTTTTCGTAGATCCAAGGCTTTGCAAACGAGAATATGATGTTGCAGGAAATAATTTGTCAGGCACATCTACTCGAATTATAACAGATCCTGATTTTGACGATAAGTCGGAGTCCAAAAACTCTAGTGGGATGCTTCCTCTTGAACTTACAACAATAAGTGTAGATGGAAAGGCAATAATATCATGTTGCATAGATCTTTCTTAACTTTTTAACCATGGATTTTATCAAGCACAAAGTGAGCATAGTAATGATAAAACTTGTTGAGTTGAGTAGCAAAAGCATAACCTGCAAATAAATTGAAATTGCAAAAAATAATGCCAAATAAACAAGATAGCAGAATAATCAAACACAAAGATTGGCACAATGCTTTACGTGGTAAAAACCTCCTTGTGATGGAAACATCCATGGGGCAATGATAATCGTTATTCTTATTATTCAAGGGAGATTTACAACAATCAACTCATAGGCATACATTATCCAACCATTCAACCCACTCTCCATTCACTTTATGTTTTCATATTTCCTCTATAGGCTTACATGGATAAATATCAACCTGTCAATTTTTTCTAAATTTGTCTACAACTTTTAAAGTAGATGCATAATAAACTTTTTACCAAAAAAAATAAAAATCTTTTATATGTTTTTTTCCAAAAAAAATAGATTATTAAAAACAAAGCAAACCATAGGAACCAATCTTAGTTATTATCCCAAGAATATATGGAAATAGTTAACAACTTCTAACAATCTCCACCTTGAAAACAATTTACCTGATATATCATGCCCAAATTATTCATCACCTTCCTTGCAAGCCAAGAGAAGCTATGCACCATTTTAGCTTCTCTGGAAAGATTGGTTTTGTGAACATGTCTACACAATTTTTCTTTGTATGGACTTTTTCCAGAGCCACCACTCCACTTTCATCAATAACATGTCTTATAAAATGGTATTTAACGGGTAGATGTTTTTTCTTGCTACAATACATTGGATTCCTTGCCAAATGAATAATACTTTGACTATCATAAAATACTTTCACCTTGTCCTGCACCCTTCTAAACTCACCTAACAAAACTTTTAACCAAATTGTCTCTTTGAAAGCATGTGAGACAACTATGTATTCTTCCTTAGTAGTGGATAAAGCAACTATGTTCTGAAGCTTTAACATCCAACTAACAACTCCACCTGCAAGAGTAAGAACATATCGAGAAGTGGATCTCCTCCTGTCCAAGTCACCTACAAAATATGAATCAACATAACCACAAAATGAATCACTAGTACCATTATAGGTGATACAATATTTACTTGTGCCTTTAAGATACTGAAGCACCCATTTCATTGTTGCCCAATGTTATTTACCTGGATTTTCCATGTTTCTACTGACAACACCATCTGAATGTGAAATATCTGACCTTGTACTAACCATTGCATACATTAAGCATCCTACTAGATTAGGATATGGTACCCAAGTCATATACTCCTTTTCTTCATCTTTACTAGGACACAAACCTAAAGAAAACTTGAAATGGGAAGTTAAAGGGATTTGAACAAGTTTCCCATTATTCATACTGAACCTTAGAAGTATTTTCTCCACATACTTCTGTTGTGATAACCGCAACTTACCATGTTTCATGTCCCTGTAAATCTCCGTGCCCAAGATTTGTTTTGTTGTTCCAAGATCCTTCATTTCGAAAGTCCTAGCCAATTGAGCCTTTAACATATTGATCTCAACCATGTTGCTTGATACAAGCATATCATTAACATATAACACCAAAATAATGAATATGCAATTTTCCAAATTTTGAAAGTAAACACAATGGTAATACTTACTTTTGGTAAAATTGTAGCTCATCATAAAGGAATCAAACTTCTTGTACCATTGCCTAGGAGATTGCTTTAGGCCATACAATGACTTCTTGAGTTTCCAAATAAACCTCTTGTTGCAATTTTGAGCAAACCCTTATGGTTGTTCCATATATATATATATATATATATATATATATATATATATATATATATATATATATATATATATATATATCCTCATCCAAATCTCCATGTAAGAATTTTTTTTTAGCATCTAGTTGCTCTAACTCTAGATCAAGTAATGCAACTAATGCTAACACAACTCTAATTGAAACAAGCTTAACAACTGGTGAAAAAATCTCATGAAAATCAATACCTTCCCTTTGAGAATATCCATTTGCGACCAATATTGCTTTGTACTTCTGAACAATATCATCAACTCCTTTCTTCAATTTGTAAACCTATTTGCAACCGACAACCTTCCTGCCCTTAGGAAGTTCCACCAGATCCCATGTCTTATTTCTTTATAAGGAATCCATTTCCTCTTTCATTGCTACTTTCCATTTATTGCTATCAGATACTTCCATTGCTTTGTGATAACAACTAAGTTATCCATCATTAGCAATTAAAGCAACAGGTGTAGCAAAATCATCATACCTTTTAGGAAAATATCTAATTCGTGTAGCCCTTCGTAAAATTTGTTGTGGAATTTCCTCAGTTTCCTGAGAATTTTTTGTATCCTCATCTACTTCTGTAGGAGTTTCTTCCTAAACATCTGCATTATCATCCTCCCTTGAAGATGATTGGGTTTCCAATTAAACTTGTTGAATCCGTGGTACTTTTGCCTACTTCATTTCACCATCTACATCTGATTTTATGAGTGATGATTCATCAAATATGACATCTATGTTAATGATAATTTTGTGGGTAGTAGGATCCCACAATCTATATCCCTTAACTCCATCACCATATCCAACAAATATTAGTCTTTTTTAATTTTGGATCTAACTTAGAACATTGATTCTTTGGAATAAGAGCATAGGCATCACAACCAAAAACTTTAAGATTTGAATAATCACAAGGTTGACCTGTTTGTACCTCTTCCGAAATCTTACAACTAATTGCAATTCATGGTGACCGATTTACCAAATAAAACGTTGTAACAACTTATTTTTCCCATAATTCATGTTACAACTTGGCATTACTAAGCATACTCCATGCTCTCTCTAGAAGAGTCCTATTCATGCGTTTAGCAAGACCATTTTGCTGAGTATAAACCGTGGTTTTATGTCTTTTGATCCCAACTTCCTTGCAATAATTTTCAAATTCCTTTGAAGTAAAATCGGTTCCATTGTTAGTTCTCAAACACTGAATTGACCTGCTAGTGCTCTTTTCAACTAAATATCTATACTTCTTAAAAGCATCAAATACATCAACTTTTCTTTTCAGTAAATATATCCACACCTTTCTAGAGTAATCATCTATAAATGTTACAAAATATGACGATCCTCCAAAAGAGACTTTAGGAGATGGTCCCCAAAGATATGAATGGATGTAATCAAGGATGCCTTTACTAAAATGTTTTCCTATTTTAAATTTATGTCTATATTGTTTTCCATAAATAGAATGCTCACAGAAATTCAAATTCAGAGATTTCAAGCTTGGAAGTAACCTACGATTAACCAATACCTTCGACCTTTTCTCGCTCATATGACCCAAGCGTTGATTCCATAAACGATTAGAGTCACTTGCACCTTCAAATGCTACTATTGCATGATATTTTGTCCTTCCTTCAAGCTTATAAAGGTTCCCAAACCTTTTAGCCTTCATGACTACCAATATGCCTTTTGTCACCTTCATAAATCTACCTTGAACTATACATTTATAACCAGCGAAATATGGCACTCCCAAAGATATTAAGTTCTTTCTAAGCTCAAGCATATGCCTCACATCTATTAACATTCTAATAGTACCATCATACATTTTAATCTTGATACTACCAATCCCAATAGTTTTGTATGTAACATCATTACCCATGAAAACCACACCGTCGTCAATAGATTGGTATGACGAGAACCAATTCCTATGAACACACATATGATGGGAAGCACCAGAATCTAGCAACCAATTATGATGATGTTGAGAAATAGTAGAAGTGGAAAATACCTCATCAACAATACCTACACTAGTTTCAATTGAATTAGCTTCCTTTGTAGAGTCCTTTTTAACATCATGTTCCTTTCTTTTCCAACAATCCTTCTTAAGATGCCCTGATTTGTTACAATACTAACACTTTAACTTACTCTTCTTGCCTCTTGACTTTGATCTTGATGTGTCTCTCGAATTTTGATATTTTTCTTTTGATTGACCTCTTGCCACCATTGCTTCTGATGTTGAGGTTTCAAAACTAGATTTTTCCCGAGTTTCCTTAGACAAAAAAGCTCCCACAACAACATCAAAATTGATGGTATCGGTAGAACTAAAACTGAAAGAGGTTACAAAATGATCCCAAGACTCAGGAAGAGAACACAATAGGCAATTGCTTTGTCTTCCCCTTGGAGATTTACATCTATACTAGACAACTCACATAAAAGAGTATTGGAAGAATTCAAATGATCAGATATCTTTGTACCTTTCTTCATCCACAAATTGTATAACTGCCACTTCAAGTAGATTTTGTTTGTCAATGACTTTGTCATATAGAGACTTTCTAACTTGGTCCATAAGCCTGCAATTATTTTCTCTCCAAGGATGTTAAACGACACATCATCTGCCAAACACAAACAAATAGTACTGAGGGATCTTGCATCCATGTCCTCCCAGTCGTCATTATCCATGCCCACGGGTTTCTTTGCCCTGCCCAACAACGCCTTTGCCACTCCTTGATGCACAAGCATATCCCACATCTTAGCCTTCTATAGCTCAAAGCTATTACCCTCATTAAACTTTTCAATTTCAAACTTCGCATTCTGCATCCTTGCCATTAACACAAACTTTTTCTAAAAGATCTGATACCACTTGTTGAGTTGAGCAGCGAAAACATAACCTGCAAATAAATTGAAATTTCAGAAAATAATGGAGAATAAACAAGATAGCAGAATAATCAAACACATAGATTGACACAACGTTTTACATTGTAAAACCCTCCTTGTGAGGGAAACATCCAAGTGACAATGATAATCGTTATTCTTATTATTCAAGGGAGATTTACAACAACCAACTAACAAGTATACATTATCCAACCATTCAACCCACTCTCCATTCGATTTATGTTTTCATATGGCCTCTATAAGCTTACATGGATAAATAGGAACTTGTCAGATTTTTTCCAAATCTGTCCACAAATTTTAATGCAGTTACATAATAAACTTTTTATATAGAACAAAAAAAAGTTTATTTTATATATTTTTTTCCAGAAAACATAGATTATAAAAAACAAGCCAAAAACGGGACTAGATGTCCAAGTTATCTCATCGTGACCACCTCGGAGGAGCCATGGCCGGAGGTTGCGAGATTAGGTTTTCTGCAGGCCCATCCGCTGCCGCTGCCGCCCCCACGGTTCTGTTCGATGCTGCAGGTCCTTTCGCTGTCGTTGTCGCCTTCACAGATTTGGTTGACGCTGGAAAGGGTTGGAGATTGACTGAGGGATCCTCAATGCGCGATGAAATCTCTTGGATCTGGACCGGATACAACAACGGAAAGGAGCCACTGGTAACACATCAAAACAGCCAGGTATTTGAGGTTATTCCCCCTGTCTTGGCTCATTTCGGCTTTCTTAGGGCGACTCTGGATCCCCCCTTTCATTGCCTGGGGTTTTATGCTTCCTATCTATCGACCCCCACACCTTTCCAGGATGATGCGCCCTCTTTCGTGGGAGGTATTCCCTGGCGAGTTCGCCCAGTCTGCATCATCGGGATACAGAGTCGACTCCCGATTCCTTTGCCCCTGTTTGGCACTTCGCGGGTGCATGGTACAGATCTGCCCTTCCGGGTCTGCAAAGACTGCAGATCTGGGCCGGATCTAATCGCCTCTGTGACTCAAATCGCAGGGAGGAAAAAATTTAAGCTAGATTTTTGTCTTAGGCAAAAGACAGTTGAAAGCCAGCCAGATCCAGAACTCAAACCAGTAAAATGGAACCTGAACAAGGCAGACATTGCAGATCTGAAACAAATTTTTATCAGACCAACAGAAGGAAGACACGTTTGTGTGCAGATCTGGGAATGGATGACTGTACTGGATTTAAAAAAAGAGATACAGGTCAAATTGGGCACTCTAGTTGCATTACAAAATCTTTTATTTTCAGGGTGATGCATGCAAGACCAACACACCCTCCAGCATTACAGGGTTGCAAAAGATTCAACTGTTATCCTCAATCTCCAGCTGCGAGGTGGATCTAAGGGATCCACATCAAAACCTACAGGATCCTACAGAGACGCAGCAAAAGGGACAGAAATTCCAAAGGGGAAAGAACATGCAACTGTTAATATCCCTCCAGGGCAGTATATCGTGGATGAAGTACCAGAGAGCCTCTCCATTCCGTTGGATATTCCAGAGGTAAAGGGCATATTCACAGATCTACAAAAAAATGCCGTTATTTGTAGATTTAACGGCTTCTGGCCTAGATCGGATGCTTTGTATCAATGGATACACACGGCATGGACAAAAAACTGTCGGATCCACCTATGCTCGAAAGGATTCTTCATAGTAGTCTTTCGCGTTGAAGAAGAGAGGGAAAAGGCTCTTACCGAAGGACCATGGTTCTGGGGCAGTGCGGGACTATTTGTGACCCCCTGGTTCCCGGAGTTTGATCCAAACACCATGGTGGTGTCAAAAATGCCGGTATGGGTAAGGTTACATAATCTTCCGATGCATTTTTGGCACTTTTCATCCTTAGCAGTAATAGGGAATACCCTCGGAAGAATGTTAAAGATTGATACAGAGAGACATTTAAAAGGAATCTTTACCTTTGCTAGAATTTGCGTCGAGGTAGATCTCAGTTAGGGGTTACCAGAAAGCATCATCCTGAACTTCAACAATACTCAATGGAAACAACTTCTGGACTATGAGAACACAGCATTCAGATACAGGGGATGTCAACAAATAGGTCATCTATTCAATGCATGCAAAAGCCTTAACAAGAGCAAGCCACAACAAAGGAAGCACAAAGGATGGCAGAATATAGACAATGTCATAAAGAAGAAAACCGCGGAAAAGAAAGCCCCCACAGTATCAGAAGACGCAGAAACAGAAGCAGAGGAGGATGATACCACCATAGAGGAGGTTGATCTAGAGACCCAGAAGGAAGATACAGCAATCAACGAGGAGCTACAGCCTCATTCATTTCAGGCAGAGACCCAGCAAAATCAGACAGAGATGAGAAGCGTGGATCAAAGCATGGGAGGCAACAAACGGCAGCATCACTCAGATACTTCAGATTCAGATAAAGAAACAGGACAACAAAATGAAACAACCCAGTTAGTCATTGCCTCGACCGAGCCCACTGTGGGAGAGTGGCGCAAGGTTGAAAAGAAAAAGGGGCGAAAAACCTGAAGCGTGAGTTTCTCTCACTGCCGGAAGTCAGGCTTTTCCCCTTTTTTTCGTTCTGTTTTCTCTGCTCCTTCTTATTCTTTGTGCACGTTAGTTTACTAACGCTGCGAGCCCATGTGGCAACATACTGAATGCTTCATTGCATGTGCTAGTGTAACTTTTCATTAAATTTTTAATAAAAGGTTACCGTTTTTTTCCTTGGAAAAAAATAAAAAACAAACCAAACCAAAAAAACCAATCTTAACTATTATCCCAAGAATATAAGGAAATACTTGGCAATTTCTAGCAATAACGCGATTATCAAACCTATAGTAATTTAATGTTTATTTTCTTTTGAGTAATATTGTTGGGCTTTGGTGGTATCATCTTTTGTGTTTACAGGTGTTGGAAGAAGTTGTGGTAGACAACATTCGTGAGAAGCCTATAGATGTGGCTTTGGATAATTCCACAGGTTTCAAGGAGCCCTCCATTGTTGAAAGAATGTCTGAAATATTGGAAGTATAAGTTTGTTCTGTTATTTAGCATAACATATATCAGAGACAAGTGTTGGAAGAAGTTGTGGTAGACAACATTCGTGAGAAGCCTATAGATGCGGCTTTGGATAATTCCACAGGTTTCAAGTAGCCCTCCATTGTAGAAAGAATGTCAGAAATATTGGAAGTATAAGTTTGTTCTGTTATTTAGCATAACATATATCAGAGAAAGCTTAGAGTTGATATAGATGTTTTATGATTTCTTTTCAAAGATCCAGATCGTTTCAAAAGTAAACTAAATTGCCTACTCCACTTGAATCATGGAACTCTACTCAAAGGTGAAAAACACTTGGACCACTTGCATAGTGGAAGTCTCAAGGGTTTTTTTGGGTTTTTTTAATAGATGACTCATATCCCATAATCCCATTTACTAATAGGAATTGGAATTTAGTAATGGAAGTTGGGAATTAAAATTTTCAAGGCAGACATGTCACACCATCCCATTTAGTAATAGGATTTGGAATTTTTACGAAAGGCATGTCATTAATGGACATTTTTGTAAGAAAGGCATGTGAAAAATAGAAAGGAGTAAAGTTTTTGGTTTTTTCGTTTAGTTGATATTTGAAGGCATGTCATATATTTAGCTTTTACTACTTCAAATGGGGTATTTTTAACTTATTTTTTTGGAGTAAATCTTAATTTTACGTATTTCTAATTTAAATTATTTCATTTAATAATGGTATTTTTCACTTATTTTATTGAATAATTGTTTATATTTTTTTTTCACTTATTGAGTTGAGAGACTTATTTTACAATAGAGTATGAGAGGATGTGTAATTCTTTCAATGGTCAAGTTAGAGTTGACATGTGTCTCTTAAAAAATAATTAAATGAAAAAACATTTTGGGCTATAACAAAATAATAAATAATTATATATATTTGGTTAGTTTTGATTAAAAACATTATAAAACATTAATAATCACATTCTCATTGTTTCATTTTCACTCTTGAAATAATAAATAAAATATTTTTATGTCTATCTTAAATAATTTAATTTTATATACCTTTCTAGAGATAAAGTAATTAAAATTAAATGTAAAATAATTTAGTTATTTTTTAATAAGGGGAAAATGTGTAACTCATTCAATTTTTAATATAAAGTATTAATAATAGTAAAATATTCAAAACTACAAGTTAAATAATGAAAGCTTATGCATGGTCTACATAGAGAGATGGATCTATCTTAATCATGGATTTGTCAAGCACCAAAAGGGATTAATTATCTTGACGCATAAATCTTTTTTCAAATTTCTTGGCTCTCCGTAGATTGGTGGTTATGATGGATCTATACTGCTATTATTTCATTTAGTAATGGAATTTTTAATTTAAATAACATAATTTAATAATGGTTTTTCATTTATATTATTTGGTAATTGTTTATATTTTTTTATCACAAGGTGCGAAACCATTACAATAATATTCATTAAGGCACTATAGTTGATCATATCACTAGCAATAATTTGAATTTAGGTATGGAAGATAACAAATCATTTTGCTTAACCATTTTAGATAACATCTCTCTCTCTCTCTCTCTCTCTATATATATGATAATAGTTTTAGTAGCAATATCTTATTGCATTTAGTAATGATATATTTTTATTTGGTATTTTTCATTTTAATTATTTCAATGATATTTTACTAATGATAATTTTCACTTATCTCATTTCATTGTATTTTTTTTAGTTTTCCTAATTTTTTTTCTTCATCTCATATTCTTTTGGTATTTTTAAAAATGATATGTGAAAATACTAAATGAGTATTTTCAATTAGAAATTAGTTTTAGCCCAATGAAATAAAATTAAATTAAAAATTCAACAAAATGAAAATGAACCAACAAATTTTGCTCATGTTAGTGAATTCAATGGCAAAAATATTCGACCTACATCAAAATTTATCGTTCTTGTCAACTCTGATAATGAAGAAGCCCAGACTCTAAAAGCATGGTTTGAAAAGGAAGTCTTAGCTACAACTTCTCCATCCCTAACTACAAGATATGCACCTTCTTCTCACCAACCACCTAAAAAATAACACTTGTATAGCTTTCCAACATCGACGCCTCTGAGAAATTCACACTCTTTCAAGTAAAGGTTGCAATGACAAAAATCTAGATGGAGAGTTTTTATTATCTTTATTACCCTTCTATCATTGTTGGGAAACAATGCATGAAAAAACTCATTCCCAATAATGTAAACACATGGCATTGTCCAAAATGCAACGTTGATGTAATTAACTATGATTTTAGATACTTACTTAAACTAGACATACAAGATCATACATGAGAGTTTCTTTCAACCATTACTTTTGAAGATGCAACATCTACCATACTTGGAAATGGTGCAAAAGACTTTCACTTTTTATCTTCAAACCTAGATACATTCAAGGAGACTGTCTCCAAAGGACTCTAGATAGATCACCTCTTCACACTGTGAGTGAAGATGGAAACATTTAGAGAAATACCATGCTTGAAGTTTGTCATCATTAAGGAAGAAAGATTTGAATTCCCCTTGCAACATGTATTAAAATAATTATATAATACCCTTGCAACATGGTTTATATACCTTAATGCATGTTTAAATGGCCACGATTACTATAAGCTTTAATCTTGATTGGATTGTTGAATGAATAGTAAATAATCTCCATTAAAACACCACTTTAATTCATTTATTCTTCATTGTTTTTATCATTATTTCCATTGTTTGCATTCATGCATAGAGTTATTTGCAGCTTCTGCAACTCTTGAAAATTTCGCAAACTTGACAACCTCTTTAAATCAGGAATTTACCTTTTTTTAAATGCTTTTTAGTTTAGGAAGGGTTGACATTTATTATAAAAATTATTACATGAACCTTACGGGTGATCTAAAGGTCAGAGTTCCATGTGGAATAGATCTGATCCTAAACCTATATAAACAAAAATTTGAAAATTCATCAAATTTTTTGTACGATTAAATATGCCAAATCCCAAATTTTGAAATATGTCGAAAATTCTAACAAATTATAAATTAAATCAAATTTATCAATTTTTAAAATATTAAAAAATCTACAACCAAATTATGCTCAAATTTTACAAACACGTGAACAATTAAACCGAGGATTCCCTTCGTTTTGATAACTAAATTACTTCATATTATCATGTTCACAAGCCAAGTCGTAGAATGGCAATCTAGGTCGTATTAGCCATGGAGGACATTGCAACTGCATGCTTATATATTTTTATCCAAATATATTTAACATGAATCAAAGTTTCGTCATCCTGATGGACAAAGTTTTTTTTTTAATTATTTATACGAGCACAATTATATTAATAAATGTACTTCATATATATTATAAGTATATAGTTAAATATTTCACGAACAAAAATAAATTCAAATTCTAAAATAGTTATACAACTAAAACCTAATCCTAACTACTAATAGCTAAATCTTAATATTTAAAATATTTCATTAATATATTTATTAATATTTTTTTTTAATTTATTATCAATGGTTTTGAAATTATTAATGGAGATATTTTCATTAATTAACATTTAAATGAGAAAATCGCGTACTCATAATAAAGTCGCACCAGAAAAGAATTTCTAATTCCTATTACCTCCATTCTTTTTGTTCTGGATTTTCATTACTTGAAATGCAAGAATTCCTATTACATCTGACCTCTTAAGGTCTAGTTTTTCATTAAACCAAATGCAGAAGTCCACCGCATTTAGGACTAAATTATCAATAATTACAAAATTAACTTCGAAAACTATTCATATTAGAAGAATGATTTTTCTCACCTTTCGATTAAAGGAATTCCATTCGAGGTTTTGTTTTAGCTATGTGATGATCATAAATTTGAACAAAACAAAGAGACATAGTGCTTTGCAAAAACATAGAGGTCATAGTTCAGCAGGAAAAAACTAAGAAACTGAGTGTTACAATTTAGTATTACGAGAGCAAGAATGTGTTACCTATAAATCAATTGGAAGAAACAGTGGATTGGATGAGCGTTCAAAGATTGCAGATATCTAGAGGTTCTCGTGTCACCTCATCCCACATAATTCAAAGGTTGTCTCGAAAATATAATCCATACTCTTTCCCCAAGGTAAATATAATTGAACCGCCTAAGGGTATTCATTGCAGTCACATTGAAATGAAATCAAATGATCTGATTCCAATCAGGTTAATGGTCGCTTAACAAGTGGATAAATAAATCATATTTAAATTTGTTAAGTTATTCTTGGGTTTGAAATTGAAAACTTGTTCAAATACTTTTCATGTCATTTGTTGGATGATGTATTAGATGAAGAATATTTTATTGAAATCAAACATTGTTCACTCGTTTATTTAAAATTTCTCAAGTCCAATTCTAATATAAATAACCCCTATAGCATAATTAATAAAACAATCACAAAATATTTTGCATTTTTTATTTTATATGCATGTAAAAACAAATTGTATAAGTTAGTGGAGGAAATAAATCATTATAAGGCATCAGTGGTCACACATATTATAGACCAATTGACTTGTTATATATAAAAATAAATTTTGTAACATTATATATCTTTTTTATTCCATGCAAATTTTAAATTACATTATATAATATAATATATGAAACTCTAATATTTTTTTCCTTTGTTATTATAAATAAAGTTATAATATAGTTTTGATAAAAGTAGTTTATTGAGGGAAGTGCGATTCTTGGTTTGAGTGCTACTACAATCGTCTCTATCGATTATTCTAATGGCCTTCGAGGAGGGGGTGGCCCCCACTCCACCCTTGCCTAACACCTTTGTTGATGTTGCCTTCCAATCTTTAGTGGCCTCCCTTCCCAAGCATGTGCGTCCGTCAATTGTTGCATCCAAGTTTGTTAAGTGCAATGATGAGGTTAAGAACGTTTCCTTACCGGATGGTGTGCGTCGAACCTCCCTTTCTTATGGTAAGAGAGATTTGATAGGTAAATTCACGGGTATGTGGCCTTCTCCAAGGTCAATGGAAGTTTGGATAGGAAAAACTTGGAAGCCTATGATGAAGGTCAAGGTTTCTCTCTGTGTAGTAGGCAATGGGTTCTTCGTTTTTCTATTTGAATTAAAAGAGGACATAGATGTAGTATTCCGAAATGGGCCATACTTATTTGGCTCCAGAGGGATGTACTTGAACAAATGGACCCTTGAATTCAATCCAGACGAGGACATTCCTACTACTATTTGAGTATGGTTCAAGCTTTTGCACCTTCCAATCTCATGCTAGAGTGACGACTGTCTCCGAGCTATTGGTAATATGGTAGGGAAATTCTTGGACAACTATGAACCCAAAGGCTTCTAATTTTCCTGTTCCAAAATATGTGTAGAAGTATATTTGGAGAAGGGTTTGTCGGCCGAAACCAATATAAATATAGGAGAATGGAAGCACAAACAAGTTGTGGAATATGAACACATTCCATTCAAATGCAAACACCGCCACGATTATGACCATTTTTCCAGAGACCATGCCAAAGCTGGGAAAGATAAAAGTATGGATGCTCCAGCAACTCAGGAGCAGCAATGGCAGAAGCCAAAAAGAGCTCTAAAAGGAAAAGGAACGATGTCAAAGTCTCAAGGTCCTATGGCCAACAACATTGATCCTTCCTCCTCGAACCCCTTCAAAGTATTAAGCGATGATGAAATGGAAATGGAAACTCCCCTTCAACAAAACAAAAGGACAAGTGTGGAGGAGGTTCAGGTAATTGAAGAAGGTGAAATAGTAGTGGAAAATAATCCAAAGGAATGTGGGGGTGAAGCCACCACTTCGAAGACTATTCCGATCCCTGACATTCTAAGCTCCATTATTGGAAGTCTACTCAAGGATTTAGAAAGAGTTGCCAACCAGAATATGTCTCAAAATTTATCCTGGGTTGACGAATGTAGTAGTCAGGAAATTGACCCCTTGAAGAGAAAAGGAAGGACAAACAAGAGGGAACATTGAGAAATAGAAGGAGAACTAAACAAAAATATTGGGAACCAATAAGTAATTTCATAAATTATTGAAGGGAAATGGATAAACAAAGAAGGAAAGGATGGTGGACTCTCCCCCTCCATTCATAAGTAATGAAAGTAATATCCTGGAACATAAGGGGGCTAGAAAAACATGCTAAAACCCTAGCAGTAAGAGACAATCAAACAAGAATCTACATTGGTGGTGTTTATTCAAGAAACAAAGCTATAAGAAGCGGAGGTTCTAAGAGCAGTTGGAAATTTCTAGAAAGATTGCTCTGGGTCAGTTGAGTCTTCGAGGGGAGCCTCAGGAGGGCTTGACATATTTTAGTCAAACAAGAATTTCACCTTGGTTGAAGAAACAAAAATGAAGTTTTGGGTTATGGCTCTCCTAGAAGAAAGAGATTCAGGGGAAAGAATCCCCTTCATAAATATTTATGGTCTAGTTCTATATAGTGAAAAAGTTGAATTTTGGGATTCATTAGAAGCTCTAAATGAGAGAAACCACCACATTAACAATATAATGGGAGGGGAATTCAACAAAGTTTTAAATATGAAAGAGAAAAGAGGAGGGACTTCAAATAGGATACATTCAGAGATATAATGGGGGAAACAATAGAGCGATGGGATTTGATTAATATCAAGCCCAAGGCTAGGAAATATACATGGTCAAATAGATGGTCCGGGGATCACTTAATTGTTGCTTGCTGGACTGCTTCCTACTGCACAACAATTGGCTCCTCAAAGGCTTGGACTGCTCCTCGACTATTGAAGCTCAGGGAGACTCGGACCATCGACCCATCATGATCACAATGGAAAATACTAAAAATAGTGGACCGCTTCCCTTCAAATTCAATACAGACTGGTGCCAATATGAAGAGGTAGGGGAACTGGTAAGGCGGGCCTGGTTCTGCCAACTCCAAGGCTCCCCCAGTTATGTTTGGGAAACTAAGCTTAAGAATGTCGAAAAAGAGTTGAGGAAGTAGCTGAAAGACAATTACCAACCCCCAGGGAAAAAAAGGAGAGACAAAGTTCAAGAACTAGAAGAGCACTATAAGATGATGGAGGAAGCACAAATAGAAGGAAAACACATCTAAAAGGAAAAGGACATTTCCACACAAATCTTTAACCTAAGTAGGCAAGAAGAAAATCTGTGGAGGTTTAAATCTCACAGTCTTTGGTTGAAAGTCAGGGACTCCAACACTTTCTTCTTCCATAAATAGGCGATGGCTCGGGAGAATAGGAACAAAATAAGGGAGATAAAGCCCGATGGAAGGCAGAAATTTATCTCCTTTATGGAAATTAAAATGGAGGCCTATAATTGTTTCAAATCTCTTCTCCATAAAGACAATATTCCTCTAGACAGTACCTTTGAGTTTCTTCAGGAAATGCCACAAGTCATCCCCCCTCCAGCCAATCATCTTCTTAAAGGTGAAATTATGGAAGAAGAAGTTTGAAGTATGATATGGAGCTTGGAACCTGAGAAGGGACAATGCCCAGATATTAGAAAATATTGAAAATATTGGACCGCTTCCCTTCAAATTCAATACAGACTAGTGCTAATATGAAGACATTAGGGAATTGGTAAGGCGGGCCTAGTTCTGCCAAATCCAAGGCTCCCCCAGTTATATTTGGGAAACTAAGCTTAAGAATGTCAAAAAAGAGTTGAGGAAGTGGCTAAAAGAGAATTACCAACCCCTAGGGAAAAAAAGGAGAGACAAAGTTCAAGAACTAGAAGAGAACTATAAGATGATGAAGGAAGCACAAATAGAAGGAAAACACATCTAAAAGGAAAAGGGCATTTCCACACAGATCTTTAACCTAAGTAGGCAAGAAGAAAATATGTGGAGGTTTAAATCTCACAGTCTTTGGTTGAAAGTCAGAGACTCCAACACTTCCTTCTTCCATAAATAAGTGATGGCTCGAGAGAATAGTAACATAATAAGGGATATAAAGCCCGATGGAAGGCAGAAAGTTAGCTCCTTTATAGAAATTAAAATGGAGGCCTATAATTTTTTCAAATCTCTTCTCCATAAAGACAATATTCCTCTAGACAGCGCCTTTGAGTTTCTTCAGGAAATGCCACAAGTCATCCCCCCTCCATCCAATCATATTCTTACAGGTGAAATTATGGAAGAAGAAGTCTGAAGTACAATATGGAGCTTGGAACCTGAGAAGGCACCATGACCAGATGGCTTCTCTATTTGTTTTTATCGAATATTATGGAACACCATCAAAAGAGATCTTATCAGAATGTTGAATAATAGCAGAGTCAAAAAGAATCTTAGGGGAAGCACCAATTCATCCTTTCTGGCCCTGATTCCAAAAGAGGCCAACCCCACCTCCTTTTCAAGATTTTGGCCTACTTCGCTGTGCAAATATTCCTATAAAATCTTAATGAAAACCATCACCAACATGATTAAGCCTTTTCTTCCTTCCCTTATCTCTTAGAATCAAGGCGAATTCATGCAGCATTGAAACATTCTCGACAACATCATTCTAGTTCAGGAGGCAATGCACTCTAGAAAAGACGCAGGGGAAGATGGAATGGTTATCAAATTGGATATGGAAAATGCATTCGATCAGGTAACTCACTCCTTTTTTTATTGTTATGGAAAAATTAGGCTTTAGTAATGAATTCATCTTATGGATTAATGCTTGTCTTGGATCCCCTTGGATTTCTCCCTTGATAAATGGTCGGTCGGCCCCCTTCTTTGTTGCCTTTAGATGCCTTCGGCAAGGTTGTCCTTTGTCGCCTCTTCTTTATATTATCATGGCTGAAGCCTTGAATCATATGCTAGAATCTGAGCGATTGACCTATTCTCTCCCTGGTATAAGCATTGCAAGTAATGTTCAGGAAATAAATCACTCTCAGTTTTTTGATGACACCCTCTTGATTGGAGGGGCCTCCCTAGTGATTGCTTCAAGATTCAAAAAGATTCTTTATTGGTATATTCTCCTATATGGGGGATTGATAAACAAATTGAAATTTCAATTGATCAGTTGGAGTTTTCCAGTGGTGAAGGTGAAAGCAATTTCTTGCTTGCTGGGATTCCTTGTGGATGTTCATAGGACCTCCTTCAAGTATCTTGGGATTCCCATCTCCTTTAAGAAGATAGCTAGGGAAGACTGGGAGATTGTTCTCCATAAAATAAGGAAAAGAGTGCATTCCTGGGGAGTACGATGGCTCAACTTGGCCGGGAGAGTTATCCTCATAAAATATGTTCTCTCCTCTCTTCTGGTGTACCTAGGAGATGGTGTTTTAGCACCATCATACATAAACCAACAAATAAGCAGGCTAATTCGGAAGTTTTTATGGCAAGGGGGCAAGAGTAACAATCATAAATTCCATCTTATCAACTGGAATTTGGTAAAACAACTCAAGAGCTTGGGAGGATTAGCAATCAAGGATCTAGAACTTATGAATCTAGCCCTTAGGGGGAATTGGTTTGGAGACTTCTCTCAGACTCCAACGAGTTGTGGAAAAAGGCCTTTACAAGCAACTATTTCCATAAAAAACGACTTATCATACCGTAAGGATAATTATGGGAAGGCAAAGGTTAAAAAAATTGGAGACTATGCAAAGCTTCATCATTTCTCATTCTGAATCATCTTGGTTGGTAGCTAGGGAATGGCAAATGTATCCAACTTTGGACAGTTCACTCTCCCCCGTCTGACTTTGTCCTGGAGTTCTCAGGGTGGATGGAAGAGCATGGTTTTTCTTGTATAGTGAATATTTATTATTGGGATGATCAGGGTCTATGGTGCGGATGGTTGCCTCTGGACCTACCCACTCAGCTGATGAAGCATTGGCATTCTATGATTAATAGTCTAAAAGGGTTCGCTCCTATCATAATAAGAAAATTAGACAATCATGCTTGGCTGGGTGGAAAATCCAAAAATATTCAGTCAAAGATGGTTACAATCTCCTACTCAAGAATTCTTCCTCCCCCCCCCCCCCCCTCCATCTAAAATTTGGTGAAAGATTTGGAACAGTGATGGGATCCCTAATATTAATATATTATGTTGGGAAATGGTTCACGAGAAATCCTTACAGCAGAAAACTTACAAAAAAAGAAAATTTTCAACCCCTCCCAATGTGTGTTATGTGGTAATTTAGAGGAAACTATCAAGCATGCATTTTGTCAATGCCCCTTTGCTATGGATACCTAGAAACTTGCATTAGTGCCCCTTGTTTATTCAGTGGAAGCATAAATTTCCCTATCCCCTGAACTCTCTTTTATGGCGATTCTTGATGGCAATTCCCAAATACCTATGTTGGTCTATTTGGCTCTACCAAAATCAGACAATCTTTCATGATAAGTGTTATAATCTAGAAATCACAGCAATTAAAGGAATGACACTTCTCTTCCAGGTTATATCTTCCAGGGGAATTTAAGTCTCGGATATGAAGGATTTATCTATCAATGAAAAAGAGTGGCTCAAAATATCCTCTTTTAACTTCCAGGTCCCATTATCAAATCTCATATCGTCCCTCCCTTTTGTATCAAACTGAAAGGGGAATATTTTGTAGAATGGAAAAGAAATATCAGTAAGGTCCGACTGTATTTTGATGGAGCTTCGAAAGGTAACCCTGGGGAGGTTGGAGTGGGAGGGTGATAGTAAACCTCGAAGAAAAGACAGAATTAAAGTTCGCATGGGGACTAGGCAACGCCACAAACAATCAAGCATAAACTCTTTCTCTTTGGCAGGTTTTGAACATCAACGTCTCTAAGGGTATCAAGAACTTGATAATCATTAGTGATTCTATGACGATAATTCAAAAATGCTTAAGGCTCATCGAGAAAGAGAACCTCCTTGAATCTGAATCCTCCCCAATCATTATTAGGATAAATTATCTTTTAAAAAAGTTTGAAAATGTTAAAATGTTCCATGTGTTGCAGGCAAACAACCACGTGGCAGATGCGTAACCCAACGTCGGGGTGGCTTTAGAGCAAGGCTCCTTACAAATTAACCACTACGTTGGAATATTTCACATCCCTTTATTCGATATAAATATTTCATACAGATGCAGTATAACTGGGGTATGGCTCTACAACACATAAATCTAGTAGTTATTAAGGTCAGTTTCCTCATGGCCTTCTGCAATGCATTGGGAGCAAGGGCGGTTGGTAGTAAGTTATGGAACGGGTGTGATAGTTGGAGTTCGAAGGCCATGATTTGTGATAGGTGGGAGATGTGTCCTCAGTTATTTACCTAGAGATTTAATACAGTTCCATTCGTGGGCTGGGCAGGTACCATCACAATTTTCTCCAGGATTGTTTCGGCAGTGGAGGAGATTGAGGGTAGATGTTACGCCATGATGCAAAATTGATTCTCATTAATGAAAGATAAGACAGGAATGAATGTTGGGATGAACCAAACTATTATTTATAGCAGCTGGTTGTAGATGGTTAATCATAGGATCTTGTCAGTTCAGGGTAGAATCGCCAAGAAAATGGCATCTTCTAGCAATGGAAGTGGTGGCGAAGCTGGGTCAGGTCACAATGAGAATTTAGAGGACATGGTTGATAACTCCTACAAGCATGTGATAAAGGAAATTGTAAAATAAATTAATGAGAATATGGCGGTTTTGTATGCCAAGTTTTCGGGTCTTGGTAAAGACATGGAATTACTGCATAAAACTATGGAGAGTTTATGTACAGACGTGGTGAGTCTGGGTCACAAGGTGGAGAACATTGAAGTCAAAGTCGAGACTGCCACAGTCAGGGTGTTGAAAGAAGTCTTCGGATTTGGGGACGACTTTGTCCCTCAACTTGAAGGTGTTGTGGGCGCTGTAGTTTGGGACCTGGAACCTGGGGATGGCAGTGTTGAAGAACTAGTTATGACTGTGGATGAGGCCTCGGGACAAATCGAACCTGGTAGCAATGGGTAGAAGTTTCCTTTTAAGTTATCTATATGTTTTGTCAGTTTATAGAATATGGTGGAGTTTTTTGGGAGGTCTATAGTATAAGCTATATTCAAAGCTCGTTTGTAAATAATGTTGGTAGCAATATGGTCCTTCAGGTTAAATGATGAACATTTATGAGAATTTGTTTTCTAAGATTGTATGGGACCTGACATGTTTCCAGTTTATCTAATAAAAAAGTTACCCGTTCTATATAATAATAATAAAATTTGTTGAGATTTTTTTCTATTTATTAAAAATGTTTTCAATAAAAAAATTTGTGTTATCTTTATTTTTATAATTAAATATTTTATAAAAATATAGTAATAATAATTATACCCAAATATAAATATATATATATATACCCAAAAAAAAATATTTTAAGTATTGTAACCATGTATTGATATAATATGTTCAAACATAATTATATTAGAATTACATATAATAATTTATAATAATTGATTGAAAAAACATAAATAAGATTCCAATAACAATTATATAATTCACCTGATAGGTGAGTAATAAGAAACAAACTTGTAAGATGCATAAAATTTCTCACAACATTGTGAAACGAATCGTCTTGTTGTAATTTTTGAGTTAGTTGACCACAACCAACGTATGGAGTGTTATAAATTAATTAAAATGATAATAAAACACATAAAATATTGCAGAAATACAAATATAGAAATGCATAAAATAAGAGAAACACATATATACGTGATTCACCTAATTTTGGCTACATTCACGGAGAAACAACCAACTCTTCCTTTATATTATTCAGCAAAATGAAGAGATACAACCTACAACAAATCCGTTGTAATTTCCTCTTCGCTCTCACACAATCTCATTTCTCCTTCTTGAAAAGAATAATAATACACAACCGCAATACAATTCCCTCATATAAACCTAGGGCTTCCTTCTAAGGAAAACACTCCTAAATTAACATAACTTATACCTCCAGATCTTTCGCATAATGAATGACCCAGATTTACTACGAAATTACAATATTTTACAAGGAAAGACGACCATCATATGGGCATTGTTGCCACCTCGTTAGGAACAGGGATCCAATGCAGTTGAAACAAAAAACCTCTAAACAATCAAGAAGATAATCAGACTCCACATCCAACATGGGAGACTAATCTCTACCCAACCATATATTGAGTTACATTATATCTTTTTACAGTTGGCCACCACTAAACTCTCAATCAACTACCTCTATGAGCACCTAATCCTTACTTTCTTATAATTTTCCAAAAACGATATCTCACATCCTTCTCCTCATTTATTAAGTACAAATATTTTATTCCAAAAAATATAAGGAAAATATTTATGCACATAATCCACTTTTCTCATGCAATTTTTTTTTTATTTTATATTTTTATTAGGTTTTCCAGAAATTTATTATTAATTTTTTTTACTTTTTCACTTTACTTTTTATTAAAAAATAGTTATTTTATTATAATCTTTCACTTTATTTATTAAATTATCTAGATTTATGAAGGCATGAAATGAAATACAGATTAGACGGAACACAAAGATACAACGAAATAACAAAACTCCAATTAATTAATAACAAATACTGGAAATTGTTTATATGCATAAATGGAGCAAACTAGCTCGAACAATGGTAGCTTATCATTGAGAATAAATGTGGCAACTACATGCCTTTTGAATTGTGTTACAATGAGGCTTGGAGGCTTTTTTATCATAAAGAATAAGTGTGAAACCCTAACCCTAGGAGATGAAGAGCCAACGATTTTGGGCCCTGCTAGAGTAAGTTGGATCGCCAACTTCTCGGGGTCGAAACTTTGGCATACGGTCTTTGTTTGACTATCATAATACCTAGTTTTGAAGATATCCATGGGGAGGAGGAAAAAGAATTTGTGAAACAAATTTTGGCACTTTTCCAATCTCCCTCTTTTCCCCAAAAACACCTTTTAGGACCTCAATGGACCTCAAACCGAGTTAATAAGTTTCGTAACTTTGGCATACGGTCTTTGTTTGACTATCATAATACCTAGTTTTGAAGATATCCATGGGGAGGAGGAAAAAGAATTTGTGAAACAAATTTTGGCACTTTTCCAATCTCCCTCTTTTCCCCAAAAACACCTTTTAGGACCTCAATGGACCTCAAACCGAGTTCATAAGTTTAAGAAAACTACCAGAAATAAAAAGTTTAGAAAGTTACACTAGAATTAAATTGCTTTTTTTTATGGGAGGCATAACTTTAATGTAGTTCTTAAATACAAAATGTAATTGTATTTTAATATAAACATCAAAGTCTCGATTTTCATTCTCCATGTGGTACAAATTGCTAAAAGCAAAAACCCAATCAAATTTCAAAATTTTAATATGACAAACTATATTTTAAACTTCACATTTCAATTAAATTAGCTTGGCTTCTATGCATTTCATGAAAGCACTTTTGAAAGAGAAAGATGGTACCAATTATCCTTAAGAAGTTAATATTATCCTCTAATATTTAGAAAATATTATGTAATCAATTTCTCTATCAAATATTAATACAAACAAAGTTGAAAGGGTTTTTAGTAGTGGCTTTTCCCTAAATACATTTGTGTATTTGATTGATGTATATTTGCAATTATTGTTCTAAATTGTCAAATAATTTCTGTTAGGATATTCCGACACATAGGATATAGTTAAGTTCAACTTGGTCTAGTATAGAGTTAGGTTAGAGTTAGGTAAAGTGTGTTTCTTTACCGTTGTACATTTTGTAACTTACAATCCGACGGTCACGATATGTAGTGATCCGACGGTTCACTCTCACCTCGGTATTACTGACACTTGATCCGTGGCTTGACACCCGATTGGTCCATGAGTTCTATTTAAAGCGCATGGAGGGTCATTGTTCGGGTAATCCGTGCATGAGAGAAGCTTATGTAAATTTTCATTCTTTGATTAATAAATTGTCTGTACCCACGTTGGGACAGGCCGTGGACTGTTTCCCTCCTTGCACTCTGAGGGTTTTAACCACGTCAAAAATACTGGTGTATTGATTTGAGATCTGGTTGTGAGCGGTGTCCTTTTGGTATTCTTCTGTGGAACTTACCCTGTAAATTCCTACATGGTATCGGAGCTATTTGAGGGCCGCGTCCGTTGGTGATCCAAATCTGAAGCCGGTAGAACTGCATGCGGCTGTCGTTTCCTAGATCTGCTGTTTCTGACTGCTTTCGGGCCGAGAGGACTGCTCTGTTGCATTCAGAGCATCTGTTTCAGTGAGGAACCCCTTTCGTTTCACGCGAAAAGGTTTCCGGTAGCCCTAGCTGCGTCATTTTTCAGATCGGGAGGTATACAGTGTTTTTTTTTGCAGTTTACTGTCATTTTCTCTCTGCTTATTTCGGTTTCGGTTTATTTAGCCTTTTTTTTTTTCCCGGATCTATACCTTTCATTTCTGCGTATGCTCTTTGCCCTGCGACTCTGTGCGATCTGGGCAAATCAGAAACAGAAAGAAAGGATTTTTCTCATGCGTATGCTCTTTTCCCTGCACCTTAGTGTGATCTCGGAAAATCAGAAACATTGAGGAAAATATTTAGTTTTTCGGCTAAAAGCTAACTTTGAGATTTTTTTTAAAATTTCTAGTTTTTTGGCTAAAGCTAACTTCGAGCCGTAAGGTTCGTTTTTCTTTGGATATTCGTGTTGGGTTTTGTGTTTTGTGTTTTGTAGGGGAAAAGAGTCTTCCCAAGGCAAGCACGCAAATCGAGGCCCCCCCCCCCCCTCTCTCTCTCTCTCTCTCTCTCTCTCTCTCTCTCTCTCAAATCTTTTGTATAGATCAATTGGTTCAAAGACCTTTTAAGAGAGTAGAGGTCTTGGGTTCAAGTCTCCATTTTGTGGGGGCGGATTTTTTCATTCCCGCACATTCGCGCACTTTGCCGGCAACGTCAACAATTTTTTTTCAAAAAGCCATAACTTCTTCATCCGGAAGCCTTTTTCAGAGCCGTTTTTTTTAAAACCGCCTATTTTTTCGAGATCTATCCATTGGACCACTCACTTTCAGCATCTTCAGCTTCAGTTGTTTTTCAAAAATGGAAAGTCCATGCCAAGTCATTCTTGACAGCACTAACTACTTCCAATGGGTCGCCTACATGGGAGATTTACTTAGAAGTAAAGGTCTCTTCAGAATAGCCACAGACCAAGAGAAGAAACCCAAAGATGAAGACAAGGCCGAAAAATGGGAAAATCGACAAGATCAAGCACGTGGCTTGATAGGAATGTCTGTTTCTCCTGATCTTAGATTCCACATTGCAGAAATTGAAACTCCTCATGAAGCATTAGAAAAACTTGCTAAAGTTTTTGGGATTAAAAATGAAATTAGATCCCATCAACTTGAAAATGAGCTGCTTACTTTGGATCCTAATAATTTTTCTTGCATTGAAGATTTCTTGTCAAAATTCAAGAACCTTAGATATCTCTTGGAAGGTGTTAAAGTTAAGAAAGATGATGGTAACCTTATTTATTCCATCCTCACTAAGTTAGGGCCAGCCTACTCTGTATTTGTTTCCACTTTCCATTCTACCAGGGAAGCTTTCATTTGTCAAGGCAAAGACTACAAGCCCCCTTCCTTTGACTCCTTTTGTGATTCCTTAATAAGAGAACAAGAAAAACTCTTACACCTTGGTCTTCTTAATCTTGGAAACTCTTCCACAAAAGCGTTAGCCGCCCAGCAGTATCCAAATTCAAAGAATCCTAAGAAGTCTTATCCTCAAAGGAATGGTCCTAAACCAACTCAGCCTCAAGATGAAAGATCATTTCAGCAATATGATAAGCCCAATAAAAACAAATGGAAGAAGACTGAAAGACATTGTAACTTTTGTAATCGAGATGGCCACTTAGAATCTAAATGCTTTAAGAAGATGGAAGCCTTGGAAGCCGCAATGAAGAAACATAACATCCATCTGGAGCCTACTTCAACTTCAACTTCCGGAACGGCATTTTCTGCATGTCATCGTCAATCATCTCAGTCTAGTTATGCATTAAATGTATCTTCTTCTTCTTCTCATTCTCATGAGTGGCTCATTGATTCTGGAGCCTCTTGTCACATGGCCAAAAACCAAGCCATGTTTTCTTCTTTAAATGATTGTAACACCAAAAATATATATGTTGGTGATGATAGATCTCTTAATGTTGTAGGGACTGGAACTGTTCATCTAGACAATGGTCAGTTCAATGATGTATTATGTGTTCCAAACTTATCCTGCAACCTTCTATCTGTCTATCAGATAACTCATTCAGGTGAAGGTAAAATCGTTGAATTTTCACCTCATGATGTTGTAATCAAGGATCTAAAAGATCCTAAACAGATTCTAGCTACTGGTCTTGCTGATGATTCCAAAAGGTTGTATAAGTTTCACAACTTTGGGTCATCCCATCTTCCCTCAGTATTTGTTGCTCATAATGATGAAGTGAGCAAACTTTGGCATGAGCGGTATGGTCACTTAAACTATCGCTCCCTTCAGCATCTCTGTAAAGAAAACATGGTGACAGGTCTTCCTATGGTATCTTGCAAAGATGGTGTTTGTTCCGGATGTGTACTCGGAAAACATCATCGGGACAGTTTTGACAAACGTGCCTCTTGGCACGCCTCAGCCCCTTTACAGCTTGTGCACAGTGATTTATGTGGTCCTCTTCTTGTTGCTTCATTCTCTGGCTGCAAGTACTTCTTAACTTTCATTGATGATTTCTCTAGACGCACTTGGGTATACTTCTTAAAACTCAAGAGCGAAGTATTTACCACCTTTTTGGCCTTCAAAGCATTCGTTGAAAAACAATCTGGACATCAAATTCTTAAGCTAAGAACTGATAATGGTGGAGAATATGTTAAAAATGCATTCATCACCTTTTGCACCGAAAATGGCATTCAAATGCAACATACTGTTCCATACACTCCACAACAAAATGGTGTAGCTGAAAGGAAAAATCGCACTTTAAAGGAAATGGCTAATTGTATGCTGCAATCTAAAGGACTCAGTCTTAGTTTTTGGGCCGAAGCAATTAATTGTGCAAATTATATAATCAATCGCACTCCTACTAAGGTTCTAGAGAATATCACTCCAGAAGAAGCTTGGAGTTCCATTAAACCAGATGTAAGTCACTTTCGTGTGTTTGGAAGTGAAGCATGGGCCCATATTCCAGATGAAAAGCATAAAGCCTTAGAACCTAAGAGTGAGAAATGTACTTTTGTTGGATATTCTGAAGATGTAAAAGGCTATAGACTTATTCCATTTAAGTCCAAAAATGTTATCATTAGAAGAGATGTAAAATTTGATGAAAATAAATCGGCCTGCGAGCCTAGTCCGGCGGATGTGCCACCTCTTCCCATCTCTTCTATCTTTGAGAACATTTCTTCTTCTGATGATGAAAGCGAGGATGATAATCCTTCCCCACCTTCTCAGGATCCTCAACTTCCAAGATGGGTCCGTGCTACTCGGGATGCAGCAGGTGATCTTGCCGGTGATCCTACAGATCAGCGACGTACACGTTCTCAGTTTGAAAGAGCCTCTTCTTTACTGGCTCAAGCTCCAGTGAATCATGATCCTGACACTTTTGCAGAAGCTTCAGGCCATCCACATTGGGAAACAGCTATGAATGAAGAATATCATTCATTGATGACAAATGATACATGGGATCTTGTTCCTCTACCAAAGGGACGCAAACTTATTAGATGCAAATGGGTTTACAGAACCAAGTATGGACCAGATGGGAAAGTTAACAAACATAAAGCTCGTCTAGTTGCTAAGGGCTTTTCACAGGTTGAAGGCATTGACTACACTGAAACCTTCTCTCCAGTTGCCAAAATGAACTCTATCCGCCTTGTTCTTTCCCTTGCTGCCTCTTTAAAATGGGAAGTACATCAAATGGATGTTAAATCTGCCTTCTTGCATGGGGACTTGCAGGAAGAAATCTATATGGAACAACCCATTGGCTTCATACAAACAGACTCCAGCCTCGTTTGTCGCCTTAAGAAATCCCTTTATGGCCTCAAGCAAGCTCCTCGAGCTTGGTATGCCAAAATGGATAGCTTTCTTTTAGAATCTGGCTTTTCTAGGTGTCATTCTGACAATACTGTCTACACCAAGAAAGTGGGCAACTCTCTCATCATCCTTGTTCTTTATGTTGATGATCTTATTCTTACTGGTAGTGATCCCAACCTTATAAACCATGTGAAGTCCAGCCTTAAAAAGAAATTTGAAATGACAGACTTAGGACACTTACACTATTTTCTCGGTCTTCAAGTCTTGCAATCCCAAGAGGGTATTTTCCTTTCCCAGTCCAAGTATGCTTGTGATATTCTTCGTCATTTTCACATGGAAGACTGTAAGCCAGCCCCTTCTCCCTTTCAGTCTGGAGTCAAACTTTCAGTCTCTTGTACTTCTCCTGAAGTTGATGCTACCTTATACCGTCAACTTGTCGGAAAACTCTTGTATTTAACCCATACTCGTCCTGATCTTTCCTTTGTTGTTGGCCTTGTTGCTCGTTTTATGCAAAACCCCCGTGAAAGTCATTGGAAAGCAGCTAAAAGAATACTTCGTTATGTTCGAGGTACAATACAGTTTGGGATTCATTACAGTGCCAAAGCAGCTCCTCTGTTAGTTGGTTTCACTGATTCTGATTGGGCTGGTGACCTTGATGATCGGAAGTCTACTGCCGGTTATGTCTTCACTCTTGGTTCAGGACCTATTACATGGGCTTGTAAGAAACAGGCTGCCATTTCTCTTTCGTCAGCAGAAGCAGAGTATCGTGGTGCCGTGGAAGCTAGTAAGGAAGCCTTGTGGCTTCGTCAGATCCTATCAGAGTTTGGCTTTGAGCAGCAGCATCCAACCACACTTTGGTGTGATAATCAAAGTGCCATTCAGCTATGCAAAGATCCAGTCCAGCATCAGCGCAGCAAACACATTGAACTACACATGCACTTCATCAGAAAGCTCATTCTTGACCATGTTCTTGAAGTGCAATATTGTCCAACGGATGATCAGGTTGCAGACATCTTCACAAAGGCTCTCACAGAGGCGAAGTTCACTAAACTTCGATATATGCTTGGAGTTCAGGAAGTTGTCACTAAGGGGGGATAGGCTCTAGTGCCTCCTTCCTTCTCCTATTGTGTCATATTTGTAAATCCTTCAATCCTATCCCAAGTTGTTCTTAAGGGGGGATGTTAGGATATTCCGACACATAGGATATAGTTAAGTTCAACTTGGTCTAGTATAGAGTTAGGTTAGAGTTAGGTAAAGTGTGTTTCTTTACCGTTGTACATTTTGTAACTTACAATCCGACGGTCACGATATGTAGTGATCCGACGGTTCACTCTCACCTCGGTATTACCGACACTTGATCCGTGGCTTGACACCCGATTGGTCCATGAGTTCTATTTAAAGCGCATGGAGGGTCATTGTTCGGGTAATCCGTGCATGAGAGAAGCTTATGTAAATTTTCATTCTTTGATTAATAAATTGTCTGTACCCACGTTGGGACAGGCCGTGGACTGTTTCCCTCCTTGCACTCTGAGGGTTTTAACCACGTCAAAAATACTGGTGTATTGATTTGAGATCTGGTTGTGAGCGGTGTCCTTTTGGTATTCTTCTGTGGAACTTACCCTGTAAATTCCTACAATTTCCATAGAGCAATAGAGTAGCATTGTGTGTCATGATTGAGATAAATTTCCTCAGAAGCTACAATTCTATCACCATAATTCTACAAAATGTGTTATGGGGTGTAGGTTTGGTCCAAAAAGCGTGCTTTGTTTCTGAGGGTTCCGCTCAGCGGATCTACTGCAGACTATGTAGTCTCCTGTGCAGCTAGCACCTCTGACCTGCAAAAATGAGACAAAAACCCAACAAAAACAAGAATTTTATAGAAAATAGTAGAAATCTAAAAATAGAAATGAAAATTGAGAGAAAAATAACTTTTGAAAAACACTACAAATTGTTGAAACAATAGGCACCAGGGCTTTGAATTGCTACACCAGTGGAGTTGCCATTTAGTAGTGTAAAGTTTTCGGAAAGGTGTACCAAAAATTATTCACTTAAGTTGTTGGTGACAAGCAACCCTAACAACAAAAATGGTTTTATTTATGCTTCAAATCTGCATTATAAAAGTCAAAAAAACTACAAGAAAATATATGCAATCATAAGCAGAAACATATAATAGCAACAATAATGTGTAACAATTCAATGGAGAATGAAAATATTAATTTTATTATAGGAAATAATACACCTTATGAGGAGATTTTGTAGACTTGGGTCTACAAATCCCCCTCTGTGGGATGGGTCATTTTGTAACCCTATGCTTCAGCTTCAGTTTTTCTCTCATTGGATTAAACTCGGATATGGGAGCTCAAATGTCATGAGACGATAATGGGGACAATGAGAATGTTCATGGTGAAGAATGAGGAGAAAACCCCTCTATTTATAACAAAATATTGAGATAGATTGAGATTTAGAAATTAATAAGATATTATAGACTAAATCAAAATCTAATTGTTGTGAATATTTTATTATATTTTTTGAGAGGGAAAAGATATTCGAAAAGGTCAAATATAGAAAGTTGTTAAAGTAATTAACAAATAAAAAATGATTTATTAATTACTTTATGGTAATTAAGTCAAATATGAATTAGAAACAATTATTAAATAATGATTTAATAATTATCTCACGAGGAAAATAAGGGATAGAAATGGAATAATAAACAAACAATAATTTATTGAATTATTCATAATTAATGAAGTAAAAAATGATTAGAAATATTCATTAAATGATGATTTAATAATTAATTCAAGAGAGTAATAAATAAATAATGTCTGAATTCAGGTTTCTGTGATCCATATTATGAATGTCAAGAGATCTTTCAGTAAAAACCACATAAAAAATTTAAGTCGACGCATTTCAAACCATTTGGTGTGGTTCATCTTCAGGACAAGATGAAGAACCAAATGATGGCATTAGGTTAAATAGATGAAGAACCAGATCATGGCATTAGGTTAAATAGATGAAGAGAGATATTTTCTAGTCATTAGAATATAACAACTAATTTTGACTAAAGAGTTATCATCAATTAATAAATAATTTTTTTAATTAAAATAAAGTAATAGATGGAAATTAGTTGTAAATAAAGAATTAAATTAATTTTATAATATTAAATAATAATGAAATTAATTTAATTCTTTATTTACAACTAATTTCCATCTATTATTTTATTTTAATTAAAAAAAATGTTTATTAATTGATGATAACTCTTTAGTCAAAACTACTTGTTATATTCTAATGGTTAGAAAACATCTCTCTTCATCTATTCAATCTAATACCATGATCTGGTTCTTCATCTTGTCTTGAAGATGAACCACACTAGATGGTTTGAAACACGTCAACTTAAAGTTTTTTTATGTGATTTTTTACCGAAATATCTCTCAACAAACACAAATAAATAATGATTTAGATGAATGTCTTTCTCGATTAATCACACCATTAGGATTTGGTCGACATTTCAAACCAACTAATGTGGTTGATCCTCAAGACAAGGTGAAAAAATCAATCGATCTTAAGGAATAAATAGCATGGATGCATCATTTCTCGGAGTTAGTTGTTGAAAACTAGCCGTTAGTAAATCAGTTAGTAAGGTAAATAAAGTAATATTTTAAAAAATGGTTGTTAAGAGTTATTGATTAAAATATTATATATTTAATTATAAGTACCCGTTAGGAATGGTTATATATAAAAAATAAGTTTTAATAAAGTGCGAATGATTTTTAATTTAATTTAAACTTTATGGGTGTTAGTTACCCAATATTATATATATATATATTGACAAATTCAGTTGCTATTATATATCTGAAAAAAAGGGGGAGACTGAGCTCTTGAAATACATGTTGAGGTGCCAAGAAGAGCTAGGGAAGGAGTTACAGCTTAAACAAAATTCCTCCTTAATCGTGCTTTTGGGCTTCTAAAAACCAAAGACCAAGGGCAAATCCTAACAAACTGCAGTAGTAAATAACAGTATTTACAAAGCATATCAATTTATGTTACTGTGGCTGATGTGTCGAGCAGTGGACTCTTCAGGTTTGATGTCGGCGCCGACTTGCTTCAAGCTTGACGAACTTGTTGGAGCTGTTTTTTTCTTTTCTGTTGTTCCTTTTCTGTTGTTCCGTTTTTTCTGTTGTTCCTTTTCTGTTGTTCCTTTTCTGCTGTTCCATTTTTTTTGCTGTTCCTTCGGGAAAAAGGAACAGCAAAAACCAAAGGTATATCGGATGAGCTGAGATGTTGTTCGGATCCAGGAGATCTCTTCATTATGGTATATGCTGAAATGATTCCACGCCATTGCAGATAAGGCATCCCAGTGATCTGGCACAAGCTTTGCTGGCTTGATTGTCAGTAATTTTATTGAGCAATCGCAAAACATGATAGTAGCGCACATCTTTCATGGTGTGTCTTAAAATTTGGCACCGTCTGATAATCTGCTGAAGGAGAGCATTGGGAAGATCCTTGTTCTGAACCATTGCACCGACGACTATCGCTGAGTCTCCCAATATCGTGACTGTGTCTATATCAAGCTTCCCAAGTTGGATACGACCTTGGTAAAGGGCCAGGGCTTCTGCTCTGTTATTGGAAGTGTGGCCAAGACCCCACTCGTATGAGAGTATGTTATCCCCATTAGCATTAAAAATAGCTCCTCCCGCCCCTACTACCTCAGGATTCGACTTTGAGGCCCCATCAAAATAGTGATAATGCCTATTGTTGTCTTTAAGCCAACCTGCAAATTCTTCCTCTTTTAGCCTGATCTTCCAGTTAGGGGAAACATTGTTGTCTCTGTTGCTAGTAGTGTTGCCCTTCTGATTGCTAGTGTTTTGGTCTAACAGGTGTCCAATGAAAATGCATTCTTCTATGTTGAGTTCATTGACATTTATACTTCTCGGATTCTTAATTGAGATGATCTCAAGGGCAAGACTCCTTGCCTTGGTGCAAAGGCTTCTAACAGTCGAGTCCTTATCCTAAAAACCTTCCAATTTCGTGCCAGCCAAATATTCCATAGCATATTGTGGGGAAGAATGTCCCAAACTCTCTTCACTGTGTTATTTTTCCTGTGCTGCCAAGGGTAGCTTTTTTTCCATTTGTAAAGAATTTCTCCTATGGTGTTTTGGGTATTCCATGGGATTTGATTGTTATGAGACAAGTTCCTCCAGCAGTTGATGGCAAAAGGGAATTCAATAAAGAGATGATGCATTGATTCTTCAGCAGCTAAGCAGTTAGGACAATGAGAGGGGCCATTAATTCCCCTCTTTTGCAAATTTTCTGCCGTGAGGACTTTCCCTTTGACGAGGGTCCAGAGAAAAAATTGATTTTTGGAATTGCCTCGAATTTCCAAACCACCTTCCAGTGGTGCCAACTTGGCATGGGGTAGTTGATGTTGCAAATATAATGGTGAGTAGCTTGGATGGTGTAAGAGGATCCAGATGGATCCCAACGAAACCCATCAAGATCGTTCTTTTTGACAGGGGCTATACTGTGCAAATGGGATTGAAGGACAGAAAGACTTGCGTTAAGACTATTGGGTATGGCTGGGAAGGCCCAACCTGACCAAAGAAGGGTGTGAGGATCCCATTGGGAGATCTGGTCCAGGTAATGAATGCCTGTTCTTTCAAAAAAGGAAAGGATAGGGTGGACTCCCCCATGTCTGTTTATTGGCTACTGACCCATGATTCTGTCTACTCCAATATTGATGCTTGCACCTCCCTTGGGGATTTTTGAAGTATTTTGAGTGATTAGGGGAATTGCTCTCTTGCATAATCGCCAAATTTTGGAGGATTCTCTATTGGGAATATCTCGATCAAGAAGCTGTTGTCTAGGAAAATTGAGGTATTTAATTTCCAGAACTTTTTTCCACCATGTTGGGAGTCCAGTTATGAGTCTCTAGACAATTTTTCCTCCAAAGGCTAAATTGAGAAATTTAGGAGATCTAATTCCAAGACCTCCTCGGTCTTGGGGCTGGATCACCTGCTTCCAATTAATGAAGTTGAATTTCTTTTTATCATTCCCCCCCCCCTGCCATAGGAATTGGCGAAGGACAATCTCCATTTTGTTGTGGAAGGAGGTCGGAGCTTGAAGAATAGAAAAATGATATAGGGGGGGAGAAGATACACTTGACTTAAGAAGAGTGAGGCGACCATCTAGGTTGAGCCAAATAGATCCCCACTGCTGCACTTGCCTTTTCATTTTGTCGACTTCTGTGTCCCAGACTTCTGCTCTCAAAGGTCCAGCACTTACAGGCATGCCCAAGTAAGAGAAGTGAGTCCAATCATACTTGCATGTGACTCCAAAGATGTTGGCGATATTGTGAATCACCTGTATTGTTGTGTTCCAGCCATATATGTAGCTTTTCAAATTATTTACCATTCCGCCAGAGTAGCTCATGTATTTGTCAAGGAGAGATTTGAAGCGCTTGGCTATTGTGGTGGAGGCCCCTCCAATCAGCAGGGTGTCATCGACAAATTGTGAATGATTTATGTTCTTGACCCCGTCCCCAAATTTTATTCCTGTGATTAAGCTAACCCTCTGGCTGAAGTCCAATGCTCTGTTGAAGGATTTAGCCATTAGAATGAAGAGATAAGGTGAGAGGGGGCAACCTTGTCGGAGGCCTCTGGAGGATTGGAAAGCTTCTCCAGGTCTTCCATTTATAAGAGGGGATATCCATGGCCCCAAAATGCAGGCTCGAATGAGGTTGAGAAAGTGGTCATCAAATTCCATCTTCTTCAAAGCTGCCAAGAGGAAGGAGTGTCTCACTCTGTCAAATGCATTGGCCAGATAAAGCTTGAGGATAAACCCTTTCACATTTCTGGTTTGACTCAAATGGATTGCTTCTTGCATAAGTAAAATGGAATCAGTTATTTGTCTATTGGCTAAGAATCCCCCTTGATTTTCAAAACTGAGAGAAGGGAGCAAAGGCTTTAGGCGGGTAGCAATGATTTTTGTCAAGATTTTATAGGAGGAGGTACAGAGTGATATGGGCCTGAAACGAGCAAAGGAAGAGACCTATTTTCTTTGGGGATGAGTGCTAGTGAGTAGCATTGGTATATCCTCCTATTTTGCCTTTTCGTTGGATCCAATTGATCATTTTTGTCAAGTCCTTTTTAATAATTCCCCAGAATGCTCAATAAAAGCAGATGGGAAAGCCATCCAGTCCCGGGGCTTTATCAGGTTGAAGAGTCCAGATTGATCTCCTGATTTCCTCCTCATCTATCTCCTTGCTTAAAATGTCATTCATTTCCCTGCTTATCCCTATTGGGAGATGCTGCAATAAATCTGTATAATCCTCTGCTTCCTTTGTTTCAGTTAGCAAGTCCTCATAGTGATCTGTAGCAGCTCTTCGAATGGCTTCCTAAGTGCTTTGTCTATCACCTTCTGCATCTAGGATGGAGCTAACATTATTCCTCATCTTTCTGGCTGTCACTTGCTTGTGAAAAAAAACTGAGTTCTTGTCGCCCCCTTGTAACCATAATTGTCTCGACTTGAGTCTCCATTTTGTTTCCTCTTCTCTGTTAACTCGGTATAGCTATAAGTAGAGTTCATTTTCTTGTTGTTTGTTCTCTTGGGAAAGGCCATTTTCCTCTATTGCTCTTTGGATACTCTCCAGATTGTTCTTAATTTCTTTTTTTACCTTCTTTGGTTCTTGATACTTTGTTTTAGCCCATTCTTTGATGGCTTGTTTTGTTTTCCGTAGTTTTGTTTCCCAAATGAAACCGGGAGAGCCTTCCACGTGTTGGATCCAAGAGTTGTATACAATTCCTGCAACTGCTGGTATATCATTCTAGAGAGAACTGTATCTGAATGGGATGGGCCCAAGTGGCCTATGATTTTCCAGCGTTAGAGTTATTGGGAAGTGGTCGGAGGCAGAGCACGTTAGAATGTTAGCATATCCGACGGAGAAAGTAGAGAGAAGTGTAATATTGATGAGAATTATGTCCAACCGCTCCATGATGTTACCAGCAACCATCCTGCAGTTGTTCCAGGTGTATCTACGGTTTTTTGGAGGGACATCCATAAGATCATGCTCCTGCATGATATTTTCCAACTGTATTCTATATGGATCAGGTGTAAAACTGCCTCCCCTTTTCTCATTGGCGTGGAGGATTAAATTAAAGTCACCTCCTAGAATAATGTTAGTGTTCTCTTCTACATCCAGACTGTCTTTTAGATCATGCCAACAACTATCCTTATCTCTATAGTGATTCGGCACATAGATGTTGTAGATGATAATGGCTTGCTGATCTGCTTTATTTTCCAGAGTTGTTTTGATCCAGTGTTGATTTATTGTTTCTGAAAAACAGTTCCATATACCTTCATTCCAAATTGTTGTTATTCCTCCTGAGGCTCCTCTTGCCTCATTAATGCTTCCTCTATACTATCTCTACTGCTCAATGACTTTACTCATTTCCTTGTGGTTTTGTTTTGTTTCTTGTAACATAATAATTCTTGGCTTCTCAGATATGAAAAGATCCCTTAGGGTTGCTACCTTAGAGCGGTGCCCAAGTCCCCTGATGTTCCAAGATAATATTTTCATCATTGGATATGCGGTGTGCGGGGAGGTGCTCGCCCCCCTTGGTCCTTGTTGATTGCTTCTTTTTCATGCTGTCCCAGGATATAAGTTTCTATGGGTGTCTGCGTTCCCATTGCTATGTCATTTTGCGCTTTCTCATCCCTGTGCTGCTTAGCAGATTTCCTGCCTGGGCCAGGTTTCTTAGAGGGTTCACTAGAACCCCCGTGATCTTTAGATGAGCTTCTAGTAATTCTGTTGAGGGGAGGATCAAGGAGAAGCTGAGAGGAAATAGTAAGAGGAAATGAGGATTTGATAGTGTCTTGGCGTTGGCTTTCAGGGAGAGGGGGCTCCTGGGGATCAGGGGGGGAGAGGACAGAGAAGGGGTTGGATGAGGGAAGGGTCTGAGGACAGGAGAGGGGAGGTGGTTTGGAGGGAGCAGGGGAGGAAGGGGTGTGATGGGCTGCAGAGGAGGTTGAAGGGCCTGATTGAAGGGGAGCTTTAACTAAAGAGACCGTTTTCTTTTTTTTATCCATTTCCCATTGTTCTTCTTGTGATCCATTTTCTACATCAATAAGCTTAGTGCATCTATTGGCAAAGTGGCCATATTCGTGACATACCTTACACTTAAAGGGGATCTGCTTGTAATCCAGTTGCTGTATGTGGCTCCAGTCGTCCACTTTAAGCTTGATGGCTTCCGGAAGGCCTTTGTCGAGGTCCACTTCAACACAGATCCGCGCACAGGCTTGCATATTTTCTTTTGGTTCACTGCGATCAATATATTTTTCGACTGCATTCCCGATGGCGCGAACCGATTCATCTCCCCAACAATGAAGAGGGAGGTGAGGGAGCCGGACCCAAACTAGGACTGCACTAGGAACATCCAGCTTTGGATTGAAATATGGGGTCCATTTGTTGAGATACAGGCCCCTTGAGTCCATGAAATAGGGCCCATTTCTGAAGATTAAATCCTTATCTTCTTTAGTTTCAAAGTGGAAGGTGAAGTACCCTTTCTCGCAAAATCTGATGGAGATTTCCTTGTATTTTGTCGGACCAGTTCCTTTCAACCCATCTTTGAACAATTTTTGGAGATGGCCAGAGGCCTGTGAATCGACCTATAAGTCCTCTTTCTGCCAGGGACAGGGCAACCATGCATGGGAGAACTGGGGGCAGGCTGACCTCCTGAAGAACATCCAGCTTTTTGATAAATTTCGAGACTGTTGGTCAGGGGCGCTATGGGGGAAACGATTTAATTAGTGTTGAAAAAGCCAGCTGAGGATCGATCCCCTCCGGTGGAGCTTCCGGAGGGGCCATGATGGAGGGCCGAAGCTCAGTCTCCTGCACTATGATCGCCTAGGTCAGTCGCGCGGTTGCAGCTCGGGCGCCCCCTTTGTCATGCAAATTTCCAAGGAAAAATATCTACCCAATAGTATTTATTTTAATCAAATAAAATTATATGGTTAATAATTGTTCAAAAATATTATTTATTTATCTAAATTATATTAAACTCTAATATAGTAAGATTATTTTATAAATTAAAAAGAGGTTGAAAACCAATATATATATATATATATATATATATATATATATATATATATATATATCTAAAAAGGATTATTAGGATTCTCATGGGGTTTTGGATCTTAACGAGAAATAATTTAGGAAACTGGTTTGCTAAATTATTTCAAATGGTGAAAGTGAGTCTTAATGTATAAAAACTCATCCTACATTGTGTGTTTTGATCAACCTAGTAAGAAATGGTTGGGTGAACATTTTTGGGTGATAACAACTAGGGAACCATGCCTAGCTAACCCTTTTAGGAAGTAGATATATTCCATCTCCAATTGTAGGGCTTCATGTTTCACCACAAATTGTTCATTTGCAGGATCCCACTAATCTACCAAACATTGCAACAACTAG
This sequence comes from Pinus tabuliformis, assembly GCA_031772625.1. Taxonomy (NCBI): domain Eukaryota; kingdom Viridiplantae; phylum Streptophyta; class Pinopsida; order Pinales; family Pinaceae; genus Pinus; species Pinus tabuliformis. Next base: position 739,570,323 of record CM062806.1, on the reverse strand, counting down.
GTTTGGCTCTTCATCCTCAGTATTTGGAAGAACTTCAACAACTCATTATCTCTAAGTGCTATGAGGGTTGAAGGATGAGCCACAACTTGGATATAATTTCCTCAGTTCTTTCTTTCTCTCCACTCAATTATATTGAACATATACACAAGAACACACAACAATTGGTCAAGATGAATCAATATAAAAACCCTAGAAATTTTTTAATCTATCATTTAAACAATTGGAGGCATGACAAAAAGGTTGGTTTCCTGTGCTCAACTTGGGCCTTTGGCCGTAAGTTGTTTCGCTGAACCCTGTGTCTAGAGGGCCCAAATGTGAGTTACCCTCATCAAACCTATGTTCGCAAAACAATATAACTAAGGCAAGAAATTTAATGTATAAAACTTGACTGAAAATTTCAAAGTAAATTACTATTTTGGAGAGGAGATTGTCACAACTTACCCAGTGCAGATGGTTTGGGAAATGATTACATGTAGCTTGCGTAATCTCTGTTCAAAGTTGAAGGGAACATTTCTAAATGTATCCTCTTCCTCACTATGGCAAGGTAAAAATGTATAACATTGCTTTGCGGGGGATTTCACTTGTTTATACATTTTCTAAGAATTGAGATTACTTATACTATATTATTATTCTAACTATTTTATTTGCAGGAGTTTGACACATTTTTAATCTTTTAAATAGAGTATTTCTATGATTTTGTTATTGTAATGGGTCTCTTCCTCATTATGGCAAGGTAAAAATGTTTTTTTTTTGTTTTGTTATTTTTGTTTTTGTTTTGTTTTTGTTTTTGTTTTTGTTTTTGCTTTTGCTTTTGTTTTTGTTTTTGTTTTTTTGTTTTTCGTTTTTTTTTTTACCAGGTGTGTGGTTCATGTTCATTTATAACATTGCTTTTTGGGGGATTTCACTTGTTTATACATTTTCTAAGAATTGAGATTACTTATACTATATTATTATTCTAACTATTTTATTTGCAAGAGTTTGACACATTTTTAATCTTTTAAATGGAGTATTTCTGTGATTTTGTTATTGTAATGCGCCTAAGATGCATTTTTTTAACCTAGCATATAGGGATAGGTTCCACATTACCATTATTGGTGCATTATAACCCATCTTGGCCATTTTTTAATATACCTTAGGTTCGACCCCATCAGGTTGCGATATTAGCCAGTCTCTTTTTGCATGTGGTAACTTGGTGGTATAGCTTACCTATACATGAATGTCGTAGATTAGCACCTCTTTTCCATATTGGTGTCCATGCAACATTCTATTTATCCTGTCTCATAATTCCTCCTTTTGTATCGCCATGACTTAGAATCTAAGCCCCATTTACTCTTCTTTGTCATCTTCTAGATTTACCCTAGGAGGATTTTATCCCTTTTATACCTTTTGATTGTTGCAACAATTTATCCTTACTTATGCGTGTTGATAAGCCTTGGTTTCATTTCGCCACCATTGCCACATTATGCTTATCCTATTGCTTGCTTTTTCTTGGTATTCTTACCTTTCCTAGAGCAGTCGATGTGATGAGTGGTCTCACTTTCCAGCCTCTACAGTTCCTTATGCTTAGGGTGTTTCCATAAACTCGAAACTAGTTGCTACCCTTTATACCACTCGTTCCTCCAGGATGAGATTTCTTTGTGTCATTTTTACAAAATGAAAGGAAACAAGTATCCTTTTATATTAAATTTTTAGGCTTGTTAAAACTAGACAAAAAAGGAAACATAAGGAAGCGTACCTGAACCCTCATAGGTTAGAGACAGATGTTGGATCTGAAGCCTTTACTGGAGAACATGCTTCCACTTTAAGATATTTCTCCTAACAATTCTAATCCCAAAATTCCTGCACAAGAGCATGACCAAACAAAACAAGTTTTCTTTCCATAGAGGGAAGACTAGCATGAACAATATATAAATATCAACATGATAAACATAGCATGTAAAGAAGGGAAATCATAAACTTACATTAATGAATCAAATGATTACAATAGTATACCTTCAATGTAAGGATCCTTCTCTTCAGCTTACAATCCTAGTCTCCTCCTAGAGATAGTCTCTAAGCACCAAACAATATGGAAAACCTTTCTCAAAAATTCCAACTAGCCCTTCTCCTCTTAACATGATCAAATTGTATCGGCCTTTTTCACTCTTCGAGAGGATGTATCTAGACATCTAGGGGCTCGAGAAGTTAGGAAACTTCTATAATAATTGACCCCTAGCCAACTCATGGAAAAGTAGGCTAAGTTGATCTCCTCAAGAATGAAAAACTCTAGAAGTCTTGGCAAAGATGCAAGTTGTGAAAGGGAAACCATCATTTAAAGGTTTAGGTTGTAGACTGTGAATCAAAGTTCAGATGCAAGTTGTTAGTGTAGGACTAGTGTCTCTATTGTAAAAGAGGAAAAAAAGAGAGGAAAAGTTATGCATTAAGGTCAACAATTCAAAGGTCTTTCCTACTCACTCATTGTGGATAAAATAGGCTATAAAAGTTACAACATCGACCATGATGCTTTCTTTAGTTCATCATCTTGGAAGAAATGAATTTGTTGTTTGTAAGGGCACAAAATGGATAACATGGTTGTTGTAGAAAAAGACAACACATAAAGAATCATGTGTTAATATGGATTCCCCATAAAAACTTGTAACTATCCAAGAGCACTTGTTTGGGGCATGTAGATGGTTATGAGGTGTTGAGAATAGATATCGATATCCATTTATACTCCCTATGTTGGAGTAATATTGTGTATTACTCTTTTGTATAGGGCATATGGTTATAAGCCTTGGTGCATCTTGCAAAGCCTTGAATTTTTGGCTATATTGCTTGATAATCATGTTTTGATGTTTCAATAATGTGTCGAGAGGCACTCTCTAGCCCAGTATGGTAGAGATGTTGTAATGTAATGTAATGTAATGTCGTGTAAACATTTTAATAGGTCAAAATAATAAATAAATAACTCTACATTAAACATTTTTACTTAGTCAAAATAAAATAAAAACAACCTTATGTTAAAATTGAAATAATAAAGTAAACTTCACTTGGTCAAGTTATCAGTGATTTTTTAGCTCTAGGTTTCTGAGAACCAATGGTATTCAAGTGGAATATAGATTATTTAAAGGAGAAAATTAAACTAGCCTAGATTCATCTTAACTCCATATCTACCAAGTGTCGAGAGGGATCAAATCTCTTTTCACTCTAGAAGAGGTTTGCATCTCAAGAGATTTAATCCCTCTTGATGCTTAGTAGATCCACAGTTAAAATGGATCTAAGTTGGTATGTATGGGCATGCAAGGTCAATTATAATTGGTTATTGAGTTTGTTTGTCTTGTGAACATCATTATTACCGATGTGTTCAAAAAGATGACTTTGTGAAGTGAAATTGGGCTCGGGGAACTTAGATAATGTGTAGTTAGTTATTACTAAATTAAAGTGATGGAAGAGGGTATTCTCTAGTAAATAAGTTATAACATGAATATGGTGATATTTCAAACAAAGTGATGAAAGAAGGTAGTCCCCAGTAAAATACCTATAACTAGACAAGTCTACGAAACTTAGTAAATATGACCATTATAAGTCACACATAATATTAGAGAGCATAATTAATCATTCTTAAGATATTAATCCACAATTATTATTCATTATAAAATAGTGTTGAGAAATAATTCCTGCGTATTATATATCATGTTTATAATTAAATATATTATTAATTAAGAAAGAAATATATAAAAATTATATATATAAAGTTTTATATAATTTTTTAATAAAAACAAAATATTATTTTTTTATATTTTTATTATTATATATTACACGAAATAAATATATATAAAAAATAAATTTTAATATATATTATATTATAATATTTAAATTATATATATATATATATATATATATATATATAATTTACTGTAATTTTTTCCATATCAAAATTTATATAAATATATATAAATTTTTCCATATAGAAATCTTTCGATGGATGCTGAGTCTCATTGCCATGACGGCGAGGGGCATCAGGCTCCGAGCTCCCTGAAAATCCTTAGTCAGTCAGAGTCTAGTTCTAACTTTTTCCACATTAAAATTTATATACATAATTTATATAAATATATGTAAATTTATATATATGTGATGAAAAGAAAACATGACCAACTAGCATAACATCATTCATTCATTAGAGGAAAAGCTCCATCTCAAGAGATTTGATCTCTCGGTGCTAGGTAGATCCAGAGTTAAGATGGATCTAAGTTAGTTTAATTTCTTTTTTAAATAAACTATATTCTACATGAATACCTTGGGTTCTCATAAATCTGGAGCTACGTGAATACCATGGGTTCTCATAAATCTGGAGCTCAAAAACCACCTCTCTCGTTGGTCGAGCCCCTGCCGGTCCTCTCCTTATCAGTCGAGCCTGCTTCCTTGATGCTTATTGGGCGGGGGGGGCGGTGGTCGAGCCATGCTTACGCATCCTCTTGCCTCCAACTCCAGGCTAGCCCACACCCCCGGTAGATGAATTGACTTACTCTTCCTCCACTGCTCCACCCTTCACCCCCTCCCTGTGGGATGGGGTAACAAATATATCCGGGTGGGAGTTCTAGGTTACGGTATGGAAGCTATGGCCCCAGGATAGTAGTTGAGGTCAGATCCGGGAGAAGCCTAAGTGAGGGAGAAGTAGTTGTGTTTATAGATATGACAAAATGCAGGGAAGTTCAAAGGAATCAGCTCAGAAGTAATGTACAATGGAAAATCACATTATAATAGGTATATTCATAGGTAACAAAGTAATGGTATAGAAGAACAGGATGATGGAACAAAGGACTACATATCAGAATCAATCAATTGAGGAAAACTATTGTTTTCAGGTATGTTAAGTTGTATATGCGAGTTCACTGTATAAAAAGAGCGTATACGTATGCACGCATTTTCACAAGAGGAAAAGTGTGTATGGGATGGAAAATTAAGAAAAATAAGGCTAAAAGAATACCAGGGGTCAATACCATGGTATTAGCCCACAATATTGAGCGAAGTAACGGATACTTGATCCCATATAGGAATGCCACAGGTTCTAAGTGTTGTTTTGGTCCAAAGTATTGAGAAAGGCCAAAAACTATATAAGGAGCAGAAGATCAAAGGGCCAGGTGTGCAAGTGAAAGGGTTTTTCATGAATACTTCTATAGGAAGTATATCTTATGATGTAAGGGCTATGGTTATGATATGATTTGAAATATCTTGTACACCTTTTGATACAATATTGGATCAGGATCATGAGCCTTGAAATGAATTATCATTATATGATCTGATATTTGTTGGGCTAGATCTGAATACCGACGCATGTTTTATCCTATAAATGTTATGATATGGGTATCATTGAAGTCTGGAATAGCTATGAAGTTTTAAGTTAGTATTTGCGGATCTATACGCTGGTTCGCCTTAGTGAAGGTGCGTATACACGTCGGTTCGACTCTTCCAAGTAGTGTATGCAAAAGAAAAGCTTGTTATTCAGAAATAACTGATCTATCTGATCAATGTTGCTTTTTTATTGTTGTCTGTCAATGATGTCTTTTTAGATATGAAAGTAGAATTGAATGCATAAGGAGATTGAGTCTGATTGATTGATTGATTAAGTGAGAAGGGTGATCTTTGCTGCTGTTTGTTTAGATCTCTATAATTTGACAATAGATCTTCAGAATGTTACTGGTTGGTAAAGTTTTGATTCAGAGGTCTTTATGATTCAGTATCCTTAGAGGTATACGCAGGTTGGATTAAAGGAATTAGCGTATACACACAGGTTGGCTTCATTAAAGTAGCATATATATTTTAACATATGATTTTTGAGGTTGCAGTTTGTTCTGGTTGTTTGATGCACTCTTCTGGGTTTAGATCTGTGTACTGGTTACAGTGATATGTCTGCTCCTGTTTATTGAGTTTTCAATGATTGATTGATTCAATTGTGATTGATTCAGAGATTGATGATTGGGTGATTCAGATATGTCAAAGGTTTAGGTGATTGATTAATTCAGTTGTGGTTGATTCGGAGATTGATGATTGGGTTTCAATTATATCAGAGATTGATTGGTGGGTTTCAGTGATTGCTTGATGCAGCTGTATTTGTTGGATGTATTGCAGTGGTGATTGATTTTGAGCTTCAATGTTAATGATGGGTCCAGTATGAAAATTTCATGAAACATGGCTTTCATAGTGCATTGTTGTGTACTAGGAGTATCCAGTATGAAAATTTATGAAATGTGGTCCCTGGAGGATACTGAGGGTTGGAGCCTTCAGTGAAGAAGTCGAAGCTTCCTGCCAGTAGTGGTTGGTGATTAGATCAGAGGGTTGGAGCTCCCTTCCAATAGCAGTTGGAGAACGAGTGAAAATGGTAGGCCGATGCCTATGTACTGGTAAACATATTAGCCAGTATGGAGAACGAGAGAAGATTGTAGCCTTCTGCAGGTGGGTGCATGCGTATTGGTATGAGTCTGCACTAGTACAAAATTGTAAATAGATTATTCTTTATATTAAAAGAAGACAGAGACAACAACAACAGGTGGTTTTTCTCTTGCATTTGTTTTCCGCTTTAAATCTTGGTGTTCGTGTGTGTTGCTTATGTGTGATGGTTTATTCTATTATTACTGCACATGGTTACTATTTAATGGTTAATAAATTACTAATGCACTGATTAAATATCAACAAATGATGAATTAATTGAATGGTAAGTTCACTGGATATACGTTGGTTGCCTTAAGAACAGTTGTGTGCACAGACAAGTTCCCTTCACTGAAGTAGCGTATATAAATCTAATTATGAAATGAAAAATTTATTGATTTGATAATATTGATTCACCCCACCTACCCCCCCCCCTAGTATTATTCCCAACAGTCTAGTGGCAGTGGAAGATTTGCATCTTGAGAAGTTAGATGTAAAGACAACATTTCTCCATGGGGATTTGGAGGAGGAATTATATATGCAACAACCACAAGGGTATGAGGTCAAAGGGAAGGAAAAATTAGTGTGCAAATTGAAGAAGATTTTGTATGGCTTAAAATAGAATTCAAGGTAGTGGTATCTAAAATTTGACAGGTTTATGTCTAAACAAGTTTATACTAGATGTAACTCTGACCATTGTGTTTATCTTAAAATAAAAAATGATGGAAGCCATATTATATTGCTATTGTATGTAGATGACATGCTTGGTGCAGGGTCTAACATGCAAGAAATAAATGTGCTCAAAAGAAAATTGGAAATTCATTTGCAATGAAGGATTTGGGTGCTACAAAACAAATCCTTGGTATGAGAATAATTAGAGACAAGAAAAATCACAAATTAACATTGTCTCAGAGTGAGTACATAGAAAATGTGTTGGAAAGATTTAATATGCAGAATGAAAAACGAGTTAGTACACTTTTGGATAGCCGTTTAAAACTACGTAAGGAGATTTGTCCTAAGGCTTAGGAAGAAATTGATTATATGTGTAAAGTTCCTTATGCATCAACAATTGGAAGCTTAATGTATGTAATGGTCTACACAAGGCCTGATATTGCACATGCAGTGGGAGTTGTAAGCAGGTATATGAACAATCTAGGAAAACAACATTGTGTGGTAGTGAAGTGGATTCTCAGGTATTTGAGAGGTACCAAAAATAAGGCATTATGATTTGGTGGTTCAAACATTGCTCTACAAGGATATGTTGATGTGGATATGGCATGTGATAGAGATATCAGGAGGAGCACCACAAGGTATGTGTTTACTCTAGGTGGAACAACTATCAGTTGGGTTTCGAAATTGCAAAACATTGTTGCACTTTCAACAACAGAAGCAGAGTATGTTGCTACTACAGAGGCTAGTAAAGAAATGATTTGGATGCAAAGGTTTATGGATGAATTAGGTAAGAAGCAGGAGATGGGAAGGTTATACAGTGACCACCAGAGTGTCATACATCTTGCAAAGAACTCAACATTTCACTCCAAGACTAAACATATACAACTCAAGTACAATTTCATACAGTCAATTTTAGAAGATGGACAATTGAAGCTAGAAAATATACACACTAGCCAGAATCTTGCACATGTGTTAACAAAAGTTGTAACTAGGGATAAACTGATATTCTGCTTAGTTTCGATTGGTCTTCAAGTATCATGGTGAATATGAGAAACAAACAGGTCCAAGTAGAGTCATTGTCCAGCAAGTGAAGCAACGATGGAGTTTATATAATCAATCTCCAAGTGGGAGATTACTTAGAGGTTCTTTGTTTCAGTAGTGTTGGATCCTTGTTCTTAACGGGGCGACAATTCCGCCCGTTAAATCACCCCACCCGACAAGGGTTCAGGGTAGCACCCTCGAAGCTAAAAATAGATGAAAAATTTCCTTGTAAGATATTGTAATTTCGTAGTCAATCTGGGTCGTTCATTAGGCATATGATCCGACGGTAGAAGTTATATTAATTCAGGGTTTTTTCCCTAGAAGGAAACCCTTAATTTATATGAGGGAATTGTATTGTGGTTTTGTATTATTATTCTGAGCGAGAAAGAAAGAGGAGACCATGTGAGAGCGAAGAGGAAATTACAGCAGATCTATCATAGGCTGTATCTCTTCATTTTGTTGGATAATATAAAAGGAATAACTGGTAATTTCTAAAATTTTAGTAAAAAAAAATTTCCTTATTAATAATTGATATTTTTTATTCAGAATTTACCGTTGGAATTAATTCTCTCTACATCGTTCCATTACTTAATCTCTTCCTAAGATCAAACTCTACATATTGTTTTGATGACGAGCCACACTAGGTGGTTTGAAATGCGTATCACTTAGTTAGCTTAGTTAATTCGAGTTAGGGGCATGAAGTTCAGTTGTGTGTAGTGATTCTTAAATTTTAGGAGCCTAGGTTGAGTTAATTTCAGTTGTAATCAGTTAAACTAGTTCTAAATGTTAATTGAACTAGTTGGTGGTCAGTTGAGTAGTAGGACACCCGTTGATCCAGGTGGATATTGGTGGCCACTTTCCAAGTCCACCTGGACCCCCACCATTGTCTTTCTCAGCATTTTCAGTTTCCTTAATTGTAGCACAACTTACTATTTTTAGCAGTTTTTCGGGTCCTAAACTTCCGGAGCCGTTTTGAGGCCCTAAACGACGTCTTTTGGAGAATCCGGGGGAAATATGGGTCCATGGAATGGACCGATGTTGCCCGTTCCAACAATGTTAGTGCTCGGATAGATCTTTCTAATGAGCTATTGTACGCGTCAAACGGAGATCATATGCCAAAGTTACGGCCCCGAGAAGTTGATGTACCAACTTACCCCCAAACGGGGCCCACAGTTTGGCGTTTCATCTCCTAGGGTTAGGTTTTGGAATGTTAAGGGTTTTCCATTGTTTCTCAACAATAAATAGGCCTTCGAGCCTCATTGTAACACAGTTCAGAGGCATGTATCCATCACATCTCTTCTCAGAGATAAGCTACCATCGCCCTAGCTAGTTTATTTTCATTTCTAGTTGTAAGCATATTTCAGTATTTTCCATTAATGAAATGAAGTATTATTTCCGCTGCATCTTTGTGTATATGGTTATCTCTGTAATTTGTTGCATTCTTGTTTAAATCCGGATCAGTGGTATCAGAGCGGTCTGCTTTTTCTCTGTTTTTCTTTGCATGTCCCCAACAAGGTCGGGATATAAGGAGTTAGGGCTTGAACTGGTTGAACCTTTGAAAGAACAGCCTCGCAAATCCCGACGGCCTCCCATGGCGGACGAGAAGAAAGACGAGGGGGCAGGAGATCCCATCAAAATCTTGCTCGAAGAAGCCCTCGAGCGACAACGGAACGCGATGATGGACAGCTTTGCCCAGATTCTTCAGCGGCTACCCAGAAGCAACGCATCGGCTTCCAGCAGCTACTCTGGAAACGCCACACCCTTTAAGGTACAAGTTAATTTTGAAATCCCCATATTCGAGGGTCAGATAGACGCAGATGCCGTAGATAAATGGTTAAATCTGCTAGAGGGTTATTTTTCTGTTCATGAATTTTCGAGTTGGGAAAAGATTGTTTTTGCTCTCCTCAAAGCAGCTCCCCACGTCAAGGACTGGTGGGAAACCTACTGCGAGCAGAAGGATGAAAGTACTGGCTCACTATTTTCAGCCGCACCCACCTGGGATTCGTTCCGGGATGCCATCAAGGAGCAGTACTACCCTGTCGGGAGCTATGAGGATGAATACATAAAGTGGACCACGCTGCGGCAGGGAAGGGACCAAGACGTGCCGGAGTTCACCAATCTTTTCCATACCCTTCGCACAAAGTTGGGTATCAAGGATTCGGAGCAACATTTGATACTCAAATACCGTGGCTGCCTACACAAGTACATCCAGGAAGAAATACAATTCCTAAACATCCCCTCGCTCGGCGCAGCATACCGGTATGCCGTCAAGGTCAAGCAGAAGTTTAAACAAAAGAAGCGAGACTTTGGATCTGCGAATCCAAAGCAGGGGAAAGGTGCCCCTAAACCACAGAACAAAGGACAAAGCCAAGGCGGGACAGCCCAAGACAACCAGTTGAAGCTGCAAGCAAAGAACAGCGCCGCGAAGCCGAGAAAGGACACTGGAAAATGGTGCGAGTTCCATAAGAGCTCCACTCACAACACAAGTGAGTGTCGGGCCAAGCAGTCACTGGTGGCTGAGCTAAAGGTTTCAGAATCAGATGCATGTTCCGACTCTGAGTCAGAACCCGATAAGGGGTATGAAAAAGGGAAGCAGATCATTGATGCGGACCCCAGCGCCACTGTTGCTACCGCAAAGATCCAGAAAAATGAACCCGAAGATCCAGAGGAGGAGGAGCGTCTCTTCCACTCCCAGATGTGGGTAAAGGGCTCCCCAATACAGTTCATTGTTGATAGCAGGAGTCAAAAGAACCTCATTTCGGCAGAGGTCGTGAAGCGGTTGGGCTTACCGACCACAGCACATCCACAACCATACACCATTGGGTGGCTTCACCAAGGACGAGATCTTTGCGTGAGCCAGCAGTGTCGCCTTCCATACAACATCAAGCCCTTCACGGATGAGGTATTGTGTGACATTGCTCCCCTTGAAGTTTGTGATGTATTACTAGGACAACCATACTTGTGAAAGCGACATGTTGTGTATGAATCAAGGCCCCGTGCTGTTATTATTACATTGGGAAATAAGTTGTTCAGGATACCAGAGGTAGCACCACCTGCCGCCCTCTCTTTGATTACTGCAAAACAATGCAGTAAGATCATTTCCAAAACCAGGAAATTTGTTTTCCTGATGATAAGCCCTCAAGGAAAGAAGAAGACAGTGGCCGCGGCCTCCAAACGGGGCCCCTCTGCACGACAACTACAGATGGACAAGATTGTGGAGGAGTACGAGGACATCTTCACCTCCCCGGCAGGGGTTCCTCTGCACTGTCAAGTCAAGCACTCCATCGATCTGACCCCAGGTGCACCGCTACCCAATGGACCAATTTACCGGCACTCCGTTCTGGACAACAATGAAATCAAGAGGCAGATTCAGGAGCTCCTGCAGAAAGGTCACATCCGTCCGAGTTCATCGCCCTGTGGGAGCCCGATTGTGTTGGTACAGAAGAAGGATGGGACGTGGAGACTCTGTATTGACTATCGGACGCTGAACAAGATCACTGTCCGTAATAGGTACCCGATCCCGCGAATTGATGACCTCCTAGACCAACTAAAGGGGGCGAAATATTTCAGCAAGATCAACCTGAAGTCGGGATATCACCAGGTACCAATCGAACCCTCCGATGTGTGGAAGACTGCCTTCAAATCCAAGGAGGGCCTCTTCGAATGGTTGGTCATGCCTTTCGGATTGACGAATGCTCCTGCCACCTTTATGAGGCTAATGGATGACATCTTGCGGCCATTCACCAACTCCTTTGTAGTAGTATATTTGGATGACATTCTGATCTTCAGCCAGAGTTGGGAAGAGCACCTCCACCACATCCGACAGGTTCTCCAAACACTGCGGCAACACAAGCTATGTGCCAATTTGGAGAAATGCACTTTTGGCATGACCCAGGTTCAATATCTGGGATACATCATTGATGAACAGGGGGTGCATGTCGATCCAGCCAAGATCCAAGTCATTCGGGATTGGCCCTCTCCAACCACTCTAACAGAGCTCCGCAGCTTTCTAGGTCTTGCCAACTTCTACCGCAGGTTTGTGTTGGGGTTTTCTCATATTTCTTGGCCCTTGAGTCAAGTCACCAAGGGCGGGGCGAAAGCAAAATTCTTTTGGTCTGAATCTCAACAGAAGGCATTCAGGGAGTTGAAGGATCGCCTCTGCACAACACCAGTGCTCGCGTTACCAGATTTACAACAACCATTTGAGGTTGAGACAGATGCCTCTGACTATGCTATTGGCGCAGTCCTTACTCAACATGGACATCCAGTGGCATATCACAGTGAAACACTTTCAGACACAGTCCGGAAGTACCCCACTTATGATAAAGAGATGTATTCCATTGTGCAGGCCTGCCGACAATGGAAGCATTACATTTTGGGGAAGGAAACGGTCATCCACACAGACCACCGACCTCTACAGTTCATACAGACCCAAGGGAAATTGCAGAATGATCGCCATCAGAAGTGGTCTACATACCTACAACAGTTTCACTTGAATATCAAGTATAAAAAGGGCAGCACCAATAATGTTGCAGATTGCCTCAGTCGACCACCGATCATGGCGCTAACCACCGTGCTCAACTCTTGCGGGCACGAGACTTCTGATTGGCCACTTCTCTACAAAAGCGACCCAGAATTCGGCCACACATACCAAACACTCTTGGAGGGTCGGCAGGTTGCAGATTTTCACCTCCAGGATGCCCTATTATGCCACCTCGGTCACCTTTGTGTTCCTTCAAGCGAGCGTGCCAAGATGATTTGGGAAGCACACTACAGTCGGGCTGCTGGGCATTTCGGGGTCGAGAAAACAGTGGCAGTACTGCAAAATTATTTCTATTGGCCGAATCTTCGACAGGATGTTGGGAAGTACATCCGATCATGTACTGCCTGTGCCATTGCCAAAACGGCCATTAAGAAGCACGGCCTCTATACCCCGTTGCCTACCCCTAGTCGACCTTGGGAATCCATCTCCATGGATTACATGTCAGGCCTTCCTTCCACTAAGCATGGAAATGACTGTGTTTTTGTGGTCGTCGACAGGTTCTCGAAGATGGCCATTATGGTGGCCTGCAAGAAGAATATCAGAGCAGAAGTCACTGCTAAACTCTTCTTTGAACGAGTGTGGGTGCACTTTGGGATCCCACAGTCTATCATCTCAGATCGGGACAGTCGGTTTCTTGGCACATTTTGGTCCAGTCTCTGGTCAATGCTGGACACCAAACTCACGAAGTCCACAGCCTTCCATCCTCAAACTGATGGCCAGACAGAGGTTGTCAATAGGATGATTGTGCACATTCTGCGCATGTATAACTCAAAGCATCCATGCACATGGGACGAGAGCCTCCCCTATGTTCAGCACAACTACAACCGAGCTCTTCACAGCTCCACTGGCCATAGCCCTTTTCAGGTGGGTTTGGGATTCCAGCCACTATGCCCCATTGATGTGGCCATGCCACTTGCAGCTACTCACATGAATTCAGCTCATGTCCAGTCCGAAACAGATAAGGCCACTAGCTTCATTGAGCGCATCCAACATATTCGCCAGCAGGTCCATGACATTCTTGAGAAATCAAATGCCAAGTACAAGCAGCGACATGATCAACATCGGGTTCCACACAAGTTTCAGGTGGGCGACAAAGTCTGGTTGCATTTGCAAAAGGAACGCCTTACTGGAGCCTATCGGAAATTGAGACCACTCTGATATGGTCCTTACACCATTACTAAGGCTATGGGAGACAATGCATTTGAGCTCAGCATTCCCCCATTCCTTGGCCTGCACCCAGTGTTCAATGTGGACCGCCTTCGGCCATACTTTCCACCATTGCTAGACACATCCGACATTGCAGAACAGCTCAAACCCACAGAATTAAATCCAGATTGCATGGAACAAGCTGCAACTGATCGGATCATGGACACACAGGTCAAGAACACTCGCCAACAGAATATCCAACTGTATCGAGTTGTCAAAGCAGGCCAACTCCTTCAGCAGGGCAAGTGGCTCACCAGGGAACAAGTTCAGCAGAAGTTTCCTCATCTCATGGAGGAGCTCAACGCAATGGGGACCATTGCTTCCTAAGGGGGGAGGAATGATCCAGGTGGATATTGGTGGCCACCTGCCAAGTCCACCTGGACCCCCACCATTGTCTTTCTCAGCATTTTCAGTTTCCTTAATTGTAGCACAACTTACTATTTTTAGCAGTTTTTCAGGTCCTGAACTTCCGGAGCCGTTTTGAGGCCCTAAACGACGTTTTTTGGGGAATCCAGGGGCAACATGGGTCCATGGAATGGACCGATGTTGCCCTTTCCAACAATGTTAGTGCTCGGATAGATATTTCTAATGAGCTATTGTACGCGTCAAACGGAGATCATATGCCAAAGTTACGGCCCCGGGAAGTTGATGTACCAACTTACCCCCAAAAGGGGCCCACAGTTTGGCGTTTCATCTCCTAGGGTTAGGTTTTGGAATGTTAAGGGTTTTCCATTGTTTCTCAACAATAAATAGGCCTTCGAGCCTCATTGTAACACAGTTCAGAGGCATGTAGCCATCACATCTCTTCTCAGAGATAAGCTACCATCGCCCTAGCTAGTTTATTTCCATTTCTGGTTGTAAGCATATTTCAGTATTTTCCATTAATGAAATGAAGTATTATTTCCACTGCATCTTTGTGTATATGGTTATCTCTGTAATTTGTTGCGTTCCTGTTTAAATCCGGATCACCCGTCTAACTCAAAGATCATCTAGTTAACTGATCAATCAACTAATAATTAGCTCATTCTGTGGAGGTTTGCCATTACACCAAAACCCGCAGGTTTTGGTAAACGTTACAAACTAGTAACTAGGATCCTCAGGGTGGAAATTATGGATTCTATAGAGGTGTGGTGATTCTTCCAACACCCCCCCTCAAACGCAACTCGGGGGAATCGTACCCGAACAATGACCCTCCATGCGCTTTAAATAGAACTCATGGACCAATCGGGTGTCAAGCCACGGATCAAGTGTCGGTAATACTGAGGAGAGAGTGAACTGTCGGATCACTACATATCGTGACCGTCGGATTGTAAGTTACAAAATGTACAACGGTAAAGAAACACACTTTACCTAACTCCTAACTCTACACTAGACCAAGTTGAACTTAACTATATCCTATGTGTCGGAATATCCTAACACATTCATGCAAATAATACGAGTTTCCTGTTTGTGGCAGAGTTTCCAAGGCATTTAACCAACAGTTTTAAACTAGTTGAGTGTACAGGTGTTGCATGAGGTAGGGTGGACCATCCTTGGGA